>CM026558.1:31637000-32170300 GCA_015143295.1 Tetracentron sinense | reverse complement strand
GCTAGGTCATAACAGATACCTTGGCCGTCCCTCCACTATCATGGGGTGAGGCCCTCGCCGCACCAGCCCACTCAGCCCGTCGGAGGCTTAAAATTATACAACTAACTTAGACCGATCCCTCACTCTCAAGTCCAGGCCGTGTGTTAGGGATATTGGTGCTAGGCGATTAGAAAAAAATCATAGTCTTTAGCAATTTTTCTACATCGATGTGTCAACCATATATCCCACCCTCCTTTATCTCTTCGAGAAGGTGTGTCCGACAATTGCAATCCAATAGCATAATGGACCGGAGTTTTTATGTATTTTATATTTGGACGAGAAGACCACGTATTACATCCCCCAATGGCTTATCGTTAAATTCGTCATCATTAGTACCCCCCGGTATATTGAAAAAATAAAGAAAAGGAAAGCGGGGACATCCTTCAAGGAGTAAGTAATATCTTGTCAAGCGCGACGCAGTTCGCGAGTGAGCGGCAAATCCCTGGATCTGCCCTGAGTTCGTACGCGGTGAGGCTGTTCGTGGCCTCTCGCGCTGAACTGAACTAATGCTTGTTGCAGAACAATTCCCCCGACAATTGAGATCCTATAGCTTGAATTCCCTTTTCTTTTATAAGAGACTCTACATTCATATAATTACACCAATTGTCAAGGACGTACTTTGATAGACTATCGCTAGAGAACAGTTCTAAGAATAATAAAAGGGGATTTAAAGTGTTGGAAAAAAATGGAATAAAAATTAAGTCTACAATGACTACTGAAAGAGGGGAGAGAGATTGTAAGTGATAAAAAATAGACAGCCTAACAGGAAAGAAAGAGAGGAGAGGAGGGAGAATATAAGACTGAATAAAAAACAGAAAATAGCTCGACAGGAAAATGTGACGTTTAACTGGGGAGAAAGAAGAGAGGGGGGAGAGGGAGATATCGTACCGTTTACTCTCATTTTTTCTTTTTATCGATTATACTCAAGATAAGTAATATAAATAATATTGATAAGTAAAATATATAATTATAGGGCTTGCACTTATTTAAATTATGAAAGACTCCTTTAAATATGAGTTTAAGAGAGTTTGGGGGGAGGGAGTTAGAAGAAATTTGGGGCATTTAAAGGCTCTTAATTTTTTATTGGGCCGCCTGAGCTAATTGTAATTTAACAACCATGGAAAAAAACAAATGAGGACTAAATGATCTACCCATAAACAGAGGGAGAGAGACCATTTGGTCCACCCATTGAGAGAGAACAAGTTAACATGATAGAAACATACTTGACACCGTTCGTCTTTCTTTTCTTCTTCTATCTGCAAACTTTTTTTGTAAGACATACAAATACTAACATATTATATTGTAAAAGACATGAGAAGTATATAAAATAATATATTTTTTTGTTACTAAACAATCATATTCAAATAAAATAATTTTTTATATCCTTAAACAGTAATAATATTATATATATTAGATTTTTAATAATAACCGCCTGAGGCGGCCAGTCGCCTGAGCCCAACAGAGCGCCTGGTCGCCTAGGCGACCGCCTGAGGCGACGCCTTTAACAACTATGGTAGTAACAATTTAGATTCTGTTCTCAGCAAGGTAGGAGGGGGTGAGCTTGGGCATGTGTTTTTCCCGCCTTTAACAACTATGGTACCTCGTGAACTATGTTTTTCCCGCTCCTTTGTTGCTCCTCTGTTCTCTTCATTTATATAATTGCTTGGATTATCGACAAAAAAAGAAGATGCTAGGAAGAATCTACACTATTAGTACGTTGTACATACACACACCAAGTTTTAGCCTCAATTATTTTTTTTAATAAAATAAGAAAAAACGTTACAAGTTTCTATATTAGAAAGATTCTAGAAAGATCCCCCGAGTTTCAGGAGAGGAAGAAGTTGAAGGACGAGCTCCGTCTCATTTTGTGATGTGAGGAAATAAGCTGGAAACAAAGGTCTCGAGTGTGATGGTTGAAAGAGGGAGATAACAATACAAGTTATTTTCACAACGTGGCCAATCAACGTAGGTGATTCAACAATATTTTGAGGTTATGGATAGGAGATTCATGTCTGGAAGATGTAGAAGAGAGGGGTACCTTTATTGCCTCCTTTTATGAACAACAATATAAGGAGCCTCCTTTTATAAACAACTATATAAGGAAGATCACCCTTTTAGACCAACGCTGGATGACATGAACTTTAGTAATATCCCTGAGGAGGAGAGGGCACAACTGGAGGGCCCATTTTCCATGGAGGAGATTCTTCAAGCCATACAAAGGTTGGAGGGCGACAAGGCACTTGGGCCCAATGGCTTCTCCATTGCTTTCTATAAAACATGTTGGATCTTTATCAAGACATATTTGCTAAAGGTTTTCCATGAATTCCATACATAACACTCCTTTGAT
The DNA here is from genome assembly GCA_015143295.1 of Tetracentron sinense. Taxonomy (NCBI): domain Eukaryota; kingdom Viridiplantae; phylum Streptophyta; class Magnoliopsida; order Trochodendrales; family Trochodendraceae; genus Tetracentron; species Tetracentron sinense. The sequence goes on along the minus strand of CM026558.1, from coordinate 32,167,914 downwards.
AAAGTTTTGAATTGCTCTTTCATTGCCCTTATTCCTAAGGTGCCTGGAGCCACGAATATTTGAGATTTTAGACCTATTAGTCTAATCAGCAGCGTTTACAAGATACTATCCAAAGTATTGACTGTGAGACTTAAAAAGGTTATGTCATATAATCTCCCCAGAGGAAGGAGCCTTCGTGGAAGGCAGCCAAATACTTGATGGCATTTTGAGTGCTAATGAAGGTGTGGATGATAGGATGAAGAAAGGAGAACCAGGTGTTATTTGCAAATTGATATGGAGAAAGCATATGTTCACGTGAGTTGGTCCTTTCTAAACTATATGCTTGGGCGAATGGGGTTTGGAGTAAAGTGGTGTGCTTGGATGAAATGCTGCTATTCCTTTGCCTCCTTCTCGGTATTGATAAATGGTTCCCCTCATTTTTTTTTCCGAAGCTCTAGCAGCCTACATTAAGGGGACCCCTTATCTCCTTTCCTTTTCATAATGGTCACCGAAGCCTTCAGTAGGCTGATTGGTAGAGCCTCTCACTCGATCTGGGATAGTTTTCTCATTGGTACCCCTTCGGTTTCACTCTCCTATCTCCTATTTGCGGATGACACACTCTTATTCCTTTGTTCTCCGGCTCACCAACTTCTTAGCATTAGATTTATGTTCAAATGCTTTGAAGTTGTCTCCAGGTTGAGAATCAATTTCCTCACGAGTCACATTTTTGCCGTGGATTGGTCCCTAATTTAGAAGAGTTGGCCGTGTGTCTAGGATGCAAAACTGGTTCCCTTCCGATCAAATTACTTGACCTACCCTTGGGGCTAGATTCAAACCTTCTTCGGTTTGGGAGCCAGTTTAGTTAGATTCACTCAGAGGCTTGAGAATTGGATGTCCAACTTTCTCTTGAAAGGGGGAAGGCTAACTCTCCTAAAAAACACTCTTTGTAGCCTTCCAACTTTCTACCTCTCCCTTTTTTCAATTCCATCGTCGGTGGTAACTAGGCTAGAGAGGATTCGAAGGGACTTCCCTTGGAATGAAAAGGTTTACACTAAGAAGTTCCACTTAGTAAGCTGGAAGTTGGTTTGTCACCCCAAGGAGGTTGGAGGCCTTAACCTCTCGGCATTTAAAGTCGTAAACAAAGTTTTGTTGGGTAAATGGTTGTGGTGATTTGGGGAGGAACAGAACAATCTGTGGAGAGAAGTCATTACGACATGTTATGGGGAATGTAGTCAATGGTCCCCGAGAGGGTCGACAAAGCCACACGGGGGTGGGTTTGTGGATAGCGATTTTGAACTCTAGGGCCAATTTCGACAATCATACCAGATTCGTCATTGGAGATTGGGAGGAGGTAAAGTTTAGGTCCGATTTGTGGTGTGGCCCCAACACTCTCAAACAGGATTTCAATGCGTTATTTGTGCTCTACTTGAACTAATCAGGGTCGATATCATCTTCTTTTGAGATTAGGGGCAGGTCAGTAGTTTGGGTCCCTAGATTTAGGCAACCTTTGTAAGATTGGGAGGTGAGTAGTTTTGCTAGCTTGATGGAGCGTTCATAGTGACAAAATCGGGGTTCGGGAATAATTCGGCAAAGGTCAAGTTAAAAAAAATCGGGAAATATTGGGAAAAATAAATTAATAAATATTAAAATATACCGAATAATTTGATTAAAAAATATACAAAAAAGTAGTTTTTTTGTCAAGTTTGAGAAAATAATTGGGGAATAACAAAAATAATCGGGAAAATTTGCGAATAATTCGGAAAATTCACGAATAATTCAAACAATTTGCGAATAGTTCGCCAATAATTCAGGAATCCAATAATTCGGCAAAGCAAAAATGTGCGAACAATTCACGAATTTTTAAAAATAACGGAGTTTTTTGTTACAGAGGGAGCGTTTAGAGTTAATGGTTTCAAACCCTACTGTTTGGGATTCTTGAAAGTGGTTCAGGGAAAACAAAGGTCGGTTCACTATTAGATCCTTCTTGCGAGTCAGGTGTCATTATCCTCACTTAACCTTCCTTGTTAGAGTGGTGTGGTATGCATACATGTTATCCAAAGTGTCTTTTTTTCTTTGAACATCTTTTCTAGATAAAATCTTGATAGATGATCATCTTCAAAGCAGAGGTTGGATTATCCCAAATAGATGTGTTGTGTCTTGCAGCAAAGGAATCAATCGATCATTTGCTCCTACACTGCTTCTTTGCGTCCACCCTCTGAAGCTATTTTCTAGCTTTTTCGGAGTTGCATGAGTTTTTCCTCATTTCTTCCAGAGCTTCTTATCTTGTTGGCAGTTGGCCTCATTGGGTTCTCGTTTGGATCAGTTGTGCGCACTCCTCCTGGGGGCTATATCTTGTCTATATGGAAAGTGCGAAATAGACGGATTTTTAAGGACACCTCTCTTCCTACGGACCGCATGATCAAGAGGGTTAGTTAGTTCCTTGTGGATTGGTTCTCTGTCAAAGGAGCAACATCTCGATTGGAGGCATTGGAGTCCCCTACCTAATGGCTATCGTCTTCAGTACCGTTTGTGGTGCCTGTGATTATAGTCTGCTTTTACTATCACTTGTTCACTTTCTTTGTTTATTCTGGATTCACACTTTGTGAATCCTTGTTTCTCTTCTTGAACTTTTTAATGAAGATTTTGATTACCTCTCAAATAAAAGATACTACACTATACTACTACAGAGTTAGTAAGTTATACATGCACACAATAAGGCTAAGCCTCTTAGGTTCAAATAAGTCTTTAAGTTATTTTGTTATATATGGTATCACATATAGAATGGAAGGCCGGGCCAAGCCGGGCCATGTGCTTACCAAGCCGGCCCTCAAGTAAGAGGGCCTTCCAAAATTGGGCTCGGCCCTAGGGCCTTGTTAAGGGAAAAAAGGGCTCTATTTTGAGGGCTTTGAAGGGCCGGGTAGGGCTTGGCCCCCTCATCATAGGGCTGGATTGATAGTCCTATGTGGAGGGGTGTCAAGGGGCCCTATTTGGGCCACAAAATCCTCTTGTAAATTGTCCAGGCTTGAAGCTTATTCAAAATCACAAAAATGCAAGCCCAAGTTTGGCCCATTGACACCCTTACTCATGTGGTTAAAATGGCATCTATGTTGACTATTTTATTTTTTAATTTACTATTTTAGTGTGTGTACCATCCAATCGATTAATGCATTGCTATAATGGTTGAGTCAAATCAATAGCTTAGCTTTGGGGCACTGACTTTTTCCTTTTGATGAATAACGAGAATTTTATTTAAAAAGAGAAGGAACTACAAAGTTATGGGAATGAGATATTGTCCCAAAAGAAAGATAAAAACATAAGTTTCGGAGTCATCAAAATGTATTATTCCATCTAAAAATAAAATTTGAACTATGGACCTTTGCAATCTGAGGGAGGGAAGTCGACTTTTGGGTAGTAACTAGGTGATAGAATAATCTAAATTCCTATTTTCCCATTCTAAAGCCATGTATGAATTTAAAGAATTCCTTTTGATGATCTTGAACGAGAAAGCTCCATATGCGTCACATCAATTTTCTCTGTGGCTCTTAATTTAATTTTCTTCTAGACTAGTATTGTAGTGACTTATAAGTACTTCTGAGTTTTGACTTATTGTTAGTGACAGTATTCTGTTCATACTTCATAGACCTATTTTCTTTGTGGGTGACAAAATTCATGGTTTTAAATTTCGTCCGATATATCGAAATAGCAGCTGAAATAGTCATATCGCAGGTAGGGGATATATATCCCCTGGGTTACTGCCTTTCTACAATTTATCACCAATATATTGGCGAAATGTCACACAATATATTGCATGTTATTTCGGGTTTTTCTTATCTAAACATGCATTATATTGGTCGAAATGTTGGAAATTGCGACCGACTTAGAGAGATTTTTTCCCTAGACTATTTTTTCACCAAATAATTACATACATTTTTAATCTATTTGCTTAATATTAATGCTGATTAGGTTCATTATCATAAATTCCTTCTTCCAAAATTTTGAGATTGACAAAATGAATCCGGTTTCGTCATTTTGTTTAATAAAAGCCAAATCTTCAGTTAAGTCGACTCGCATGTTACCAAATCTGTCATAACTAGAGCAATGCTAGGTCCACTTTCCGGTCGTCCACTCTCCCCTATTTTTGTACAAGATGAAATAATAGAATTACACTTTTTTGTGGGTCCCATCACATTTATTGTCTTCTTGTATAAAAATAGTAAAAACTATTGCAGAGTGGACAACCAGAAAGTGGACCTAGCATTGCTCTTCATAACTAATGCCATCCATGTTATTTTTGACCTTATCCTTTATTCAAATCCTTCAATTTTCACCAATTGACCTCTTACTGGAGCCGTTAGTGATCTTCACTGAACTTGTCCAAACCATCTCAATCGACTCTCCTTTATTTTATAACCTATTAGAGCTATTCTCAGATCCTTTTGAATTTGCTTATTTTTGAACTTATCTTTCCTTGTTTTCCACCCATCCATCTCGACATCTTTATTTTGGCTATATTAATTATGTTAATACGCTACTTGTTAATAGCCCAACATTTTGTTCCATAAATCATAGATTGTCTTATCGTTGTCTTATACAATTTCCTTTTAACTTGATTGGTATACGCCGGTCACATAACACTCCAGAAACACTTCTTCACTTTAGCTATCCAACTCTCTCCATCATTACGAATAATTGAGCAAGATACCAATAATCAAAATCACATGAGCTGCTGGGGTGATGAACTAGTACTACCGCCCTCTTGGTCAGGACAAAGACGTTGATTTCGAGCCTCCACAGGACCACTACTCAAGTGGTTCTAATGTAACTCTTGTTGTGAAGTGGAGTCTTATGCATTTGTTGGCCATCATTTGAGTTTGCATTTTTTCAATATTATTATTGTATGTATTGACACTTTGCATATATTATATTAATATTGGATCTTAATACACCGCCGCCTGCTTGTCTTTTTCCCTTCCAGATGCATCGTTATGTGCATTGTTTTTTTTGACACATTGATTCTGAAGTATGTATTTATTTTTATTCTAAAATTCCCTAATATGTTTTTCTTCTTATTTTTCCACAATTTTTCCCTTGAATGGTGAAAATCCCTCTATTTAAAAAACATCTTGCGATCTATCCTACAATATTTCCCTCTCAAGAGTTGTGATATTTCCATGATATTGACTTTTAAAACCTTTCCAGAAATGGAATCAACCTTGTTATAGTGGCTAGCATTTCTAAATTCCTCGTCTTCACTATTTTAACCCTTCCATCATGATCGAAATGGAGAGACTACTTATACGATGAAAGGTCTTATTCTATACTTAGTGGTTTCCGTGTCAACTGGGTTGTATGTCCAATTGTCCACTGCTTTTAGTTTTTATATATTTCTGGATAAAATAAAACATAGAATTTCACAAAAATAAACTTGATGAAATTTCTACTGGATTCTCAACCTTCTGTGTATTCTATTTTGCAGGAAAGGAAGCTAAATTTCATAGAAGCCATGAAGCTTGAAATTGAACGCCTCTGGCTGAATCTTTCTGCTGCTGAACGAGATAGGGCTTTATTATCAATTGGCACTGATCCTGCTACTATAAATCCGAATGGTTTACTTGTTGATTCTTACATGGGAAGATTATGCAGATTAGCAAACACCCTTGCATTGCTGGGGCAGGCTGCACTTGAAGACAAAGTTACTGCTGCCATTGGTCTTGGGACTGTTGATGATGATGAAGTTATAGACTTCTGGAATATTACTGGGATTGGAGAGACCCATGGTATGTGTGGGGTTCGTGCTGAAACTGAGCCACCTGGACATGTGTCGTGTATGGTCTCATCTGCAAAAGCTTTACCATCGGTCTTGTTTTGTTCTCATTGTGAAAGAAAAGTTTGCTGTGGTGGGAGGGGAGTTCTTGCAGGCTATAATTCAAGGGAGCTGGCAAGCTCTAATGGTTTATCGAGCCACAGTGGGTCGAGCCATGGCAGTCAAACCAATGGTTTCTTCACAAACCGTTCAGTAACACTGAATGGGGTTATCTGTACATCTTGCGGCCCTGAAATTGTGCTTGATGCATTGATATTGGACTATGTCAGGGTGTTAATTAGCTTGCGAAGAAGTGCTTGTGCAGACAGTGCAGCACATAAAGCTTTGGACCAGGTGATAGGATTTCCCTCATGGGCCTGTCTTACTGAAATTAACAGAACTTATGATAGTCAGCGAACTGTTGAGATCCTCAGAGAATTGTTTAATGGAGAGGAGTCACTTGCTGAATTTCCATTTGCCTGCCTTCTACATTCGGTAAAGTCTCGGTTCTGATTGTGTTCTGGTTTCAGCATTTAATTTGTTAAGAAGCATTATTTTTTTCCAATTTCATTTTTTTTTCTTGCTTGTCACTATACATACCTTTGCATAGTTTGGATATATATCTTCAGAGTTCAGAATTGTTAGATCTTTCACAGATTATCCATGGTTGTGCCTTGGTTATGTAATTATTACCCATCCTAACTATCACAGTTTAATTTTAGATAGCGGTCTTTCTACTCTGTTCTTTGTAAATAAGCTAAAACTAGTCTACCATTCTTATGCTTACAATAACCTTATCAATACATATGTGCCATTGCATATTCTACCTTCTGTGCGTGGTTTTCTGAAGACCATTTCTGGCTAACTTATTTTGTTTTTCACCCAGCAACTACAAACCCATTTTCAATTTCAATTTGATTGATAATGAGATATATTGCTTGAAAGGAGGGAAGATTACAAAAAATATAGAATTATAAAGAAAAAAAGAGCAAGAAAGAGAAACATGGTTACACCGGCATTGTCTGTCTTTGGCTAACTCGCCGCGCTGGCTGACCTTGGGACTAAAGAGAATGGGATGTTAAAGAGGCCGAATCCTGAATTTCCTTGAAGATATAGAATAAGTTCTAAGTTTATTCTTCTTCCTGGATGCCCAGTTGATAACATTGCTATAATCGTCCTAACTACAGAAGTCTTTAAATTTCAATATTGGAGGTACTGATACAGTTTCTAGGCTTTCTATTCACGGACTCATAAATAATAGACATCATATAAATATAGCAGCGAGTTGTTTGAGTCAGACATTTTGACCGATTGATAGTGGTATCATTCCCAACTGTGTCAGGTATGGAGCTCAGTCTTTATTCCTTGGTATGATATATAGGGCTGGTTAACGGACAAAGGTGCTTGCGAATAGCTTCAGCTTGGCTCTTTAAAAGCTCGTTCATTTAATAAATGAGCCGAGCTTGAACATGATTTTTGAGCTTGATTAATAAACGAGCTATGCTCAAGCACACAAGTGCTTGGCTCGATAGATACTCGACTCGTTAGTCGTTGGATGGTCATGGTTGATATTTATGATGATGTACATATATATGTGAAAGCGTAAGTCTTTTCATACATATATATATGTATATTTTTTTCAATAATTATTTTCTTATTGTTGTACCTAGGTCAATCAAAATATTATTTTAGCTTTACACCTATTGAAACCATTGGTCCCACATGAGAAAAATATTCTCATCTCTCTCTCTCTCTATATATATATATGTTTGTGTGTGTGTGAGAAAGGAATAGTATTTTCTTTGTCCTTTCAAATGTTTGTCATTTCAATGTCATCTCCACTTTTCAATGTTTGGCTGTTATAAAAAAGCCATGTAATTTTTCCACATGAGAAAAAAGGAACACATTTTTGTAATAATTCTAAAATCGAGCCGAGCCGAGCCATGCCCGAGTTTACGAGATTTTTGACGAGCTGAACTTGAGCAATAGTGTTGAAGCTTGAGACGAGTTTAAAAACATATATACTATATCGTGCCGATCTGAACACATTACTAATTGGTTGAACAACCTACTAATCGGTTAATATCAGCCCTAATGATATGTGTTCACAGGTAGGCATGCATGTCTTGGACAGTGACCTGACACGTCCTCGCAATTATGATAATATTTCTCATGCAAATTTGTTAGTTGTGTTTATTTGATTTAAAATTCTAAATGTTATATTTTGGGGGCATTTCCTCTCCAGAATAGGGGTGGACTGGTCTTTCCCTCTTTCTTTCACAACTTCTTACCTTGTTGGAATCTAGTAAGGGATGACAGTGTTCAGGGGGAAATTTGGTTGGCTCTTCCTGGAGCATTATTGTGGATCGAATGGTGTAAGAGAAAAAGAGGGTCATTGAGGACTCTGCGTCGCTTTCATCACGCATATGCGCACGCATCCGATTGCTGTCTTTGAATGGATTTTAATTCGCTATGCGGGGGAAGACTTGGGAGGATTGTTGTTGTGATCATTCCCTTGTTGTGCAGTTTAGGGTGGTTTCATTTCTGTTTTTCATTTAACTGCGTTTATGTACATGTAAAGGCTTTGCCTGTTGTACTAACCCTGTAATCTTCTTCATATTTTGATATATGCTTTTTGATTACCGATCAAATAGAAAAAATATTATTGTTTAGTCTTTATACTGGAAAACAGAGAGAGATAAATTAAAGATTTCCTCCCTAGTATCTATGCCAATTCCAACATGTATCTGGTATTAATGTCCAACTTGTGTCGATGACACATTTTTTGGAAAATGCTAGTGTCCTTCTTTAAGAAGTTTAGTATTTAGTTGAACACATCAACATATTTTCATTATGGCTTGGTTGTGTTAAAATTCAGATGACTTCCATCTATTTTATTAATTTAAAAGAAAAACAGAGAGAAAATGCTACAATTAGTAGAATTAAGGCCATTTTATGTGATCTGTATGGTACAAGACTAAAAATGCTATGTTGTATCAATTCATTGATAAATATGAATTTGGATATTTGATTGATTTTACCATTTTAGGTTGATGTCTAACTTGGTTATATGTTATTGCAGGTTGAAACAGCAACAGGCTCGGCACCATCCTTGTCATTGCTTGCTCCATTTGATTCTGAATCACAACATTCATATTGGAGAGCTCCTCCTAGTACCTCCTGTGTCGAATTTGCTATTGCTTTTGGTTGTCTTTCTGACGTCTCTGGGGTCATCTTACTTGTTAGTCCATGGGGCTATTCAATGGCTGATACTCCTACCGTACACATCTAACTCCCCATCTTTTAGTTTAGTGAATGCAGATACTAGAAATGGTTGTCAAATAGATATTTAATTTAATTTTCATTTTTTTATATGTATATATTTACAAATAAAGTGCAAACATGACCTGTAGATATTTAATTTAGGCCATCTGCCTGATCCCGTCCCGATGACATCCTGATCTTAGGTCATCAATCCCTTCCTGTCTCAATCACGTCCTGATCTTAGGTCATCAGCCCGATCTCATCCCGATCATGTCCTGATCTTAGGTCATAAGCCCAATTCCGTCCTGATCTTAGCCTGATCCGCCCGTACTGATCTTAGTACATCAGACCGATCGCGTCCTTACCTTAGTTGATTAGCTCAGGCTCGTCTAGACCTTACTTCATCTTCTAGATCTCGTCTCGATCTTACAATTATCATGCTAGGCCAATTGTCAGCCTCAATTCAACAACTCAGAGAGCTCAGACATTTGTTTATTTGTAAATGACAACTCAGTAATATGACAACTCATATACGACAAATTGAGAATAAGACGAAACCCTGTGGCAATTAAGACCGACCTATCCCAGATATTTGGACAGGCTATCTGTCTAAACCAATATTACTTGGTTCGTCGGTTCAAATTCGGGTTCGCAATTCGCCTTTCTAGAGTGAACCCGGTTCGCCAGGGGTAGGATGAAACAGTTCATTTCTCGGTTCGCTTAGTTCTTTAGTTTGGTTCGCTAGCTTGGCTTGCTTATATATATATATACCATGTAAATAAATATATTATAAATATTTATTTATAAAAAAAGCATTAAAAATAGGTTTTATGGCCGGTTCATGAACCCAAAAAACAAATTCGCCGAAAAAGTATAAGTTCGTCGAACTTAAAGAAGAAATTTGCGGAACCCAAACAAAAAATTTGCTGAACCTAAACAAAAAGTTCGCCGAACCAAAGCTATTGGGTTCAGGTAGCGGGTTCGCTCATTTTCACGAACCCAAACAAACCGAACAGCAAACTGGTTCGCTTCGAACCAGTTCGTGCTTCGTACTGGTAGGTAGCGACCTAGATAACAATGATCTAAACATTAATGAGTTCTTATAGTTCATGACACATGGCCGAGACATGGATTTACGACTCTTTAGTTATGTCTCTATCATTATCATCTTAAATACTTGTAAGTTAAGAAAGCTACACATGGAAAGAACATTGTGGACCATACCAAGAACTGTCAACAAATAGAATAACATGCACAACCGTCCTTTGGATGCATTGACCCTTGGAGGTTTATATGCCTATAAATATACGGATCAAAGGAGACAAATGGATCCTTTTTCTGAACTTTGAAACCTTTGAACATATCGACTTCTCTGCGTTTCTATTCAATCCAATTTTAACTTAAACATCGAAGTGTCTTTGACAGGTCGGACGACCATTCCACAAAATTTTCATCCCTCTAACCTGTTAGTTGTATATATATATATATTTATGAGTAAAATGCAAATGTGAAACCTGTATATTGTCTATGAATTAAAAAAAATACTCACAGGCGAGTTCATCCGATCAGGTTATTTTTGTTTTCCACGTTTCAGCATATCTGTTCCTTGTGTATGTTATTGGACGTGAGGAGATAAATTGTAGAAAATAACTCTTGTAAGAAGTTGTAGGTGTGGAATAGGTCTTGTCTCTCGAGTCATTGACTGTTTTGAGTTTTAAACTTGGATTTTGACTTCTTAACATCTCTAATATGATAATTCCTGATAGACTTCTAATCACATAAGCATAGATTATATTCAAGTAAGGTTTATTTTTAAATGGAGTTCTTTCCATTATTGTGCTTGTTATGTCCACTTAGTAGCCATATTGGTGGATACTAAACCTATTTTGGATAATGATATTAGTTTACGGCTTTCCTCAGTTTGTGGAGAAATCGATTGGCTCTCTGCCCAATAGTATGTGTTTCTTATGTTTACTTATCTGTGTCTACCTAATACTATATTTTTAACATGCTGATTTTCACAGTTAACTATGTCAATGAGTGGAACTTTTCTTTCATATTCTGCACTCTGATTTTCTTATTTCCTGCTACCTTTATAATTTTCTTTGATAAGTCCCTCATTATTGTTAGTACAGGTGCAAATATGGGCCAGCAATAAGATAAATAAGGAAGAATGGTCGTGCATGGCAAAATGGGACGTCCAATTCCTAATCACATCCTACTTGGAAGGACGGGAAAAATCAGGTAGAGGCGATAACACTACGAGGCATGTGAAATTTACCTTGCGGAATCCCATTCGATGTCATATCATTTGGATAACACTACGTCTTCTGCGTGCTGGTTTAAAGTCTGTTAGTTTAGGGAAAGACTTCAATCTTCTGTCTCTAGATGAAAACCCTTTCTCACAAATTGATCGTAGTGCATCTTTTGTACTTGGGGTTTGGTGGGGCCCAACCCCAAAGCTTTTCTCCTTCTGGCAAGATAGTGGGGGCGTCTATGGCTAGATAGTGGGGCGTATACGGCTTGCAATTGCCTTAGTGATATTGATGCATCCCTGTTCCATCATTTATCAAGTGTTAGTATTTGTCTTTGCGAGTTAATCAATGAGTAGATTTTGCAATTGCCTTAGTGATATTGATGCATCCCTGTTCCATCATTTATCAAGTGTTAGTATTTGTCTTTGCGAGTTAATCAATGAGTAGATTTCTTCTTGAAGAGAAATTCTCTTCTAATATCTCGATCTGAATATAATTCGATGCTTTGTTCTTGTACTTTTAAGTCTTATATTTTGATATTATTCATTCATAATTTATTATGCAAGAAAAAAGATTGTCTGAATTTGTTTTATATATTCCTACATTATACAACTACACCATGTGAGTTATATGTAACGAGGCGTGAACGACGACTTCTGGTCAAGGTTAAACTTAGCATGGACCGTGCTCTCGGTTGCCCTTTAACTTTCGCGACTGTCATTTGCTTTAGGATTCTCACATGGTTAGTTTCCCAATTTTTTAGATTTCTTATTTTGTCCTATATTATAAACAATTTGACTTTTTTCTTATTTTTAAATTAGATTTATTTGGTAAAGTAGTTAATAACACCACTATAACTATTTGGAAATTACGATGCAGAATCAGTGGCTGCTAAAAAAGGACTATTAGTTCTAGGTTGCGTCTTTCAATAGACATCACTAATGGTTTGTCTCACCCTTTTATTTTAATTTTCTTTTCTATCTTAATAATTAATTTTTTTCACTAATGTTAGAGTTAGTCTATAACTTCAAGTATAATCGTTGAAAAAAGTAAAAAAAAATTAGGATTTTACAATTTATAGACTTGCTGGTCGTAGACATCCTACTCTTTCCATTTTGACAAGTACTTGGAGTTTGGTGGGGCCCACCCCCACCAATTACCGTAGGAATAATGATAAATCACTTTTCTATCATTTATCAAGTGTTTGTATTTGTCTTTGTGAGTTAATCAATGGTGAGTAGATGACTTCTTTAAGGGAACTAATTACTCGATCTGTATGTAATTCTCTATTTAGTTCTTGTACTTTTAAGTGTTATATTTTTTTATTATTCATTCAAATTTTATGTGTAAGAAAATTGATTGTCTGAATTTGTTTTATGTACTCCTACATTATTAACTACATCATGTGAGCTATATGGAACGAGGTGTGAACGACGACTTCTCTTCAAGGGCCATTAAGCCTAGCATGAACCATGTTATTGGCTGCCATTTTGTTTTCGCGATTGTCATTTGCTCTAGGATTCTCCCATTGTAAGTCTTCCCAGTTTTTAAATTTCTTATCTTGTCCTATATTGTGAACAATTTGTTTTTTTTCTTATTTCTAAATTAGATTTATTCGGTAAAGTAGTTAATTACACAACTATAACTATCTGGAAATTATGAATCAGAATCAGTGACTTCTAAAAAGGACTATTAGTTTTAGTTTGCGTCTTTCAATCAACGTCACTAATGGTATGTCTCACCTTTTTATTTTAGTTTTATTTTGTATCTTAATAATCTATTTTTCACTAATGCTGTTAGATGTTAGTCCATAACTTAAAGTATAATCGTTAAATAAAGGAAAAACAAAATTTGGATTCTATTATTTATAGACTCGTTGGTCGTAGACATCCTACTCTTTCATGTCGACAAGGACTTGGTGTTTGGTGGGGCCCACCCCCAATGTGTTTCTCCTTCTGGCAAAATAATGGGGGCGTATATTGCTAGATAGTGGGGGTGTATATGGCTAGTATTTGCCTTAGTTATATTTATGAATCACTTTTCTATCATTTATCAAGTGTTAGTATTTGTCTTTGCGAATTACTCAATGGTGAGGAGATGTCTTCTTTAAGGGAAATTCTAGCTAATTACTCGATTTGAATATAATTCTCCACTTAGTTATTGTACTTTTAAGTCTTATATTTTTTTTTATTATTCATTCAAATTTTATGTGTAAGAAAATTGATTATCTGAATTTGTTTTATATACTCCTACGTTATTCAACTACATCGTTTGAGCTATATGGAAGAAGGCGTGAACTCACTTTTGCTCAAGGGCCATTAAGCCTAGCATGGACCTTGCTCTCAGCTGCCCTTTAGCTTTAGCCACTGTCATTTGCTCTAGGATTCTCCCATGGTAAGTTTCCCAATTTTTTAAATTTCTTATCTTGTCTTATATTGTTAACAATTTGATTTTTTTTTGTTATTTCTAAATTAGATTTATTCGGTAAAGTACTTGATAACACCACTATAACTATCTGGAAATTACAATGCAGAATCAGTGACTGCTAAAAAAGGACTATTAGTTCTAGGATGAGTCTTTCAATCGACGTCACTAATGGTATGTCTCACCCTTTATTTTAATTTTCTTTTATATCTTAATAATCTTTTTTTAACTAATGCTAGATGTTAGTGTATAACTTAAACTATAATCGTTAAAAAAGTACAAAAAAATTAGGATTCTACTATTTGTAGACTTGTTGGTCGAAGACATCCTACTCTTGCCCTTTCGACAAGTACTTGGGGTTTGGTGGGGCCCACCTGCAAAGTGTTTCTCCTTCTGACAAGATAATGGGTGTGTATACAGCTAGCAATTGTCGTAGTAATAATGATGAATCACTTTTCTATCATTTATCAAGTGTTAGTATTTGACTTTGGGAGTTAATCAAGGGTGAGTAGATGACTTCTTTATGGGAACTAGTTACTCGTTCTGTATGTAATTCTCTATTTAGTTCTTGTACTTTTAAGTGTTATATTTTTTTATTATTCATTCAAATTTTATGTGTAAGAAAATTGATTGTCTGAATTTGTTTTATGTACTCCTGCATTATTTAATAACATCATGTGAGCTATACGGAAGGAGGCGTGAACGACGACTTCTGCTCAAGGGCTATTAACCCTCGCATGGACCTTGCTCTTGGCTGCCCTTTAACCTTTCCGACTGTCATTTGCTCTAGGATTCTCCCATGGTAAATTTCCCTATTTTTTAACTTATCTTGTCCAATATTGTTAAGAATTTGATTTTTATTATTTATTTCTAAATTAGATTTATTCGGTAAAGTAGTTAATTACACAACTATAACTATCTGAAAATTACGGATATGAATCAGTGACTTCTAAAAAAGGACTATTAGTTTTAGGTTGCGCCTTTCAATCGATTTCACCAATTGTATGTCTTACCCTTTTATTTTATTCTTCTTCTGTATGTTAATAATCTAATTTTTCACTAATGTTAGATGTTAGTCTATAACTTAAAGTATAATCGTTAAAATAAGTAAAAAACATTTAGGATTTTACTATTTATAAACTCGTTGGTCGTAGACATCCCACTTTCTCCATTTCGACAAGTACTTGGGGTTTGGTGGGGCCCACCCCTAAAGTTTTTCTCCTTCTCACAAGATAATGGGGGCATATATGGCTAGATAGTACGGTGTATATTGCTTGCAATTGTCTTAGTGATATTGATGCATCCTTGCTCTATCATTTATCAAGTGAAGTATTTGTCTTTGCGAGTTAATCATTGGTGAGTGGATTTCTTTCTTAAGAGAATCTCTTCCAATATCTCGGTCTGAATATAATTCGATGCTTAGTTCTTGTACTTTTAAGTCTTATATTTTGAGATTATTCATTCAGAATTGATTATGTAAGAAAACTGATTGTCTAAATTTGTTTTATGTATTCCTACATTATACTACTACGCCATTTGAGCTATATGTAACGAGGCGTGAACGATGACTTCTGGTCAAGTTTAAGGGTAGTATGGACCGTGCTCTCGGCTGCCCTTTAGCTTTCGCGATTGTCATTTGCTCTTGGATTCTCCAATGGTTAATTTTCCAATTTTTTAAATTTCTTATCTTGTCCTATATTCGTAACAATTTGATTTTTTTTCTTATTTCTAAATTAGATTTTTTCGGTAAAGTAGTTAATAACATCATTATAATTATCTGGAAATTAAGATGCAGAATCAGTGACTACTAAAAAAGGACTATTAGTTCTAGGTTTCGTCTTTCAATCGACGTGACTAATGGTATGTCTCACCCTTTAATTTTTATTTTCTTTTGTATCTTAATAATTTATTTTTTTCACTCGGTGGTAGACATTATACTCTTGCCATTTCGACAAGTACTTGGGGTTTGATGGGGCTTACGCCCAAAGACTTTTTCCTTCTAGCAAGATAATGGGGGCGTATATTGCTAGATAGTGGGGGCGTATATGGCTAGCAATTGCCTTAATAATATTGATGAATCACTTTTCTATAATTTATCAAGTGTTAATATTTGTCTTTGTGAGTCAATCAATGGTGAGTAGATCCCTTCTTTAATGGAACTAATTACTCGATCTGTATATAATTCTCTATTTAGTCCTGATACTTTTTTGTATTATATTTTAATATTATGCATTCAAATTTTATGTGTAAGAAAACTAATTACATGAACTTGTTTTATGTACTCCTACATTATTCAACTACATCATGTGAGCTATATGGAAAGAGGTGTGAACGAAGACTTCTGCTTAAGGGCCATTAAGCCTAGCATGGACCTAACTCTCACCTGCCATTTACCCTTTGCGACTCTCATTTGCTCTAGGATTCACCCATGGTAAGTTTCCCTATTTTTTAACTTATCTTGTCTAATATTGTTAACAATTTGATTTTATTTATTTATTTCTAAAATAGCTTTATTCGGTAAAGTAGTTAATTACACAACTATAACTATCTGGAAATTACAGATAAGAATTAGTGACTTCTAAAAATGGGCTATTACTTTTAGGTTTCGCCTTTCAATCGACTGCACCAATTGTATGTCTTACCTTTTTATTTTATTTTTCTTTTGTATGTTAATAATTTAATTTTCACTAATGCTAGATGTTAGTTTATAACTTAAAGTATATTCGTTAAAAAAAGTAAAAAAAATTTAGGATTTTACTATTTATAAACTCGCTAGTCATAGACATCCCACTTTCTCCATTTCGACAAGTAGTTAGGGTTTGGTGGGGCCCACGCCCAAAGTTTTTCTCCTTCTGGCAAGATAATGGGGGCGTATATGGCTAGATATATGGCTTGCAATTGCCATAATGATATTGATGCATCCCTGCCCTATCATTTATTAAGTGTTAGTATTTCTCTGTGCGATTTAATCAATGGTGAGTAGATTTCTTCCTTAAAAGAAATTCTCTTATGATATCTCGATCTGAATATAATTCGATGGTTAGTTCTTGTACTTTTAAGTCTTATATTTTGATATTATTCATTCAGAATTTATTATGTAAGAAAACTGATTGTCTGAATTTGTTTTATTTATTCCGACATTATTCAACCTCGCCAAGTGAGTTTTATGTAATGAGGCGTGAACGACGATTTCTGGTCAAGGTTAAGCTTAGCATAGACCGTGCTCTCGGGTGCGCTTTAGCTTTCACGACTGTCATTTGCTTTATGATTCTCCCATGGTTTAGTTTCCTAATTTTTTAAAGTTCTCATCTTGTCATATATTGTTAACAATTTGATTTTTTTTCTTAGTTCTAAATTAGATTTATTCGGTAAAGTAGTTAATCACACCATTATAACTATCTAGAAATTACGATGCCGAATTAATGATTGCTAAAAAAGGACTATTAGTTCTAGGTTGCGTCTTTCAATCGATGTCAGTAATGGTATGTCTCTGCCTTTTATTTTTGTTTTCTTTTGTATCTTAATAATCATTTTTTTCACTGATGCTAGATCTTAGTCTATAACTTAAAGTGTCGGTAAAAAAAATTAGGATTCTACTATTTGTAGACTCGTTCGTCGTAGACATCCTACTCTTGCCATTTCGACAAGTACTTGGTGTTCGGTGGGGCCACTCCCAAAGTTTTTCTCCTTCTGGCAAGATAATGGGGGCGTATATTGCTAGATATTGGGGGAATATATGACTAACAATTGCCTTAGTAATATTGATGAATCATTTTTCTATAATTTATCAAGTGTTAGTATTTGTCTTTACGAGTTAATAATGGTGAGTAGATGTCTTCTTTGATGAAACTAATTACTCGATCAGTATATAATTCTCTATTTAGTTTTTGTAGTGTTAAATCTTATATTTTTATATTATTCATTCAAATTTATTGTGTAAGAAAACTGATTGTCTCAATTTGTTTTATGTACTCCTACATTATTCAACTACATCATGTGAGCTATATGGAATGAGGCGTGAACGACGACTTCTGCTGAAGGGCCATTAAGCCTAGCACGGACCTTGCTCTCGGCTGCCCTTTAGCTTTCACGACTGTCATTTGCTTTAAGATTCTCCCATGGGAAGGAGCCCCATTTTTTAAATTTCTTGTCTTGTCCTATATTGTTAACAATTTGATTTTTTTTTTATTTTTTGAAATTCGATTTATTTGGTAAAGTAGTTAATTACACAACTATAACTATTTGAAAATTATGATCCAGAATCAGTGACTTCTAAAAAAGGACTATTAGTTTTAGGTTGCGCCTTTCAATCAACTTCTCCAATTGTATGTCATACCCTTTTATTTTATTTTTATTCTGTATGTTAATAATCTAATTTTTCACTAATGCTAGATGTTAGTCTATAACTTAAAGTATAATCGTTAAAAAAAAGTAAAAAACATTTAGGATTTTACTATTTATAAACTCGCTGGTCGTAGACATCCCACTTTCTCCATTTCGACAAGTACTTGGGGTTTGGTGGGGCCCACTCCTAAAGTTTTTCTCCTTCTGGCAAGATAATGGGGGCGTATATGGCTAGATAGTAGGGTGTATATTGCTAGCAATTGTCTTAGTGATATTGATGTATCTTTGCTGTATCATTTATCAAGTGAAGTATTTGTCTTTGCGAGTTAATCAATGGTGAGTGGATTTCTTCCTTAAGAGAATTTCTCTTCCAATATCTCGGTCTGAATATAATTCGATGCTTAGTTATTGTACTTTTAAGTCTTATATTCTGATATTATTTATTCAGATTTTATTATGTAAGAAAACTGATTGTCTAAATTTTTTTTATGTATTCTTACATCATACTACTGCGCCATTTGAGCTATATGTAACGAGGCGTGAACGATGACTTTTGGTCAAGTTTAAGGTTAGTATGGACCGTGCTCTCGGCTGCCCTTTAGCTTTCGCGATTGTCATTTGCTCTTGGATTCTCTGTTGGTTAGTTTCCCAATTTTTTAAATTTCTCATCTTGTCCTATGTGCTTAACAATTTGATTCTTTTTCTTATTTCTAAATTAGATTTATTCGGTATAGTAGTTAATAACATCATTATAATTATCTGGAAATTATGATGCAGAATCAGTGACTACTAAAAAAGGTCTATTAGTTCTAGGTTTCGTCTTTCAATCGACGTCACTAATGGTATGTCTCACCCCTTAATTTTTATTTTCTTTTGTATCTTAATAATCTATTTTTTTCACTAATGCTAGATGTTAGTCTATGACTTAAAGTTTAATCGTTAAAAAAAGTAAAAAAATATTAGGATTCTACTATTTGTAGACTCGTTGGTGGTAGACATCCTACTCTTGCCATTTCGACAAGTACTTGGGGTTTGGTGGGGCTCACGCCCAAAGACTTTTTCCTTCTAGCAACATAATGGGGGCGTATATTGCTAGATAGTGGGGGCGCATATGTTTAGCAATTGCTTTAATAATATTGATGAATCACTTTTCTATAATTTATCTAGTGTTAATATTTGTCTTTGCGAGTCAATCAATGGTGTGTAGATTTCTTGTTTAATGGAACTAATTACTCAATCTGTATATAATTCTCTATTTAGTTCTGATACTTTTATGTATTATATTTTTATATGATCCATTCAAATTTTGTGTAAGAAAACTAATTATTTGAATATGTTTTATGTACTCCTACATTATTCAACTACATCATGTGAGCTATATGGAACGAGGAGTGAACGATGACTTCTACTCAAGGGCCATTAAGCCTAGCATGGACCTTACTCTCGGCTGCCCTTTACCCTTTGCGACTGTCATTTGCTCTAGGATTCTCCCATGGTAAGTTTCCCCATGTTTTAAATTTCTTATCTTGTCCTATATTGTTTACAATTTGATTTTTTAATTTATTTCGTAATTAGATTTTTTCGGTAGAGTAATTAGTTTCATAACTATAACTATCTGAAAATTACGGATCAGAATCAGTGACTTTTAAAAAAGGACTGAGTTTTAGGTTGCGCCTTTTAATCGACTTCACCAATTGTATGTCTCACACTTTTATTTTATTTTTCTTTTGTATGTTAATAATCTAATTTTTCACTAATGTTAGATGTTAGTCTATAATTTAAAATATAATCGTTAAAAAAATTAAATTTTTTTTAGGATTTTACTATTTATAAACTCTCTGGTCGTAGACATCTCACTTTCTGCATTACGACAAGTAGTTTGGGTTTGGTGGGGCCCATCCCGAAAGTTTTTCTCCTTCTGGCAAGATAGTGGGGGCGTATATGGCTAGATATTGGGGCGTATATGGCTAGCAATTGCCATAGTGATATTGATGCATCCCTGCCCTGTAATTTATTAATTGTTAGTCTTTGTCTTTGCGATTTAATCAATGGTGAGTAGATTTCTTCCTTAAGAGAAATTCTCTTATAATATCTCGATCTGAATATAATTCGATGATTAGTTCTTGTACTTTTAAGTCTTATATTTTGATATTATTCATTGTGAATTTATTATGTAAGAAAACTAATTGTCTGAATTTGTTTTATGTATTCCTACATTATTCGACCTTGCCATTTGAGCTATATGTAACGAGGCGTGAACGACGACTTCTGGTCAAGGTTAAGGTTAGCATGGACCGTGCTCTTGGTTGTCCTTTAGCTTTCGCGATTGCAATTTGCTCTTCGATCTCCAATGGTTAGTTCCCAATTTTTTAAATTTCTTATCTTGTCCTATATTGTTAACAATTTGATTTTTTAATTTATTTCTAAATTAGATTTAATCGATAGAGTAGTTAATTACACAACTATAACTATCTGGAAATTGCGGATCAGAATCAGTGACTTCTAAAACAGGACTATTAGTTTCAGGTTGCGCCTTTCAATCGACTTCACCAATTGTATGTCTCACCCTTTTATTTTATTTTTCTTTTGTATGTTAATAATCTAATTTTTCACTAATGTTAGATGTTAGTCTATAACTTAAAGTATAATCGTTAAAAAAAGTAAATTGTTTTTAGGATTTTACTATTATAAACTTGCTGGTCGTTGGCATTCCACTTTCTCCATTTCGACAAGTACTTGGGGTTTGGTGGGGCCACCCCCGAAGTTTTTCTCCTTCTGGCAAGATAGTCGGGGCGTATATGGCTAGCATTTGCCATAGTGATATTGATGCATCCCTGCCCTCTAATTTATTAAGTGTTAGTATTTGTGTTTGCGATTTAATTAATGGTGAGTAAAAATTTCTTCGTTAAAAGAAATTCTCTTATAATAGCTCGATCTGAATATAAGTCGATGCTTAGTTCTTGTACTTTTATGTCTTATATTTTGATATTATTTATTCAGAATTTATTATGTAAGAAAACTGATTGTCTGAATTTGTTTTATGTATTCCTATGTTATTCAACCTCTGCCATGTGAGCTATATGTAACGAGGCGTGAACGACGACTTCTGGTCAAGGTTAAGGTTAGCATGGACCGTGCTCTCGACTGCCCTTTAGTTGTCGCGATTGTCATTTGCTCTTGGATTCTTCAATGGTTAGTTTCCCAATTTTTTAAATTTCTCATGTTGTTCTATATTGTTAACAATTTGATTTTTTTCTTATTTCTAAATTAGATTTATTCGGTAAAGTTGTAGAGACTCAAAATTTAGTTTCTTGTCATTCGTGCCATTGATATGAATTTCTTAAAATATGTACCCGATTTTAAATGCATACGTTCCTAAAAGATGAATTAAAAGGGATGCCTTAACATACCCTCAAGTTCAAGAAGCCTTAGTTTTGTTGGCGTAATCGAGTGATTCTTGAATTTTTGGAAAGGTATTAAATCCCACTTCAAGGTTCATGTTTACCATTTTTCCAGATTCCTTGTTGGAGTTAGGTTAAAAGTTAGATTACTAAAACCGGGTTTGCTGCAAATCTGGGCTGCTGAAATCCATTTCCAGACCAGTTAGCTTTAAGGGCAAATTAGTCCATGAATAAAGAAGAATTAGAAATTTTACAAAACATTAAAGTTGTTCCCCTTCGAATGACGAGTTCAACGCAAAATGAATTGTCAAAATCTGATATCCGAGTCAAAAGTTACGGCCAAAATACCGAAACCTGTTCCGAGTCAAAATACTTTAAAAAAAAGGGGGGAGATCGATCGCCCACCACCGACGATCGATCGCCCTATGCGGGGAATTTTCTGAAAAATCGTGATTTTCGACTTTTTTTAGCTTCCCTAGGGTTCTTCCTTAATACGTGAACTAGGTTTCTAGAGCCCCATAAATAACTTTCAAGTGAGGTATATAACTTTCCCTAGTTCTCAATATTAGAACAATTAATCTAAAGTATGAATCTAATGATAAGATCTATGTAATGAACATGATTAAGATGTAAATAATGTAAATAACAAACCTAGTTTTCAATATTTTGAGTATTAACCTAAAAGATGGATTGAAAGAAGTAGACCTAAATAAGAACAAGAAATTAAAATAGGATGTGAAGAAATATAATTTGATTTCTATTTTATTATTTATGGATTTGTTAAAATAGGAGGTGAAGAACCATGATTTGATTTCTATCTTATTATTTATGGATTTGTTAAAATGGGATATGAAGAACCATAATTATGATCTCCGTTTCATTATTTTTGATTTGTTAAAATAGGATGTGAAGAACCATATTTATAAATTCATGCGTCATGATTTTTGAATCGTTAAATTAGGATTTGAAGAACCCAATTAAAAATTATTTATGATTCAACAAGGAGATTGAGAAATTTCATTGGAGTGTGGATTTATGAGAAGAATTGGATGAATGAATGGATGAATTATTGTAGGAGTAAATTATATGTGAGTTTGATTTGATGTTTATAATTCATGAGATTTACCATCGATGAAAAGTGTTATAATTAGGATATTGATTGTGATTAAATAAAAAGGGGATATGATTTTAAATTAAATCGTGACTTATGTGTATGTTAATATATCAACTGTGATTTTTGTAATGTCGAATCATTAGAAATATGATAGTTTGTATGTTTCTTTTATGTTCCTTATTCGTGATATATTGTTAGGTAAAATAATCTTTGATGAGAGTGAAACTTGCCTAGGCTTGGTTAACATAGTGGAATGGGACACTATGGTGAGATGTCCTATGATCCTTCACTAATAGTTTTTGGTATAATTTAACCAATGGTATATTACCGTGCACTCACTCAAGATAATGAATATGTAAAAGCATGATAAAAAGCAAGATTACAAGTATTATACAAGTATGCAAGTACACACGAAAGCGATGAATGCATGATTGAGTTTTGCATTGACTGAGTACCCATAAGCCTAAGATCAAGGCAAGACAAGCGTATACACCGGATAATGTCTAGACAAACCGTATACACCGGATAATGTGTAGACAAACCGTATGCACCGGATAATGTGTAAACTGTATGGTACCTTGGAAAGTAGGGTATATGTTAATCTCTACCCAATATATGGGGTGGAGTTATTTTAAGATATTGTTATCGCATAATGCATATTGTTTGATTTATTCATGAAAAAGAAAGACAAGTTAGAAAAATACGATAAGAAAAATAAGTTAAGAAAAGTATGACAAGAAATAAAAGTCAAGTAATAAGACTAACAAGATAAATAAGATAAGTACAAGTAAACACCTAAAATAATTGAAAAGAAAATATGTTCCGTAATTTGATTTATATATGTGAATTGTAATTGAACTGTTACTTGTATGCATGTTATAATTATGATATTGTTTACTATGGATTGTTATATACGCGGAATAACTTGTTACTCAGCCGATGACTTTTGTTGTCGGCAGGTTTGAGATTTAATAATTATACGTAGGAGCCCTGAGTTGGAGAGGAGTACGTAAGGAAGATCTTACAGGTGATCATCCCGAAGAGGAACGAGATTTCCATTTTAGTTTATTAGAAATTGTTTAAAATCTAGAGAGATTGTAATTAGTTTATTATGTTTTAGTTTTTAGATTGAGATATTTAGATTTGAGATGTTTAATTAAAGAGTTGAGAATCACGAAGATGATTCAGATTATGTAAGGTCAGTTTAAATACATATTTTAATTGATATTCAGTTGAGGTATTAAATGTTATTCCAATTAAGAAATTTTTAATTTCCGATTTTTGTATGCCTTTAAAGTACATTAAATGGATTAAGTGAGGTAAGTCACGTGTCGAAGTTCTCAATTCTCGAAGGGGGGATTTTGGGGCAAAAGTAGTTAATAACATCATTACAACTATCTGGAAATTAAGATGCAGAATCAGTTACTACTAAAAAAGGACTATTAGTTCTAGGTTTCGCCTTTCAATCGACTTCACTATTGGTATGTCTCACCCTTTGATTTTAATTTTCTTTTGTATTTTAATAATCTATTTTTTTCACTAATGCTAGATGTTAGTCTATAACTTAAAGTATAATTGATAAAAAAAGTAAAGAAAATTTAGGATTCTACTATTCGTAGACTCGCTGGTGGTAGACATCCTACTCTCGCCATTTCAACAAGTACTTAGGGTTTGGTGGGGCCCACGCCCAAAGACTTTTTCCTTCTGGCAAGATAATAGGGGCGTATCTTGCTAGATAGTAGGGGCGTATCTTGCTAGATAGTAGGGGCGTATATGCTTAGCAATTGCCTTAGTAATATTGATGAACCACTTTTCTATAATTTGTGTAGTGTTAGTATTTGTCTTTGCGAATTAATCAATGGTGAGTAAATGTCTTCTTTAACGGAACTAATTACTCGATCTGTATATAATTCTCTATTTAGTTCTTATACTTTTAAATCTTGTATTTTTATATTATTCATTCAAGTTTTAAGTGTAAGAAAACTGATTATCAGAATTTGTTTTATGTACTCCTACATTATTCAACTACATCATGTGAGCTATATGGAACGAGGTGTGAATGACGACTTCTGCTCAAGGGCCATTAAGCCTAGCATGAACCTTGCTCTCGGCCGTCCTTTCTGTCATTTGCTCTAGGACTCTCCCATGGTAAGTTTCTCCATTTTTTAAATTTCTTATCTTGTCCTATATTGTTAACAATTTGATTTTTTAATTTATTTCTAAATTAGATTTATTAGGTAGAGTAGTTAATTACACAACTATAACTATCTGGAAATTACGGATAAGAATTAATGACTTCTAAAAAAGGACTATTAGTTTTAGGTTGCGCCTTTCAATCGACATCACTAATTGTATGTCTCACCCTTTTATTTTATTTTTCTTTTGTATGTTAATAATCTAATTTTTCACTAATGTTAGACGTTAGTTTATAACTTAAAATATAATCATTAAAAAAAGTAAAAAAAAATTAGGATTTTACTATTTATAAACTTGCTAGTCGAAGACATCCCACTTTCTCCATTTCGACAAGTAGTTGGGGTTTGGAGGGGCCCACCCCCAAAGTTTTTTTCCTTTTGGAAAGAAAGTGGGGCCGTATATGGCTAGATAGTGGGGCGTATATGGTTGGCAATCGCGATAGTGATATTGATGCATCCCTGCCTTATCACTTATTAAGTGTTAGTATTTGTCTTTGCGATTTAATCAATGATGAGTAGATTTCTTCCTTAAAAGAAATTCTCTTATAATATCTTGATCTGAATATAATTCGATGTCTAGTTCTTGTACTTTTAAGTCTTATATTTTGATAGTATTCATTCAAAATTTATTAGGCAAGAAAACTGATTGTCTGAATTTGTTTCATGTATTCCTACATTATTCAACCTCGCCATGTGAACTATATGTAACGAGGCATGAACGACGACTTCTGGTCATAGTTAAGCTTAGCATGGACTGTGCTCTCGGCTGCCCATTAGCTTTCGTGACTGACATTTGCGGATTCTCCCATGGTTAGTTTCCCAATTTTTTAAATTTCTCATCTTGTCATATATTGTTAGCAATTTGATTTTTTTTTAATTTTTAAATTAGATTTATTCGGTAAAGTAGTAATAACACCATTATAACTATTTAGAAATTACGATACAGAATCAGTGACTGCTAAAAAAGGACAATTAGTTCAAGGTTGCGTCTTTCAATCGACGTCACTAATGGTATGTCTTAGCCTTTTATTTTAATTTTCTTTTGTATGTTAATAATCTAGTTTTTTCACTAATGCTAGATGTTAGTCTATAACTTAAAGTATCGTTAAAAAAAGTTTAAAAAACATTAGGATTTTACTATTTGTAGACTCGCTGGTTGTAGACATCCTACTCTTGCCATTTTAGCAAGTACTTTGGGGTCGGTGGGGCCACCCCCCAAATTTTTCTCCTTCTAGCAATATAATGGGGGCGTATATTGCTAGATAGTCGGGGCGTATATGGCTAGCAATTGCCTTGGTAATATTGATGAATCATTTTTCTATCATTTATCAAGTGTTAGTGTTTGTCTTTACGAGTTAATAATGGTGAGTAGATGTCTTCTTTAAGGAAACTAATTACTCGATCTGTATCTCTATTTAGTGTTTGTACATTTAAATCTTATATTTTTATATTATTCATTCAAATTTTATGTGTATGACAACAGATTGTTTGAATTTGTTTTATGTACTCCTACATTTTTCAACTACATCATGTGAGCTATATGGAACGAGGCATGAACGACGACTTCTGCTCAAGGGCTATTAAGCCTAGCATGGACCTTGCTCTGGGCTGCTCTTTAGCTTTCATGACTGTCATTTGCTCTAAGATTCTCCCATGGTAAGGTGCCCCATTTTTTAAATTTCTTATCTTGTCCTATATTGTTAACAAGTTGATTTTTTTTCTTATTTCTAAATTAGATTTATTCGGTAAAGTAGTTAATTACACAACTATAACTATCTGGAAATTACGAATGAGAATCAATGACTTCTAAAAAATGACTATTAGTTTTAGGTTGCACCTTTCAATCGACTTCACCAATTGTATGCCTTACCCTTTTATTTTATTTTTCTTCTCTATGTTAATAATCTAATTTTTCACTAATGCTAGATGTTAGTTTTTAACTTAAAGTATAATCGTTAAAAAAAGTAAAAAACATTTAGGATTTTACTATTTGTAAGCTCGTTGGTCGTAGACAGCCCACTTTCTCCAGTTCGACAAGTACTTGGGGTTTGGTGGGGCCCACCCCTAAAATTTTTCTCCTTCTGGCAAGATAATGGGGGCGTATATGGCTTAATAGTGGGGTGTATATGACTAGCAATTGTCTTAGTGAAATTGATGCTTCCTTGCTCTATCATTTATCAGGTGTAGTATTTGTCTTTTCGATTTAATTAATGGTGAGTAAATTTCTTTCGTAAGAGAATTTCTCTTCCAATATCTCGATCTGAATATAATTCGGTGCTTAGTTCTTGTACTTTTAAGTCTTATTTTTTGATATTATTCATTCAGAATTTATTATGTAAGAAAACTGATTGTCTAAATTTGTTTTATGTATTCCTACATTATACTACTACTCCATGTGAGCTATATGTAATGAAGCGTGAACGACGACTTCAGGTCAAGTTTAAGGTTAGTATGGACCGTGCTCTCGGCTTCCCTTTGGCTTTCGCGATTGTCATTTGTTCTTGGATTCTCCAATGGTCAGTTTCCCAATTTTTAAAATTTCTCATCTTCTCCTATATTGTTAACAATTTGATTTTTTTTCTTATTTCTAAATTAGATTTCTTCGATAAAGCAGTTAATAACATCATTATAACTATCTGGAAATTAAGATGCAGAATCAGTGACTACTAAAAAAGGACTATTAGTTTTAGGTTTCATCTTTCAATTGACGTCACTAATGATATGTCTCACCCTTTGATTTTTTTTTCTTTTGTATCTTAATAATCTATTTTTTTCACTAATGCTAGATGTTTGCTTATAACTTAAAGTTTAATCGTTAAAAAAAGTAAAAAAATATTAGGATTCTATTATTTGTAGACTCGCTGGTGGTAGGTATCCTACTCTTGCCATTTCGACTAGTACTTGGGGTTCGGTGGGGCCACCCCCAAAATTTTTCTCCTTCCGGCAAGATAATGGGGGCATATATTGCTTGATAGTGGGGCCGTATATGGCTAGCAATTGCCTTAGTAATATTGATATATCTCTTTTCTATAATTTATCTAGTGTTAATATTTGTCGTTGCGAGTTAATCAATGGTGAGTAGATGTCTTCTTTTTTGGAACTAATTACTCGATCTGTATATAATTATCTATTTAGTTCTTATACTTTTAAGTATTATATTTTTATATTATTCATTCAAATTTTATGTGTAAGAAAACTGATTATCTGAATTCTTTTTATGTACTCCTACGTTATTCAACTAAATCATGTGAGCTATATGGAACGAGGCGTTAGTATTTGTGTTTGCGATTTAAATAATGGTGAGTAGATTTCTTCCTTAACAGAAATTCTCATTTATTATGTTGGAAAACTCATTGTCTGAATTTTTTTTATATATTCCTACATTATTCAACCTCGCCATGTAAGCTATATGTAACGAGGCGTGAACGACGACTTCTGGTCATGGTTAAGCTTAGCATGGACCATGCTCTCAGCTGCCCTTTAGCTTTCGCGACTGTCATTTGCTCTAGTCTCCCATTGTTAGTTTCCAAATTTTTTAAATTTCTCATCTTGTTATATGTTGTTAACAATGTGATTTTTTTTTATTTCTAAATTAGATTTATTCGGTAAAGTAGTTAATAACATCATTATAACTATCTGGAAATTACGATGCAGAATCAATGACTGCTAAAAAAGGACTATTAGTTCTAGGTTGCGTCTTTCAATCGACGTCACTAATGGTATGTCTCAGCCTTTTATTTTAATTTTCTTTTGTATCTTAATAATCTATTTTTTTTCACTAATGTTTGATGTTAGTCTTTAACTTATAGTATTGTTCGGATTCTACTATTTGTAGACTCGTTGGTTTTTAGACATCCTACTCTTGCCATTTCGGCAAATACTTGGGGTTCGGTGGGGCCACTCCCTAAATTTTTCTCCTTCTGGCAAGATAATGGGGGCGTATATAGCTAGATAGTGGGGGCGTATATGGCTAGAAATTGCCGTAGTAATATTGATGAATCATTTTTCTATCGTTTAGCAAGTGTTACTATTTCTCTTTACGAGTTAATAATGGTGTGTAGGTGTCTTCTTTAAGGAAACTAATTACTCGATCTGTATATAATTCTCTATTTATTTTTGTATTTTTAAATCTTATATTTTTTATTATTCATTCAAATTTTATGTTTAAAAAAACTGATTGTCTGAATTTGTTTTATGTACTACATTATTCAACTACATCATGTGAGCCATATGGAATGTGGCGTGCACGATGACTTCTGCTAAAGGGCTATTAAGCGTAGAATGGACCTTGCTCTCGGCTGCCCTTTAGCTTTCACGACTGTCATTTGCTCTAAGATTCTCCCATGGTAAGG
This sequence comes from Tetracentron sinense, assembly GCA_015143295.1. Taxonomy (NCBI): domain Eukaryota; kingdom Viridiplantae; phylum Streptophyta; class Magnoliopsida; order Trochodendrales; family Trochodendraceae; genus Tetracentron; species Tetracentron sinense. The sequence goes on along the minus strand of CM026558.1, from coordinate 32,138,783 downwards.
TGCCCTATTTTTTAAATTTCTTATCTTGTCTTATATTGTTAACAATTTGATTTTTTTCTTATTTCTAAATTCGATTTTTTCGGTAAAGTAGTTAATTACACAACTGTAACTATCTGGAAATTACGAATCAGAATCAGTGACTTCTAAAAAAGGACTATTAGTTTTAGGTTGCGCCTTTCAATCGACTTCACCAATCTTATGCCTTACCCTTTTATTTTATTTTTCTTCTCTATGTTAATAATCTAATTTTTCACTAATGCTAGATGTTAGTCTATAACTTAAAGTATAATCGTTAAAAAAAGTAAAAAAGATTTAGGATTTTACTATTTTTAAACTCGCTGGTCGTAGACATCCCACTTTCTCCAGTTCGACAATTACTTCGGGTTTGGTGGGGCCCACCCCTAAAGTTTTTCTCCTTCTGGCAAGATAATGGGGGCGTATATGGCTAGATAGTTGTGTGTATATGGCTAGCAATTGTCTTAGTGATATTGATGCATACCTGCTCTATCATTTATCAAGTGTTAGTTTTTGTCTTTGCGAGTGAATCAATGGTGAGCAGATTTTTTCCTTAAGAGAATTTCTCTTCCAATATCTCGATCTGAATATATTTTGATGCTTTGTTCTTGTACTTTTAAGTCTTATATTCTGATATTATTTATTCAGATTTTATTATGTTAGAATACTGATTGTCTAAATTTCTTTTATGTATTCCTACATTATACTACTACGCCATGTGAGCTATATGTAACGAGGTGTGAACGACGACTTCTGGTCAAGTTTAAGGTTAGCATGGACCGTGCTCTCAGCTGCCCTTTAGTTTTCGCGTTTGTCCTTTGCTCTTGGATTCTCCAACGGTTAGTTTCCCAATTTTTTAAATTTCTCATGTTGTCCTATGTTGTTAACAATTTGATTTTTTTCTTATTTCTAAATTTGATTTATTCGGTAAAGTGGTTATTAACATCGTTATAACTATCTGGAAATTAAGATGTAGAATCAGTGACTAATAAAAAAGGACTATTAGTTCTAGGTTTCGTCTTTCAATCAACATCACTACTGGTATGTCTCACCCTTTGATTTTTATTTTCTTTTGTATCTTAATAATCTATTTGTTTTCACTAATGCTAGATGTTAGTCTATAACTTAAAGACTCGCTAGTGGTAGACATCCTACTCTTGCCATTTCGACAAGTACTTGGGGTTCGGTGGAGCCGATGCCCAAAGACTTTTTCCTTCTGGCAAGATAATGGGGGCATATATTGCTAGATAGTGGGGGCGTATATGGCTTAGCAATTGCCTTAATAATATTGATGAATCACTTTTCTATAATTATTTAGTGTTAGTATTTGTCTTTGCGAGCTAATCAATGGTGAGTTGATGTCTTCTTTAATGGAACTAATTATTCGATCTGTATATAATTCTCTATTTATTTCTTATACTTTTAAGTCTTATATTTTTATATTATTCATTCAAATTTTATGTGTAAGAAAACTGATTATCTGAATTTGTTTTATGTACTCCTACATTATTCAACTACCTCATGTGAGCTATATGGAACGAGGCGTGAACGACAACTTCTGTTCAAGGGCCATTAAGCCTAGCATGGACCTTACTTTTGGCTACCCTTTAGCTTTCACGACTGTCATTTGCTCTAGGATTCTCCCATGGTAAGTTTCCCCCTTTTTTAAGTTTCTTATCTTGTCCTATATTGTTAACAATTTGATTTTGTAATTTATTTCTAAATTAGATTTATTCGGTAGAGTAGTAAATTACACAACTATAACTATCTGGAAATTACGGATCAGAATCAGTGGCTTCTGAAAAAGGACTATTAGTTTTAGGTTGCGCCTTTCAATCAACTTCAACAATTGTATGTCACACCTTTTTATTTTATTTTTCTTTTGTATGTTAATAATCTAATTTTTCACTAATGTTAGATGTTAGTCTGTAACTTAAAGTATAATCGTTAAAAAAAGTAAATTTTTTTTAGGATTTTACTATTTATAAAGTCGCTGGTCGTAGATATCTCACTTTCTCCATTTCGGCAAGTAGTTGGGGTTTGGTGGGGCCCACCCCCAAAGTTTTTCTCCTTTTGGCAAGATAGTGGGGGCGCATTGGGCTAGATATTGGGGCGTATATGGCTAGCAATTGCCATAGTTATATTGATACATCCTTACCCTATCATTTATAAAGTGTTAGTATTTGTCTGTGCGATTTAATTAATGGTGAGTAGATTTCTTCCTTAAAAGAATTTCGCTTATGATATCTCGATCTGAATATAATTCGATGCTTAGTTCTTGTACTTTTAAGTCTTATATTTTGATATTATTCATTCAAAATTTATTATGTAAGAAAACTGATTGTCTGAATTTGTTTTATGCATTCCAACATTATTCAACCTCGCCCTGTGAGCTATGTGTAACGAGGCGTGAACGATGACTTCTGGTCATGGTTTAGCTTAGCATGGACCGTGCTCTCGGCTGCCCTTTAACTTTCACTACTGTCATTTGCTCTAGGATTCTTCCATGGTTAGTTTCCAAATTTTTAAAATTTCTCCTCTTGTCATATATTGTTAACAATTTGATTTTTTTCTGATTTCTAAATTAGAATTATTCGGTAAAGTTGTTAATAACATCATTATAACTATCTGGAAATTAAGATGCAGAGTCAATGACTGCTTAAAAAGACTATTAGTTCTAGGTTGCGTCTTTCAATTGACGTCACTAATGGTATGTCTCAGCCTTTTATTTTAATTTTCTTTTGTAACTTAATAATCTATTTTTTTCACTAGTGCTAGATGTTTGTCTAAAAGTTAAAGTATTATTAAAAAAGGTTCAAAAAAATTAGGATTCTACTATTTGTAAACTCGCTGGTTGTAGACATCCTACTCTCGCCATTTCGACAAGTAGTTGGGGTTCGGTGAGGCCACCCCCAAAATTTTTCTTCTTCTGGCAAGATAATGGGGGCGTATATTACTGGATAGTGGGGGCGTAAATGGCTAGCAATTGCCTTAGTAATATTGATGAATCATTTTTCTATCATTTATCAAGTGTTAGTATTTGTCTTTACGAGTTAATAATGGTGAGTAGATGTCTTCTTTAAGGAAACCAATTACTCTATCTGTATATAATTCTTCTCTATTTAGTTTTTGTTGTTTTAATTCTTATATTTTTATATTATTCATTCAAATTTTATGTGTAAGAAAACTGAACGTTCTGAATTTGTTTTATGTACTCCTACATTATTCAACTAAATCATGTGAGCTATATGGAACGAGGCGTGAACGATGATTTTTGCTCAAGGGCCATTAAGCCTAGCATGGACCTTGCTCTCAGCTGCCTTTTAGCTTTCACGACTGCCATTTGCTCTAAGATTCTCCCTTGGTAAGGTGCCCCATTTTTTAAATTTCTTGTCTTGTCCTATATTGTTAACAATTTGAATTTTTTCTTATTTCTAAATTCGATTTATTTGGTAAAGTAGTTAATTACGCAACTATAACTATCTAGAAATTACGAATCAGAATCAGTGAATTCTAAAAAAAGACTATTAGTTTTAGGTTGCGCCTTTCAATCGACTTCACCAATTGTATGTCTTACCATTTTATTTTATTTTTCTTCTCTATGTTAATAATCTAATTTTTCACTAATGCTAGATGTTAGTCTATAACTTAAAGTATAATAGTTAAAAATTGTAAATTTTTTTTGGATTTTACTATATATAAACTCGCTGGTCGTAGACATCATACTTTCTCCATTTCGACAAGTACTTGGGGTTTGGTGGGGCCCACCCCTAAAGTTTTTCTCCTTCTGGCAAGATAATGGGGGCGTATATGGCTAGATAGTGGGGTGCATATGGCTAGCAATTGTCTTAGTGATATTGATGCATCCCTTCTCTATCATTTATTAAGTGTTAGTATTTGTCTTTGTGAGTTAATCAATGGTGAGTAGATTTGTTCCTTAAGAGAATTTTTCTTCCAATATCTCGATCTGAATATAATTCGATGCTTAGTTCTTGTACTTTTAAGTCTTATATTTTGATATTATTCATTCAGAACTTATTATGTAAGAAAACTGAATGTCTAAATTTGTTTTATGTATTCCTACATTATTCTACTATGCCATGTGAGCTATATGTAATGAGGCGTGAACGACGACTTCTGGTCAAGGTTAAGGTTAGCAAGGACCGTGCTCTCGGCTGCCCTTTAGCTTTCGCGAATGTCATTTGTTCTTGGATGCTCCAATGGTTTGTTTCCCGATTTTTTAAATTTCTCATCTTGTCCTATATTGTTAACAATTTGATTTTTTTCTTATTTCTAAATTAAATTTATTCAGTAAAGTAGTTAATAACATCATTATAACTATCGGGAAATTAAGGTGCAGAATCAGTGACTATTAAAAAGTGACTATTAGTTCTAGGTTTCGTCTTTCAATCAACGTCACTAATGGTATGTCTCGCCTTTTGATTTTAATAATCTATTTTTTTCACTAATTCTAGATGTTAGTGTATAACTTAAAGTATAATCGTTAAAAAAATTAAAAAAAAAATTGGATTCTACTATTTGTAGACTCGCTGGTGGTAGACATCCTATTCTTGATATTTTGACAAGTACTTGGGGTTTGGTGGGGCCCACGCCCAAAGACTTTTTCCTTTTCGCAAGATAATGAGGGCGCATATTGCTAGATAGTGGGGGCGTATATGGTCAGCAATTGCCTTAGTAATATTGATGAATCACTTTTCTTTAATTTATCTAGTGTTAGTCTTTCTCTTTGCGAGTTAATCAATGGTGAGTAGAAGTGTTCTTTAATGGAACTAATTACTCGATCTGTGTATAATTCTCTATTTAGTTCTTATACTTTTAAGTCTTATGTTTTTATATTATTCATTCAAATTTTTTGTGTAATAAAACTGATTATTTGAATTTTTTTATGTACTCCTGCATTATTCAATTACAGCTTGTGAGCCATATGGAACGAGGCGTGAATGACGACTTCTGCTCAAGGGCCATTAAGCCTAGCATGGACCTTGCTCTCGGCTGCCCTTTAGGTTTTGCGACTGTCATTTGCTCTAGGATTCTCCCATGGTAAGTTTCCCCATATTTTAAATTTCTTATCTTGTCCTATATTTTTAATAATTTGATTTTTTAATTTATTTCTAAATTAGATTTATTCGGTAGAGTAGTTAATTACACAACTATAACTATCTGGAAATGACGGATCAGAATCAATGACTTCTAAAAGAGTACTATTAGTTTTAGGTTGCGCCTTTCAATCGACTTCACCAATTGTATGTCTCACCTTTTTGTTTTAGTTTTCTTTTGTATGTTAATAGTCTAATTTTTCACTAATGTTAGATGTTGGTTTATAACTTGAAGTATAATCGTTATAAAAAGTAAAAAAAATTAGGATTTTGTTATTTATAAACTCGCTGGTCGTAGACATCCCACCTTCTCCATTTCGACAAGTACTTGGGGTTTGGTGGGGCCCACTGTCACGGCCTGAAATCTCTATACAATAATACTAATATTTGTATAAATATCAAGGCATGAACCAGAAACAAAATTCCAATATTAATGGAAATTAAAATAATTTAATACTCCATTAAACAGATTTAAATAACCAGCATAACTAAAAGACTCAATAACATGAGTTTTCCAAAAAACTAAATCATCCAAAGATTTCATATAGTTTACCTCACTAGAGTTCTCTCACTCTAGCAGAGAAGAAAACTTTAAGGCTGGTCTCACTTGCTCAAACGAGAGCAATTCCTATTCTTTTTAATCACGACCTAAAAAAGAAGAATCAACAAGGGTGAGCCCACAGTTCAACAAGAGAATACACTATAATTTAAATGCATTAACAATTCATATGATAAGATGACTAACAAATTATGCATATTATTCAGTTAAGTCTTTACTTATGGTTCAGTCCGGTCAATAGGGGTCTTACACAACTTACCCTATTGATCAAGGGAATCTTTGGGGTCTCACACAGCTCACCCTATCCCTTGGGTCTCACACAGTTCACCCATCTGAGAATTGAGTTTCTTAAACAACTTAACTCATTCCTCTTTTTCTGGGTAGGTACTCTACACAACCCTGAAACCATCATTGGGTGGTACACAACATCACCCTATGATCAATTTAAGGTCTTACACAATTTACTCCTTCAATGACCCTTAACCAAGGTTAAAACAATGTTTATTGAATCACCATTATTTTAGAAAATGAATTCCAACTATTATGAAAATATAGCAAAACATTAAATGACAGTTATAATAGTCAACATCATAGTTCATAATTAAAATTTACAATGCTATAAGTTACAATTAATATCTAGGCAGACATAACATACTTTATTTCGAAAGGGGTTTCAGCTGTGTTCCTGCAACTGAAACTTTTGTTATAAATATCACATATTTATAACCCTACAAATTCTCAATCTCCCATGATAATGGGGTTCAAAATTTCACAAACCTCCAAGGATTTGGAAAACCCTTTTTATGCTAGTGAGTTTAGTAAAACCCATATACTAGCATAAAAGAGCTCAGTTACTAACCAATTGGTTAGTAACTAATTAGTTAGGTTTGTTAGGAGTATCTTTCAACCACCTAACAAATTAACTAAAAAATATAAGTCAAGTTACTAACAAATTATTTAGTAATTAATTATTTAAATTTGTCAGAGGTATCTTTCAACCATCTAACAAACTAACTAATTAGTTATAAAGAAATCTCAAGAAAACAATGTCCCCGCACTCAAATAATATATACATTTAATTAAATTATCTTAGGAAAATTAATGTGAAAAATATCCATTTTTCCTGTTTTTGATTTTCAACTAAGGTTTTGACCCACAAAAATTCTGATTTTGGGAACACTTTCTTCATGAAAGTTGTAGATCTTTTCGATCTCTTCGAAACGATGTACTATCAGATTAAAATTGTACTTAATGTCATAAGGTTATAACCCAAATACCGAAACTGGATAAATCTCATTTAAATTAACTCAATTCCAAAAATCACTAATTTTAATCTCGTAGATCTCTTATATTTTCTTTCCTAAAATCTAATATATTATTATATCATTTATTAAAATCACCCATAACATATTTAATATTTCAGAATAATACCTGTATAAAATATTTATCCGATCTAGCATATTTTCACACACAATCATTAATACAAGAAGATAAAACACATTAAAATTATTGTGTGATCACAACACATCCTACATCTAAACTATAGAAATATTCACTTACCTCTAGATCTGATTTTTTTGAGAAGAATGCAAGAGGTTGATTGCTTAGTAGAGCTTTGAAGCTAACTAGGATGATCCAATTCCCATCGCTAGGTTCTCCACGGGATCCGACAGAATTCCAAACTCTACAGCCGCTTTTCTCCTCTCCTCCCAAAACGATCGTATCTCACTTCTCCTCATTTAGGTTTAGCAAAAATATGACTATTAGGTTAAACAATTCTATTTATACTAAACTCTATTTAGAGAATTACTAATATACCCCCACTAAGGCTTGTTTGTTTATAACCTAGATTTAATTAATTTAACTCATTAAATTAAATCATTGGATTAGCCCTACCTCACCAAGGTTAGCCATATGATCAAACACCAAAAATCAATTACGAAATTACCCTCAGGGTATCATTTATCAATTTACCCTTGAGTGTATTTAATTTAAATTAAGGTCACTACATTCTACCCTCCTTAAAGAAAATTTCGTCATCAAAATTAACATACCTCAATCAAGAAAAGATGAGGATACTTCTCCCTCATTTATGACTCTAGCTCTCATGAAGCTTCATCTTCATCATGATTGTTCCACTGAACTTTCACTAATGAAATGGACTTCGCTCGAAGCTGCTTCATCATCCGATCCAAGATACGAATTGGTTTCTCCAAATATCAAGCATCCTGCCTGAGCTCCACAAGACACTGAAATCAATGGTGTGAGACTCATCTCTCACATACTTCCTCAACATAGATACATGAAACACATTGTGCACGCTGGACAAGCTAGGTGGCAAAGCAAGCCTGTATGCCACAACCCTAATCCTTTCTAGAATCTCAAATGGTCCAATAAATCTTGGTGACAGCTTCCTCTCTCTCTTTCTAAATCTCATCACACATTTCATAGGTGATACTTTCAGAAGAACATGGTCACCAATAGCAAACTCTAGAATTCTTCTTCGTCGGTTTGCTTAACTCTTTTGCCAACTTTGAGCAGTCTTTAACCGCTCTCTGATCAAAGTTACCTTTTCAGTAGTTTCCCAAACCATCTCAGGCCCAAGCAAACCACCATTCCCCATCTCTGCCCAACAAATAGGCGATCGACAAGGTTTACCATACAATGCCTCATAAGGTGCCATACCAATATTGGCATGGTAGCTGTTGTTATAGGCAAATTCTACTAATGGCAGGTGATTTTTCCAACCACTCTTAAAATCCAAGATACAAGCTTGAAGCATGTCTTCCATCACTTGGTTGACTCGCTTTGTCTGGCCATCAGTTTGGGGATGAAAAGTCGTACTTAAATCTAATGATGTCCCCTAAGTTCTCTGAAAACTCTTCCAGAATTGAGATGTAAACCTTGCATCTCGATCTGAGACTATCGATATAGGAACTCCATTTAGTTTAACTATCTCCTTTACTTATAGCTTACTCAACTCATCCATGGAATAAGTAGTACGAATCCGAAGAAAGTGAGCAGATTTTGTTAATCGGTCTACTATTACCCATAGTGCATCGTACCCTTGCCTCGACCTTGGTAGTCCGACTACAAAATCCATCGATATCCTCTCTCATTTCCATTCTGCAATGGACAATGACTGCAAAGGCCCAGATGGCTTCTGATGCTCAGCCTTCACTTGTTGACAAGTCAAACATCTAGATACGAACTCTGCAATATCCCATTTCATACCATCCCATCAAAAGTGCCTACAAAGATCTCGGTACATCTTTGTACCACCCGGATGAACTGTATACTTTGTGTGATGTGTTTCCTCAAGAACCTTTCTCTTTAGATCAGTCAAATCTGGAACACACAATCTACTACGAAATCTCACACCACCATCTGATCCAATAACCCAATCTACAATGATACCAACAATTGTCTCTGCAACTCTTGATTGCAACTTTCCATCTTGTGATTGAGCTTGAATGATTTTACTGACCAATGTCGGTTGGACAGTTAGACTGAAGAGAAAAGCCTTGACATTCTGCTGAATTGGCTGAATATTATATTCTGAAACTACCTCCAACATATTCCACTCCTGAACCATCATAAGAGCAAGTAATCCTCTCGGTTTACGGCTCAATGCATTTACTATAACATTAGCCTTTCCAGGATGATAGTGAAGAGTAAAGTCATAATCCTTTAGATGTTCCATCCACCTTCATTGCCTCATGTTCAACTCCTTCTGAGAGAACAAGTATTTCAAACTTTTGTGATCAGAAAAGAACTCAAACTTCTCTCCATAAAGATAATATCTCCATATCTTCAGTGCAAAAACAACTGCCGCCAACTCCAAATCATGAGTTGGATAGTTCTTCTCATGAACCTTCAATTGGCGAGATGCATAGGCAATCACCTTACGATTCTGCATCAAAACGCACCCCAAGCCCTGATGAGATGCATCACTATAGACCACAAGTCCTCCATTGCTCTCAGGAATGGTCAAAACTAGTGTTGATGTCAGTTGGGTCTTTAACTCAATAAAGGCCTGCTCACAACTGTCATCCCAAACAAACTTCACGTCTTTCTTAGTCAGACGAGTTAAAGGTGCAGAAATCTTTGAAAATCCCTCAATGAAACGTTGATAGTATCCGGCCAGACCCAGAAAATTATGAATTTCGATAACTGAAGTTGGCTGTCCCCAGTCGATTACCGCTTCAACCTTAGTAGGATCCACTGACACTCCTTCTCTTGAGACGACATGTCCCAAAAACTTGACTTGCTCTTGCCAGAACTCACACTTTGAAAGTTTGGCATATAACTGATGTTTTCGCAAAGTCTGAAGTGCGATATGAAGATGTTGAGCATGCTCTTCACTAGACTTCGAATAAATCAAAATGTCATCTATAAAGACGACAACAATTGATCTAACAAAGACTTAAACACCCGGTTCATCAACTCCATGAAAGCCGCTAGGGCATTAGTCAGCCCAAATGGCATGACTAAGAACTCGTAATGCCCATACAGAGTTCGAAAAACAGTCTTACAGATCTCCTCCTTCACCCTCAATTGGTGATAACCCGACCTCAAGTCGATCTTGGAGAATAATTGCTCTCCCTTAAGTTGATCAAATAAATCCTCAATCCTAGGCAAATGGTACTTGTTCTTAATTGTCACCTTGTTCAATTGTCGGTAATCAATACACAGCTGCATTGATCCGTCCTTCTTGACAAATAGTACTGGTGCACCCCATGGCGAAGTACTAAGCCGAACAAAGCCCTGATTTAACAACACCTGAATTTGCCCTTTCAGCTCCTTCAATTCCATTGGCGTCATTCTATAAGGTGCCTTTGATATTGGTGTAGTACCCGATACCAAATCAATACCGAAATCCATTACCCTCCTTGGAGGCAACGTGTATATGCTCCAACTCGATACCCTGATCCACACTCTCAATGTGAGAGAGGAACCCTGAAGTTAACATTCCTTCTGAGCAAGTACTCCTAAAATGAAATGGTGTCTCACTAGGAATCGAGAAAGTCACCGTCTTCTCAAAACAGGATAAGTTAGCATGAAAGGCCGCCAACCAATTCATGCCCAAAAGTATATCGAATTCCCGCATCTCAAGTACCATCGAATCAGCTAGAAGAACTCTCTCCCCAAACTTAACTGGACACTCTCTACAGATTTGATCAAAAGTAGTTGACTCTCCCAATGGTGTCACAACCGATAAAGCTAAATCTATAGATTCTGGCACTAAGCCCAATGCATTCATAAATGTAACTGAAATGAAAGAATGTGTAGCTCCCGAATCAAAAAGTACTCTAGCAATGCTGTTATAAACTGAAAGTGTACCTTTAACTACCACATTTGATGCCTCTGCATCCTTCTGAACTACCGCAAATACTCGGTCCTGGTTCTTCTGATGACTGAGAGTCTGAGTCTGAGGTCGATCCGTCTTGGGTTTCGAACAGTCTTTAGCAAGATGTCCCTTTTCCTTGCAATTGTAGCATATCGCATAAAAAGCTTTTGGCTCAGCTCGCTGAACAGGCACGACTGGAACCACTGCAATGGACACACCTGGTGCATTCATCTTCTGATGCTTCCATGGTTGCTGATGTCCCTTAAATTGACCCTTCTGATTTTGTTGAGGCACTGGCTTGCCCTTGCCCTTCTGCTCTGACCTCTGCTCCCTGCCTCTCTGGTAAGTTGCATTATCCTGCTCAATCACTAGGGCTCGCTCCACAACTTCTGAATAAGTTCTCAGTCGATGTCCTACTACCATTTTGCGAATAGAAGGAGTCGAGCTTTGTTCGAACTTTCGAACTCGGCACACCTCATCTTCCACCATGTATGTGGCAAAGCGAGACAACTCAGCATACTTTGCCTCATACTGACTGACAGTAAGAGATCCATGGGTCAGATTAATAAACTCTATGGTCTTTTGCTCACGAACAGTCTCTGGAAAGTACTTGGCATAGAACCTCTCCTTGAATTCTTCCGATCCCATCTCAACCACATCCTCAGTCCTGGCTACCAAATCCCACCAGTGATGTGCTTCCCCTTTCAGAAGGAATATTGCCAGTTTCCTCTGCTGAACCTCAGTGTAATCCATTATCTCATAGATCTTTTCCAACTCAAGGATCCATTTATCTGCCTCCATCGGATCCGCAGTTCCACTGAAGTTTAATGGACTCAATCTCTTGAATTCCTTTATCAGACTTGCCATCGGAGTATCCACCGACTGTTGGCTAAATGAATCAGACCTATTACTCATCTGCCTAGCAGTCTCTTCTAGAAGCCTTATCGTTTCTCCCAAGACCCGGTATACTTCATTCGATCCTGCAGGGCCTCCTGGTGCCCTACCACCACCTCTACTTCGTCCTCTCCTACCTCCAGACATAATCCTTATCACATAATAAGGAAAATAATTAGTCTGGTAATACTATAATAATGGAAGGGAGAACAACTATTTAGCTAAACACAACTCAAGGACCCTAAGAACTTTCTTGGGTGTTACTCTTGTTACACCAGAGTTTCTAAACCTGGCTCTGATACCAATCTGTCACGCCCCGAAATCTTTACACAATAATACTAATATTTGTATAAATATCAAGACGTGAACCGGAAACAAAATTCCAATATTAATAGAAATCAAAATAATTTAATACTCCATTAAACAGATTTAAATAACCAGCATAACTAAAAGACTCAATACCATGAGTTCTCCCAAAAACTAAATCATCCAAAGATTTCATATAGTTTACCTCACTACAATTCTCACTCTAACAGAAAATAAAACTTTAAGGTTTGTCTCACTTGCTCAAACGAGAGCAATTCCTATTCTTTTTAATCACCACCTAAAAAAGAAGAATCAACAAGGGTGAGCCCACAGCTCAACAAGAGAATACACTGTAATTTAAATGCATTAACAATTCATATGATAAGATGACTAACAAATTATGCATATTATTCAATTAAGTCTTTACTTATGGTTCAGTCCTGTTAATAGGGGTCTTACACAACTTACCCTATTGATCAAGGGAATCTTTGGGGTCTCACACAGCTCACCCTATCCCTTGGGTCTCACACAGTTCACCCATCTGAGAATTGAGTTTCTTGCACAACTTAACTCAATCCTCTGTTTCTGGTTAGGTACTCTACACAACCCTGAAACCATCATTGGGTGGTACACAACATCACCCTATGATCAATTTAAGGAGGTCTTACACAATTTACTCCTTCAATGACCCTTAACCAAGGTTAAAACAATGTTTATTGAATCACCATTATTTTAGAAGATGAATTCCAACTATTATGAAAATATAGCAAAACATTAAATGACAGTTATAATAGTTAACATCATAATTCGTAATTAAAATCTACAATATTATAATTTACAATTAATATCTAGGCAGACATAACATACTTTATTTCAAAAGGGGTTTCAGTTGTGTTCCTGCAACTGAAACTTTAGTTATAAATATCACATATTTATAACCTTACAAATTCTCAATCTCCCATGATAATGAGGTTCAGAGTTTCACAAACCCCCAAGGACTTGGAAAAACCCTTTTTATGCTAGTGAGTTTAGTAAAACCCTTATACTAGCATAAAAGAACTCAGTTACTGACCAATTGGTTAGTAACTAATTAGTTAAGTTTGTTAGGGGTATCTTTCAACCACCCAACAAATTAACTAAAAATTACAAGTCAAGTTACTAACAAATTATTTAGTAACTAATTATTTAAATTTGTTAGAGGTATCGTTCAACCATCTAACAAATTAACTAATTAGTTATAAAGGAATCTCAACAAAACAATGTCCCCACACTTAAATAATATATACATTTAATTAAAGTATCTTAGAAAAATTAATGTGAAAAATATCCCTTTTTCCCGTTTTCGATTTTCAACTAAGGTTTTGACCCACAAAAATACTGATTTTGGGAAAACTTTCTTCACAAAAGTTGTAGATCTTTTCGAACTCTTCGAAACAATGTACTATCGGATCAAAAAGGACAATTAGTTTTAGGTTGCGTCTTTCAATCGACGCCACTAGGTATGTCTCACCCTTTTATTTTAATTTTTTTTTGTATCTTAATAATCTATTTTTTTCCATTAATGCTAGATGTTAGTCTATAACTTAAAGTTAATTGTTAAAAAACGTAGAAAAAAATTAGGATTCTACTATTTATAGACTATCTGGTCGTAGATATCCTACTCTTTACATTTCGACAAGTACTTGGGGTTTGGTGGGGCCCACCCCCAAAGTGTTTCACCTTCTGAGAAGATAATGTGGGTGTATATTGCTAGATAGTGGGGGCGTATATGGCTAGCAATTGCCTTAGTTATATTGATAAATCACTTTTCTATCATTTATCAAGTGTTAATATTTGTTCTTGCGAGTTAATCAATAGTGGGTAGATGTCTTCTTTAAGGGAACTAATTACTCGATTTGTATATAATTCTCAACTTAGTTCTTGTACTTTTAAGTCTTATATTTTTATATTATTCATTCAAATTTTATTTGTAAGAAAACTGATTGTCTAAATTTGTTTTATGTACTCCTACATTATTCAACTATATCATGTGAGCTATATGGAACCAAGCGTGAACGGCGAATTCTGCTTAAGGGCCATTAAGCGCATGGACCTTGCTCTCGGCTGCCCATTAGCTTTCGCTACTGTCATTTGCTCTAGGATTCTCCATTTGCAAGTTTCCTTATTTTTAAAATTTCTTATCTTGTCCTATATTGTTAACAATTTGATCTGTTTCTTATTTTTAGATTAGATTTATTCAGTAAAGTAGTTAATTACACAACTATAACTATCTTGAAATTACGTATCAGAATCAGTGACTTCTAAAAAAGGACTATTAGTTTTATGTTGCGCTTTTCAATCGACTTCACCAATTGTATGTCTCACCCTTTTATTTTATTTTTCGTTTGTATGTTAATAATCTAATTTTTACCTAATGCTAGATGTTAGTGTATAACTTAAAAGTATAATTGTTAAAAAAAGTAAATTTTTTTTAGGATTTTACTATTTATAAACTAACTAGTCGTAGACATTCCACTTTGTCGATTTTGACAAGTACTTGGGGTTTGGTGGGTCCCACCCCCAAAGTGTTTCTCCTTCTGGCATGTTAGTGGGGGCGTATATGGCTAGATAGTGGGGGTGTATATGACTAGCAATTGCCTTAGTTATTTTGATGCATCCCTTCTTTATCATTTATCAAGTGTTAGTATATGTCTTTGCGAGTTATTCAATGGTGAGTAGATTTCTTCCTTAAGAGAAATTCTCTTATAATTATTGGATTGGTATATAAATCGATGTTTAGTTCTTGTACTTTTGAGTCTTATATTTTGATATTATTCATTTAGAATTTATTATCTAAGAAAACTGATTGTCTGAATTTGTTTTATGTAGTTGTACGTTATTCAACTTTGCCATGTGAGCTATATGTAACGAGGCGTGAACGACGACTTCTGGTCAAGGTTAAGCTTAGCATGGACCATGCTCTCGGCGGCCCTTTAGCTGTCGCGACTGTCATGTTAACAATTTGATTTTTTTTTCTTATTTCTAAATTAGATTTATTCGGAAAGTTGTTAAGTACACAACTATAACTATCTGGAAATTACGAATCAGAATCAGTGACTTCTAAAAAGGACTATTAGTTTTAGGTTGCGCCTTTCAATCGACTTCACCAATTGTATGTCTCACCCTTTTATTTTATTTTTCTTTTGTATGTTAATAATCTAATGCTAGATGTTAGTCTATAACTTATAAGTTTAATCGTTGAAAAAAGTAAAAAAAAAATTAAGATTTTAGTATTTATAAACTCGTTGTTCGTAGACATTCCACTTTGTCCATTTCGACAAGTACTTGGGGTTTGGTGGGGCCCACCCCCAAAGTGTTTCTCCTTCTGGCAAGTTAGTGGGGGCGTATATGGCTAGATAGTGGGGGTGTATATGACTAGCAATTGCCTTAGTTATTTTTATATATCTCTTCTTTATCATTTTTCAAGTGTTAGTATTTGTCTTTGCGAGTTATTCAATGGTGAGTAGATTTCTTCCTGAAGAGAAATTCTCTAATAATTATTGGATTTGATTATGAATCGATGTTTAGTTCTTGTAGTTTTGAGTCTTATATTTTGATATTATTCATTTAGAATTTATTATATAAGAAAACTGATTGTCTGAATTTGTTTTATGTAGTCCTACATTATTCAACTATGCCATGTGAGCTATATGTAACGAGGCGTGAACGACGACTTCTGGTCAAGGTTAAGCTTAGCATGGACCATGCTCTCGGCTGCCCTTTAGCTGTCGCGACTATCATGTTAACAATTACGTAAGTGACCAAGTCTATGTTAGGATTGACGCACAATTATGTGTTTAGGCTTTACGGTATAAACAATAGCGACATCTAAGGAACCTTGGTGCCCAAATCAGGCATATTAGTTCCAAATATCTCGGGAATAATTCTAGTACTTACGTAATTTTGAAATAAAGATGTTATATGAGAGGACATCAAAAATCGAGTCCCGATTAGGCTTTGATGCAAAATTATAGGTTTAGACTTTACGAGTTTTTAAAAGAGAGAATTAAAGGTCCAAACACATCGAAACCTTTTTCTAACACTTAGTGTATATTGAGATAAAGGTGTCAAAAAATATATATCAAAATCGAATAAAATTTAGGAATTGGTGCATGATTGTAGGTTTAGGCTATATGTTATTAATAAGAAATAAGAGAGCTAAGGAACCATGGTGTCCAAATTGGGTATACGAGGTCCAAACACCTCGAAACCAATTCTGATACTTTGGTTATATGATAATAGAGGTGTTAGAATAGATTAGATAAAAATTGAGTCTATGTGTGGAATTATAACAAAATTATTGGTCCTTCACGGTCGAGACATAAGAGACAATCTGGGAACTCTGGTACCCAAATTGGGCATACAAGGTCGACACACTTCTAACACTTACATCATTTTGAAATTAAAATGCTAGAAGAGACCGCATTAAAAATCATGTCCCGATAAGGATTTAGCGCAAAATTGTAGGTTTAGACTTTAAGGTCTTAACAAAAGAGGCAACAAAGAACCTCATCGCGAAACTCAGAAATAGAATGTCCAAAAACCTCGAAACTAATTTTAACCCTTAGGTTATATTGAAATAAAGCTGTCAGATGAGATCACATCAGAAATCGAGTCTTGGTGCAGAATTTGCATACAATTGCATATTTAGGCTTTACTGTTTTAACAAAGAATGAAACTAAGGAACTTCGGTGCCTAAATCAGGGATACGAGGTGCAGAAACCTCGAAGGCACTTCTAGCACTTAGGATATATTGAAATCAAGGTGTTAGAAAACACTACTAACACTACATCAAAAATCAAGTCGAAGTCATGAATTGGTGCACTGTTGTAGGTTTAAGCTTTATGGTATTAACAAACGACACAACTAAGGGAACCTCGGTGCCTAAATCGGGCATTCGAGGTCCAAACACCTCGAAACCAATTCCAGGACTTACGTTATATTGAAAAATTGCGTCAAAAGATAATACATAAAAAAATGTGTGTAGGTTAGGATTTGGCGGAAAATTAAAGATTTAGGCTTAACGGTTTTTTAACAGAGAATTAAGGAACTATGGTGACCAAATTAAAATAAGAGATCTAAACACCTTCCCATAAGCAGCAACTGATGGGAGGCGTGAGATCACATCCCTCATCTCATAGCCCAAGAAACACGCCAAGATCTCCCAAAAGGCCTTACTTTATTAGCGACCCCACCCAGTGTGGTGATGCCCTTACATCATCCACCCACACCAGTGAGGAGACTCGAAACTGAGACCTGCTCTGATACGATTTGATGCAGTGACTTAATCAATACTCCACAAAACCAACAACTAATGAGAGTGAGATTAAATTCATTTATCTCATACCTCCCCAGGCTACCCAGTCGAGACCTTCAACTGAGCACTACCCCGTGGGCCACCCAACCTCGGGCCCCACCCTGTAGGCCCATGGGGTGGGGCCCACTAGGATGTCCCGACCGGGTTATATGGGCTATGGATAAGAGATTTAATCTCAAGTCTCCCATTAGTCGTGACTTTTGAGGAATATTGGTTCAGTCCCTGCATCAAATGGTAGTAAAGCAGGTCTCCGGTTCGAGTCGCATCACTAGTGGTGTGGGTCGATGACACAGGGGCATCTCCACACTAGA
Source organism: Tetracentron sinense (assembly GCA_015143295.1). Classification (NCBI taxonomy): domain Eukaryota; kingdom Viridiplantae; phylum Streptophyta; class Magnoliopsida; order Trochodendrales; family Trochodendraceae; genus Tetracentron; species Tetracentron sinense. The sequence goes on along the minus strand of CM026558.1, from coordinate 32,120,875 downwards.
GTGGCCTACGGGGTGGGGCCCGCTGAGGTGTGGTGGCCTATGGGATAGTGCCCACTGGGAGGTCTCGATCCGGTCGCCTGGGCTAAGAGACGAGAGATTTGATCTCACGCCTCCAATCAGTGGTGGCTTTTGGGTAGTATTGGTTGAGCCTCTGCATTAGAAACTTTACTTGTTTTTAAAAGAAACAACTGAAGAACCTCAGTGCTCAAATCGGGAATATAAGGTACAAACACCTTGAAACCACTTCTAATAATTAGGATATATTGAAATAAAGAGTACCAGAAAAGACTAGATCAAGAACCGAGTTACATTATAAATTGATGCACAATTGTAGGTTTAGGCTTTCCAGGAATAACGAAAGAGACAACTAGGATACCTTAGTGCCCAAATCGGGAATACGGGGTCCAAAAAGCACAAAACCAATTCCAAGATTGAGGTTATATTGAAATATAGGTTTCAGAAGAAACTACATAAAAAATGGATACGAGGTTTGGAATTGGCGCAAAAGTATAGGTTGAAGCTTAACGGTCTTAACAAAACAGACAAATAGGGAATTTGGGAGCCCAAATAGGGCATATGAGGTTCAAAACCTCGAAACCAATTACAAGATTTAGGTCATATTAATCGAGTCTATGTTAGGAATTGTCGCAAAATTATGAATTTCGGCTTTACAGTTTTTTATCTGAGACAATTGGGAAATCTTGGTACTCAAATTGAGAATAAGAGATCCAAACAATTCGAAATCAATTTTAACACTTATGATATATTAAAAGAAAGATGTCATAGTAGACCTCATCAAAAACCGAGTCTATGTTAGGATTAACGCACAACTATATTTTTAGGCTTCACGGTATAAACAAAAGCGACATCTAAGTAACCTAGGGACCTAGGGGCCCAAATCAGGCATTCCTGTTCCAAATATCTCAGAAATAATTACAGTACTTACCTAATATTAAAATAAAGATTTTAAATGAGACGATATCAAAAATTGAGTTTGATTAGGATTTAACGCAAAATTATAGGTTTAAATGTTACAGTTTTTAAAAAAAGAGAATTAAAAAACCTCGGTGCCCAAATCGGGCATATAAGGTCCAAACACCTCAAAACTACTTTTAACACTTAGAATATATTGAAATAGAAGTGTCAGAAAAGACTAGATCAAAAATCGAGTTCAAGTTATAAATTTGTGCATAATTGTAGGTTTAGGTTTTCTAGTTATAACCAAAGAGACAACTAGGATAACTTAGTCCCCAAATCGGGCATACGAGGTCCAAACAGCTCAAAACCAATTCTAAGACTGGAGTTCTATTGAAATAGAGGTTTTAGAAGAAACTGCATAAAAAATAGGTACGAGGTTAGGAATTGGTGCAAACGTATAGGTTTAAGCTTAAACGGTCTTAACAAAACAGACAACTTGGGAACTTCGGTACCCAAATAGGGTATACGAGATCAAACACCCAGAAAACAATTTAAACACTTAGGTTGTATTGAAATAAAGGTGTGAAAAGAGACAAATTCAAAAACCGAGTCAATGTTAAGAGTTGGCCCACAATTCTTGGGTTACGCTTTACGATCTTAAAACAAAAGAGGCAACTAGAGAACCTCGGTGATAAAATCGTGTATACAAGTTCTTCACCTCTGAACTAAATTTAAAACTTAGGATATAACGAAATATAAATGTACTAGAAGAGAGTACATCCGAAATTGATGTTAGGTTCGGAATTGTCGCAAATTGTAGGTTTAAGATTTACAGTTTTAACAAAAGAGGCAACTAGAGAACCTCTTCACCCAACTCATACATACAAGGTCCAAACACTTCGAAACCAATTTATTACTTAGGTTATATTGAAATAAAAGTGTAAAAGGAGATCACATCAAAAACCGAGTCTAGGTTAGAGAACAATTTAAGGTTTTGGCCTTACGGTTTAAAAAAATAGGCAAATTGGGAACCTCGGTGCCCAAATCAGGCATATAAGGTTCAAACACCTCGAAACCACTTCTAACACTTGGTGTATAGTGAAATAAAGGTGTGAAAAATTATATATCAAAACCGAATAAAATTTAGGAATTGGTGCACCATAGTAGGTTTAGGCTTTACGTTATTAATAAGAGAACTAGGGAACCATGGTGTTTAAATTAGGCATACGAGGTCCAAACACCTCGAAACTAATTCCAATACTTTGGTTATATGATAATAGAGGTGTTAGAATAGATTAGATAAAAAATTGAGTCTATGTTTGGAATTGTTACAAAATTATTGGTAAGGCTTCACGGTTGAGACATAAGAGACAATCTGGGAACTTTGGTACCCAAATTGGGGATACAAGGTCGACACACTTCTAACACTTACATCATTTTGAAATTAAAATGCTAGAAGAGACCGCATTAAAAATCATGTCCCGATAAGGATTTAGCGCAAAATTGTAGGTTTAGACTTTAAGGTCTTAACAAAAGAGGCAACAAAGAACCTCATCGCGAAACTCAGAAATAGAATGTCCAAAAACCTCGAAACTAATTCCAACCCTTAGGTTATATTTAAATAAAGCTGTCAAATGAGATCGCATTAGAAATTGAGTCTAGGTTAGGAATTTTCATACAATTATATGTTTAAGCTTTACTGTTTTAATAAAGAAGGGAACTAAGGCACTTCGGTGCCCAAATCAGGTATACAAGGTGTAGAAACCTCGAAGGCACTTCTAACAACTAGGATATATTGAAATGAAGGTGTCAGAAAACACTACATCAAAAACCGAATCCAGGTCATGAATTGGTGCACTGTTGTAGGTTTAGGCTTTATGGTATTAACAAATGAGACAACTCAGGGAACTTCAGTGCCCAAATCGGGCATTCGAGGTCCAAACACCCCGAAACCAATTCTAGGACTTTAATTATATTGAAAAAATGTGTCAAAAGATAATTCATTAAAAAATAAGGATAGGTTAGGATTTGGCGCAAAATTAAAGATTTAGGCTTAACGGTTTTTTAACAGAGAATTGAGGAACTGCGGTGACCAAATTAAGAATAAGAGACCCAAACACCTGCCCACAACCCGCGACTGATGGGAGGTGTGAGATCAAATCCCTTATCTCATAGCCCAAGAAACTCAACCGAGACCTTCCAAGTCCCAAAGGTCCTTACCCTAGTTGCGACCCACCTCAGCAGGCCACACCCCGTTTGTCACCCCACCTTAGTGTGGTGATTCCCCTACATCATACACCCATACTAGTGAGGAGACTCGAACCTGAGATCTGCTGTAATATCATTTGATGCAATGACTTAATCAATACTCCACTAAACCAGCGACTGATGAGAGTGTGAGATTAAATCCCTTTATCTCATAGCTCCCCAGACTACCCAGTCAAGACCTTCAAGTGGGCCAACCCCGTGGGCCACCCAACCTCGGGCCCCACCCGTAGGCCAGTGGGGTGGGGCCCACAGGAGGTCTCGACTGAGTTACATTAGTTATAAGATAAGGGATTTGATCTCAGTCCTCCCATTAGTTGTGACTTTTGAGGAGTATTGGCTAAGTCCCTGCATGAAATGGTATTAAAGCAAGTCTCAGGTTCGAGTCTCATCACTGGTGTGTATCGATAACGCATGGGCATCTCTACACTAGAGTGGCCAACGGGGAGGGGCCCACTGAGGTGTGGTGGCCCATGGGATAGTGCTCACTGGGAGGTCTTGACCGGGTCGCCTGGGCTTTAAGACAAGAGATTTGATCTCACGCCTCCAATTAGTGGCGGCTTTTGGGTAGTATTGCTTGAGTCCTTGCATCATAAACTTTACGTGTTTTCAACAGAGACAACTGAAGAACCTCGGTGCTCAAATCGGGCATATAAGGTACAAACACCTTGATACCACTTCTAACACTTAGGATGTATTGAAATAGGACTATCAGAAAAGATTAGATCAAGAATCGAGTTTAGGTTATAAATTGGTGCACAATTGTAGGTCTAGGCTTTGCCGTAATAACGAAAGAGACAACTAGGAAACGTTAATGCCTAAATCGGGCATACAAGTTCCATATAGCTTGAAACTAATTCCAAGACTGAGGTTATATTGAAATGAAGGTTTCTGAAGAAACTACGAAAAAATGAATTCTAGGTTAGGAATTGACGCAAAACTATACGTTTAGGCTAAATGGTCTTAACAAAACAGGTAACTAAGGAATTTGGGTGCCCAAATTGGGCATATGAGGTTTAAACACCTCGAAACCAATTCCAAGACTGAGGTTATATTGAAATAAATGTGTCACACATAAAAAATTAAGTCTAGGTTAGGAACTGGCACAAAATTATAGATTTAGGCATTACGGTTTTTTATCAGAGACAATTGGAAAATCTCGGTACCAAATTGAGAATAAGAGATCCAAACACATTGAAATCAATTCTACCGTAAGTGACCAAGTCTATGTTAGGATTGACGCACAATTATATGTTTAGGCTTTACTATATAAACAAAAACGACATCTAAGGAACCTAGGTGCCCAAATCAGGCATCCCAGTTCCAAATATCTCAGAAATAATTCAAGTACTTACGTAATATTGAAATAAGGATGTTAGACGAGACGACATCAAAAATCGAGTCCCGATTAAGATTTGAGGCAAAATTGTAGGTTTAGACTTTACGGGTTTTTAAAGAGAATTAAAAAACCTCGGTGCCCAAAAACCTCGAAATTACTTCTAACACTTAGAATTATTGAAATAGGAGTGTTATAAAAGACTAGATAAAAAACTGAGTTCATGTTATAAATTGATGCACAATTGTAGGTTTAGGCTTTATAATAATTGAAAGAGACAACTAGGATACCTTAGTGCCCCAATCGGGCATACGAGGTCCAAAAAGCTCAAAACCACTTCCAAAATTGAGGTTATATTGAAATAAAGGTTTCAGAAGAAACTATATAAAAAATGGATATGAGGTTAGGTATTGGCACAAAAGTTTAGGTTTAAGCTTAACGGTCTAAAGAAAACAGACAAATAGGGAATTTGGGTGCCCAAAGTGGGCATATAAGGTCCAAACACCTTGAAACCAATTCCAACACTTACATCATATTGAAATTAAAATATTAGAAGAGACCGCATAAAAAATCGAGTCTCGATTAAGATTTAGCGCAAAATTGTAGGTTTAGACGTTATGGTCTTATCAAAAGAGGCAGCAAGGAAGCTCTTCTTGAAACTCGGAAATAGATTGTCCAAAATCCTCGAAACTAATTTTAACCCTTAGGTTATATCGAAATAAAGTTGTCAGATGAGATCACATCAGAAATCGAGTCTAGGTTAGGAATTTTCATACAATTATATGTTTAGGCTTTACTGTTTCAACAAAGAAGGGAATTAAGGAACTTCGGTGCCTAAATCAGGCATACGAGGTGTAGAAACCATGAAGCACTTCTAACACCTAGGATATATTGAAATCAAGGTGTCAGAAAACACTATATAAAAAACCGAGTCTAGACAATAAATTGGTGCACTGTTGTAGGTTTAGGCTTTATGGTATTAAGTTATTAACAAATGAGACAACTAAGGGAACCTCGGTGCCCAAATCAGGCATTTGAGGTCCAAACACCTCGAAACTAATTCCAGGAATTGGGTTATATTGAAAAAATGTGTAAAAAGATAATATATAAAAAAATGTGTAGGTTAGGATTTGGCGCAAAATTAAAGATTTGGGCTTAACAGTTTTTAACAGAGAATTAAGGAACTATGGTGACCAAATTAAGAATAAGAGATCCTAACACCTCCTCACAAGCCGCGACTGATGGGAGGCATGAGATCAAATCCCATATCTCATAGCCCAAGAAACCCGATCGAGACCTCCCAAAAGGTCTTACCCTATTAGCAACCCCACCTCGTAGGCCACCCCACCCCTAGTTTTTTATTAGTTTTAATTATTTTATTGTTTTTATACTTAGACTTCTTGCCCTGTCGAACCCCTGCCCGGTTTTACTTAAACTTATCCTGACTTGTCGAACCTTTGCCCGAGTTTCGGTTTAAACTTAGCCTACCCTGTGGAACCCCTGCCTGAACTACGGTTCAAATATAGGCTACCCTGTCGAACCCCTGCCCGAACTACGATTCAAACATAGCCTACCCTGTCGAACCTCTGCCCGAACTTCAGTTCAAACTTAGCCTACCCTGTCGATCCTCTACCCGAATTTCGGTTCAAATTTAGCCTACCCTGTCGAACCTCTGGTTCAAACCCCACTTACCTTAGTTGAACCTCTATCCGAACCTTGATTCAAACCCTGGTTCAAACCCCACTTACCAACCTAGTCAAACCTCTGTCCGAACCTCGGTTCAAACCCCGGTTCAAACCCTACTTACCTTAGCTGAACCTTTGTCCGAACCTCGGTTCAAACCCTGGTTCAAATCCTTTCAGACCTTAACCCAACCCAATGCTCCTTGACATGAGCTAAAACTGTCCAAATGTTCTCCGACAAGAGCATAAAAGGCCCAAAGGTTCCTAAATAGGAGCCCAAACCATTCAAAAACACCCTAATATCTGAAGACAAATCTCAGCCTATCAAACATCCGTTATCCAAACACTCAACAAATCAAACAATCAACTACCCTCTAGAACTACGTGTGGCTTGATCCACTAATAGTGGATTCGTAGGCAACCCTGATTGGGTTCAGTTCACCCAGGATAGAGCTCCTATCCTGTCCCTGCTTATTTTAACATGTATATTATTGTTCATACAATACCTATCAGGCATATAAATGAAATGCAAGCTTCTCTTATGGTTTCCCCCACTTTAATTCAGACTTAGGGAGTAGGTAACCATCTCCGGATGAGAGTTTAGGGGTGCCTAACACCTTCCCTTAACTCAAATGAATCCTTACCTTGAACTCTCTTTTCAGACCAAAGCCTTATTAAACCTTTTAAGGGACCCTATTTACTCTTACAATTTAAATAGGTGGCGATTCTCTCTTTTCAGCATTTTTAACACTATTCCTCCTTGGATTTAATCCTGATTAGGAGTGGGGGTTAAAATTCCAGGTCTACAACAACTAGGATGCCTCAGTGCCCAAATCCGACGTACGAGATCCAAACAGCTTAAAACCAATTTCAAGACTGAGGTAATATTGAATTAAAGGCTTCAGAAGAAACTACATAAAAAATGGATACAAGGTTAGGAATTGGTGCAAAAGTATTGTTTTAGGCTTAACGGTCTTAACAAAATAGACAACTAGGGAACTTCGGTACCCAGATAGGTATACGTGGTCAAACACCCAAAAAAATATTCAAACATTCAGGTTGTATTGAAATAAAAGTGTGGAAAGAGATCAATTCCAAAACCGAGTCAATGTTAAGAATTGGCTCACACTTCTTGGTTTACGCTTTACGATCTTAATAAAAGAGGCAACTAAAGAACCTCGGTGATAAAATCATGTATACAAGTTCTTAACACCTCTGAACTAAATTTAAAACGGTTGAATATAACGAAATATAAATGTATTAGAAGAAAGTACATCCAAAAATCGAGGTTAGATTTAGGCTTAGTGTCACGGCCTTAATTCTTCACCTTGATCACGACTGTGCAGCACTCGATCTAGAGTCTGTCCTAGATGAGTCAGCCTTACCAAACTAGCAACTCAAGAGCAAGGATGAAATAACACGAACTTGGAGAATGCTAAGACACTTAGATTACTCACAAGAAAGCTATACAAGTTCTTGGATGGGTTACAAATGAGGGGCCATCCCCTATTTATAGGACCTAAGGGAGGGTTCTAGACTTCTATAACCCCCATCTCTCTAGAAGCTTCTCCCACCTCCTTTTTAGGAGAATTCTAGAGAGTCTACACCCCTCTCTCTACATTATATAAAAGCCTCTTACAGTATAAAATACAAGACTCCTATACTGTATTTACATGCCTACTATACAGGGTATGCCTACTTGAATTGGCTAAATGAGTGGGTCGTGACATTCTCCCCCACTCAATTTCGCAACGTCCTCGTTGCGTTTCCTCTGGTGTCTTCTCCGCTTCCTTTGCGTTCCTTTCTTAGGGGGCTCACATTCCCCTTCCCTTATGAGCTGCAGAGTTGACAATATCCCAGTGCTTGATTTGGTCCCGCACACCAAGGGGACCATGCATGGTGACTTCTCTTCCATGATCGCCAAGGAGTTAGCATATGGCATTGGGGCTGCTTTCACTTGGCTTAAGAAATCCATACCTAAAATAAGCTTGTGGTCATCCAACTTGACCACGGAGAAGTCCACCTTCCCTTTCCATGCTCCAACGTGTAGCTCCACTCCCTGGGCCACACCATGGATGAGTTTAGCCTCTGTGTTGACAGCTTTGAGCTTTCCCGTACCCTTAGCTGTCTTTAGGCCTAGTCTTTTTGCCTCCTCCACTGAGACAAAGTTGTGCGTGGCTCCTGTGTCTACCAGCGCACGTGTGGGCATCCCATTGATGCTTGTTTCCACATACAAGAGCCCTTTACCCTTGAGCTTAGATGTATCTTCCTTGGTCACCGTGTTGAGGCACTGAAGGGATCCCATCCTCAACTCCTCGCCTTCACTTTCGGCTACCTCTAGGCTCTCATCTATATTATCCGCCTTAGCGATAAGGGCATTCAAGGTCTCTTTCTTTGGACAATCCCTCGCCCGATGGTTGCCATCACATATGAAGCAATTGAAGTCCCTTCCCTTGAACTTATCCCTATCCGCTTTTCTTTCCTTTGTCTTCCTCACGCCACCTCGGTCTGGAAGGTCTCTCCTTGGGTCTTGGACTCCATTCTCCCCCACCATTTCCATGATCATCCTTCCATGGCTTGGAAGAGTAGTCTCTCTTGAACTCCATGAGCTGTTCCGCAATAGTCATTGCGGTCGCAAGGTCCTGGATTCCCCGCCGTTGTAATTCTAACTCAGCCCAGTGCTGAAGACCATCTATGAAGTTGAAGAAGAGTTCCTTCTCGGTCATGTCTGGGATCTCCAACATTAGGGTAAAGAATTACTTTACATATTCCCGGAGAGTTCCGGTGTGCTTGAGCTGCTTCAAGTTCTTCCTCGATAAGTACTTTACGTTCTCGGGGTAGAATTGCCTCTTGATTTCTCTCTTGAAGTCTTCCCAAGTGTTGATGGTGCACGTCCCTATTTCTATATCTGTATGACGTCGGCGCCACCAAAGAGTAGCCGTATCAGTTAGATATAGTGTTGTTGTGAGTACCTTCATTCCTTCTTCCACGAGGGAAACTACTTCAAAGTATCGCTCCATTTGCCACAAGAAGTTGTCCAGCTCCCTAGCATCCTAGGTGCCATTGAATGTCTTGGGCTCGGGCGCCTTAACCTTAGGTGCCTCCTGGGTAGCCAATCCCCCATTGGCCATGGCCCTCTTCCACACAGCCAACTCGCCATGCATCTCCTCTACTTGGCCTCGCAACAGAGTCAACATCTCCATCACCCGGGCCTCTAAGGAACTCGTTTTCTGCTGCTCGGTATACATGACTTCATTAAGTGTTCCTTGCATTTCCCCTCTAAGTTCGTCAAGCCTATCCTCGAAGCCATCAAGGCGAGTACCTAGCTCTTCAAACCGAGCTTCACCATCTTGGAAACCAAGCTCCACCCTTAAAAGCCTTGACTCCATTGCAGCACGATAATCCTTGGACCTTCCCCTTGTGGTGGTGGGAACCTCATGTCGACTCACGTTGCCTCCCAAGGCCATCCCTTGTTCTTCCATCGTCTCACAACTAGCGACCTTCTCCATCACCGCGTCACGTCCCTTCGCAATGTAGCTCTGATACCAACTGTCACGGCCTTAATTCTTCACCTCGATCACGACCGTGCGGCACTCGATCTAGAGTCCGTCCTAGATGAGTCAGCCTTTACCAAACTAGGAACTCAAGAGCAAGGATGGAAGAACACAAACTTGGAGAATGCTAAGACACTTAGATTATTCACAAGAAAGCTATACAAGTTCTTGGATGGGTTACAAATGAGGGGCCATCCCCTATATATAAGACCTAAGGGAGGGTTCTAGACTTCTAGAACCCCCATCTCTCTACAAGCTTCTCCCACCTCCTCTTTAGGAGAATTCTAGAGAGTCTACACCCTTCTCTCTACATTATATACAAGCCTCCTACAGTATAAAATACAAGACTCCTATACTGTATTTACATGCTACTATACAGGGTATGCCCACTTGAATTGGCTAAGTGAGGTGAGTGGGCCGTGACATTAGGCGTAGGTTAGGCTTAGGCTTTACGGTATAAACAAAAGCGACATATAAGGAACCTAGGTGCCCAAATCGAGCATACCAGTTGCAAATATCTCGGAAATAGTTCAAGTACTTACGTAATATTGAAATAAGGATGTTAGACGAAACGACATCAAAAATCGAGTCCCGATTAAGATTTGAAGCAAAATTGTAAGTTTAGACTTTACAGGTTTTAAAAGAGAATTAAAAAACCTCGGTGCCCAAATCGGGCATATAAGGTCCAAACACTTCGAAACCACTTCTAAATATATTCAAATAGAAGTGCAAGAAAAGACTAGATAAAAAAACCGAGTTCAGGTTATAAATTGATGCACAATTGTAGGTTTAGGCTTTCGAGTTCAGTGCCCAAATCGGGCATACGAGGTCCAAAAAGCTCAAAACCAATTTCCAATACATTGAAGATCTTGCTCAAGGCCTGCCATAAGTGCCTAGAGAAGCTTCAAAGGAACTTCAAATTGGTGCCTAAGTGCCTAAGATGAAGAAGATCATCGTAGTGGAGTCCAAGACCTTTGATTTCGGAAGCGAGGAAGTTAGAGATCGATTTGTGGTACGGATTGTGGAGCGAGGTAGGGTAAGCTCCGTGGAGTTGAAGTTGGGCAAGAGGAGTTTCTGGTGGTTGCTTCGTTTTTTAGGAGATTGCGTTAGATTGGCAGAGGATTGTTATCAGGTGGACAGATGCAATTGCTCATCAAAGTCATTCATGTTTTAGAGGAAGAAGAACTCGAAAGGGGCATTCATTTCGTTGATGACAATCCAATTGGATGGAGGAAGGAGGAAGTGGATAAATTTCTCTAAGGCCAGTAGGGGGTATGGCTGGGAAGGAGTGCTATCATCCTTGAACGGAATTATTCCAATACACTCTCGGCCAGGGAAGTCTGTAGAGTATGTTAAGGAGTCCAGACCATCCCTTCTCTTCCCGCTGCTGATAGTGGAGCCCTTGAGGGACGGTGGGCCAGGGCCTTAGTCTGCTCTTTCTCCCAAGAAAATGATAGCTGGTCCATGTTGGAGGAGTTCATTCACTCCCTTATCCGAGTGATGATCGACCCCCGTTGATACCGTATGCTTTTGGTAAGGGGCTGATAATAGTTAAAAGCTCAAAATCAATGAAGGATTTGTGTGCAAGGGGATCCTGGAAACTTCCGGGAGGAGGGGTCTTGTTCTTGCATAGGTGGTGGCCTCACTCTAACATTCTCCCTGAGTTGTTCTTCAGGGCATGTTTCTGGTTAGGAATCCAGGGCTTTCCAGCTCACCTATGGAACTTATCAAATTTTCGTAAGATCGGAGACACAGGCGGAGGGACTTTGGCGATCGACGAGCGAACGTCATCTTTCTTAGACCTCTGCCAGGCTCGAATCAAGATAGTAGCTACTGATAGAAAGAACATACCTTGGGTAATGACTTTCCTAGATCAGTGGGGGTTATATCAAAATAGGTATTAAGGTGCTGTCGGAGGAGGAAACGGGCGACTCTGGCGAGGTCAACTAGTAGCCGTTTCAAATTTCTTCGAGGAGAGGGCCGTTGAGGGGTTGTACCTGGCGGTGCTGGGGCAGCCAATGGTAGCCAGCCACTTGGGTGGGCGTCCGTAGTACGAGGGATGAAAGAAGAGTGGGTATTTTTTGTGGTTTGGAGTTTGAATTTGTGGTTTGGATTTTGGGTTCAAAGAAGAAGAGTGGGTTTAAACCAAAAGAGGACTCTTGAGGTCTTGTGTTTGATACTTTCGAATTTCGATACACAATACGGATCATAATGTATCGGTCTGATACGACCAATACGGTATGATACTCTTCGATACTCAGGCAAAAAACTTATCACATGAGAGTATAATAAGTTAATAACGCCAAGGCTAAAAACTGATACGTATCGATTTCCTCGATATTTGAAACCATGCTCGAATATGAATCAATGTCTGTCGCATTGCATTTGTCTCTCTTTTCCTGCTCCTTGATCAACTGCTAGAAAATAGCGAACCAGCTCGATCCATAACTCTCAACATGGTTCCAAATTACTGATTTTTAGGTACCCTGTTTTACCTTTATTTGATAAGTTGCGTATTTCTTGTGGTTTTTCTATTATTTGAGTGACACTTGTCTGGAAGGTAAAAAACAAAAGGAATGATTTGACTGGCATACCAACTAATTGGCACTGAAATTCATCGCTGGCTGAAAGTGAAGAAAAGATATCAGTTTTGTTATGGATAAAAAATTAAATATTGGCGATAACCTATTGCAAAAATCCTCCTATCTCTTTAAGCTTCACCACCTGATTGGAATGACTAGTAACCCTCAAGAATGTTCAGTACAGAGGTTCAACAGACTAATCAGCAAAGTTCTGTCCTAAAAGATGGTGCTACTGCTGCTCTCTCAAGCTATAACTTCTTGAAGACTGAAGTCAAACCGGGCTGAAAAAACCAATTTAACATCCCAGTTCTTTTTGTAAAATAACAGCATGACGAGTCGGAAGGACCCAACTTTCATTGGATTACTGTCAATTAAATTTAATAGTCTCTACCCAGAAGACATCCCATCTCTAATATTTCAAAATTGTGCCTGGAGGACTGCTAGATCAAATTCTATGCATGAGGGAAAAACTGGGTGAATGCTCATCAATATCGGATTAAGAAATTTGGAGTTATTTTTTTAATTATTGAAGGATTATATTCGTAACTTCTCTTTATTTGAGATTTAGATTGAATGGCTGAACTAACTATGAATGGAGTGGTAACTGAAAATTGTTGAATATAAAATTTGTAATAGTTATCTCTCCAGCTTAACATGACAAAGGCCTAAGTATGGCAGCCCAGAACACTTTTCAAAATCTGAAAATAACGAAGTCACCAGATCAGCTTGCTAAGGGTGGGGTGGAGAGGGAGGACTTATCTGCTCTATTCCTTTCCCTCTTGGTCCCCTTGTGTATTCCCCCCCCCCCCGCATTAATGAAGTTTCAATTTGCTACCAGTCAAAAAAAGAAAAATAACAGCTCTTTCTCTCATAGGTTAATAAATCAGGTTGTCTTTAATTGAACTGAATTTTCCTTCACGTGATGAATTGGGCTACAATTTTTTTTTGTTGAAAATATAGTTAATATTTCGCTTGAACTCTTTTAAGGAATCATGTTTTGGTTTTGATTTCAGGGGCGACACCAAAAGGTGTTTTAAGGGTGATGGGTGTACCTGGACTTGCTATTTATAACGTGAAAAGCCATTTACAGGTGTTGTTATCTCTTTAGGAGCCTCTATTAAATTTGGTACCCACTATTGAAACAAATATATATATAATATTGGTATACCAGATGCTGACCACCCTTCGTCTTCTTCATTCTTTCTTATAGAAGTATCGCCTTGCAAAGTACCTACCAGAATCTCCAGTTGATGGTAATAGTCTCATCCCTTCCCAACCCCTCCCTGCCCTTCACATTCTTCTATATAGTATTGTTATAGAATTTGGAGGCGACCTCAGATTGTCTAATGGTTCAAAACTGAAGTTTGAGAAACCCTTATTGGCTTGTAGGTTCTAAAGACGAGAAGAAAGATTCTGGCGACAGCCACCTAGCATGGATTCTGCCCCGTGGGTATCTTTGTTCTCTCCTAAAGTCATTGTAGCTCTTATATTCATCTCTTTTCCTCTTATGACACGTATGAAGGATAGCAAGTAATTTAATATCTGAGACTGCTGTTCAAGAATTTATGACTGCAACATTAACAAACCATTCTATCCTTCAGGGGAGTACAAATTAACGAGGCACTGAGGATGCAGATGGAGGTACAGAAGCGTCTTCATGAAGAGCTTGAGGTTTGACCTATGGTCTCATTGCTTGTGATTACTGAAAGTGGATGATCCTATGGCCTTTTACTATTATACTAGTTGGTTGTGTGTGTGCAAGCTTATTTATTAAAAAATAAAAAAACATTAATATAAGGGGATGGAAAGAGTGAGTAATAGGAATATTGTAGAAAATACTTTACGGAGGTATTTAATATAAGAGGTGGTGGAAAGAGTGATTAATAAGGGTATTTTAGAAAATAGAAAATTTAATTTTACCAGAGCTATTCTAAGAAATAAAAATTTGATTATGAAGGCACTCCAGGAAATCAAAAAATACAGAAGCAAAAGGGTAGATTAGTAGGGGTATTTTGAAAAATAAAAAAATTGATTAACAGGGGCATTTTGGAAAGTCAAAACTTGTATAAATGAAAGCAGTAGAAAATTCAATTTAATAGGGATAGGAAATAAAAAATTACAGAAGCATTTTATACAAATGCAGTGAAAAGCGTGATTATTAGGGGTATTTGGAAAATAAAAAGTTAGTTCATGTGTCTAATTTTGGAAATAATAACATGGGGATTTTCTAGAAAATAAAAACTTTAATTAATAGGGGCATTTCGAAAAATCAAAAAAATATAGAGGCATAAAGATAGATTAACAGGGATAGTTTCGAAAATAAAATTTTTGATTAAGAGGGATATTCTAGGAAATAAAAAATTAATTATTAATGTTATTTTGAAAATCAGAACTTGTATATCCGAGATGTAGAAACAAATCTTAAGAAGGATGTTTATGAGAAACAAATCTTAACAATGAGTATTATGTGAAACAAATATTTTTTTTGGTTGAAATCCTAATCACTTAACCCACTCACACACACGGTTAGGCCAACACACATACACGGCCCTATGAGACTAAGCTCAACACACCTCTTCAAAAGGGCCTATTTAAAAAGTACTATGAGAACAAAAAAAAAAAACAAATCTTAAGAATGGGTATTATGTGAAACGAATCTTAAGAAAGTGGTATTAAGAGAAATAAATCTTATTGAGGGATGTTATGGAAAACAAATCTTGAGAAGGGGTACTATGGAAATAAACAAATCTTAAAAGGAGTACTATTGGAAATGAATTGAATTTTATTGAGGGTTATTGTGGAAAATAATCTTATCAAGGGGTATTATGGGAAACAAATCTTAATAATAAGGGTACCATTGGAAATGAATTGAATTTTATTGAGGGTTATTATGGAAAATAAATCTTATCAAGGGGTATTATGGGAAACAAATCTTAATAATAAGGGTATTATAGGAAACGAATCTTGAACTAATAAATTTTTCGTGTTGTGCAATCCTCTCTTTTATAATGTAAAAGAAATAGAAGTTTTTATGACTATCCATGAGTACAATATTTATTTTAGGACAAATGGTGCACATGCAAGGGCTTCATTTGGATGATCTTATTGGTCAATTATCAGGGTTGGGAGACCCCCCCACCCCAAAAAAAAAATGTTCATCTGTGATCCAGAATATTTTAACCTTGCATCATCATTGTCCAAGCCTTGTTCCAACTATTTGAATCGGTCGCATGATCCGGCATGCCACTCTATCTCGAGCCATATCTGACATTCGATTGTTCATTATTTTAACCATTGCGGTAAAGATTTCTTCGTTTAATATGGGAATAATATTCACATCTTTGGATGTTACATAAGGAATGACAGATCAAATGATAATGATCTGATCTAATTGATTTTTGACTTAGCAGAATTCCAAGGTTAGAGTGGTTGAATCATGAATGGTGATTCTTGCCTTGTATATGTGTTCCATTTTGTTTGATTGGCCATTACTTTCCTACAATACTCAGGACTAGAGATTTTACTGCTGAAGAAAACTGTAACTGAGATTGGTAGAATCTGTAGCTTTAGATTTGTGGTTGGTACCTGATTTATAGAATCTGCAGATTCAATTGGGAACTTTATGTTCATGGTTGGTCCCTGATTTATCTGTTCTATCTCAGGTACAGCAACAGTTTCAACTGAGAATTGAAGCTCAGGGGAAGTACTTGCAGAAGATCATTGAAGAGCAGCAAAAACTAGGTGGTGCACTTAGAGCCTCTGAACTTTGGCTGATGAAAAGCAAAAGCCAAATTCCTGAACACATAGCCACTTAGCAAATACAAACAGATAATAATGCAGTTAAACAAACAATTAATTATTTAATTAATTAAGGTAGAGAATCGCTTCGCTGAGAGGCGCTGCAAGTGAGTCTTTCTTGAAGATAGTCGAAGCCTCCCATGTGCAAGGGATATGGCAGCTCTATTTCCGGGATACAGCTCAGCTCAGATTCTCTCCGGTCTTTCAAACAAGTTTGCACTACTCGGTAGAAGACGGAGTACTGATCTTCCTTTAGGATGCCCTTTAAAATTAAATATATACATATATATATTCATTTAATTTGAGTTTGTCATTAATCCAAATGTCCTAAAGTCCCATCGGATTTATAGTAAGAGATAATCTAATTAATTAGACAATAGCCAAAATTACCATTTGCATGCCCATGGGCTTAGCCACCTGGCTAGGCCCTCTTACACCAGGTAGGCCACATGGCACGTTGGGTCAGGCCTTGGTCAGAGCAGCCCATCATGGGCCTGCACCCACTGACCCAAGACAATCTTGGTCTGATCCACCTGACACCCAACAGGGTTCTCAGATCGCACTCACGATCCGATGGCCCAGATCAGTCCGAGCCTGAAACTTGATCAGACGGCTTTGATCAACCACTCTGATCATCCGATCAGGGTCAACTTAGATCTATGGTTGAGATTAGATCAACGGTTCTGATTTACTCAAATAAATAGCGACACAAGCGACTCGCGACGATGCGCATGTGCAAAGTGCGCCTCATAGCGCCCTATGCCCGCATCGCACCCGCACTTGACTCCGAGCCCGTGCGTGCGAGCGCAGCTCGCGCACCCTAGTTATCGTCTAAAGGAATTGATTGGTCAAAGTCTCCACCTCATGCTTGGTTGTTGACAACTAAGCAACCAAGGGGGGTAATAAACTCTATAGATTTTCTCTACTTTTCCGATGTGGGACTAAAGAACTAAGGGAAATGCACTAAAAGTGTTTTCTCTCTTTCAAGAGATTAAACACCCAACCTAAACAAAGATTAAATTAATGGGGGGTTTTAGTCCATGATTAAAGTCAAAACCCCGGATCCTAATGATCCGCTTTTTATTAATTTAAAACAATTTTAAATCAAAAATCAACAATCACCGCCCTCACCTGATGCCCTGGTGGGGTCATCTCCTCTAAAGAAGCAGAGGATGGATGATGGGTCGACAGACCCTACCATATCCATGGTCCCACCTAGGAAGGACCTGAAGCCTGATTTCATTGGCCAATGGGATCGAGACTTGTATGGAAGTGATGTAGGGTTTGTTGGATTTGACATGGAGACTGAGTTCAAAGAGCAGAAAAATGGTGAGACGGATAAGCAGACATCCCAGGCACCAAGGCCTACATACCGTTCAGTAGGGGGTTCATCTTAGTTGGAATGCTTGTAGGATGGGAGTTGATGGAGGTTGGGCTGCTTGCAGTTGTCATAGACCTTAGCTCATGCATTTTATATGCTTGTATACTCCAGATACTGTAATCCATTTGTAAGTGTATTTAAACGATATCTAGTATCAGCAGCTGAGATCTCCATTCCTTTGAGGACAATGTGAGCTTTCTCATTGATTCTTGTTCTTGGCTACCTTGAGCCAAATGCGCCAACTCAAAATGTTACAGTAAGATGTTGAAACCCACCTAACTGAATTTGCATCCCAGGTTTATTTTCAAGTTTCAGAGGAAGACATTGTTTTGGCAGCTCAACATTCCTGAGCTCTGTTATGAAGAAAACATTATAATGCTGTCAGCCCAACGTGCTGCAGCATTTGACAAAGCTGTGGAACTTTTAAAATTCTGGAACTTGTTATGAAAATTTTAAGGTTCTGGCACTTTCAGTATTTCAGAACTTGTTCCGAAACAATTGAAGGTTCTGGAATTTTCGTTGTTCTACGCCTGTTATTTAATTCTTTTGCTTAATGTCTGGAACTTTATTGTCCTATAGGGTGCGAAAGTTCCATATTCAAGTTTCATAAGGCTCCATTCTTTTGGTGGAACTTTTAAAAGTCCACATTAATACTTTGAAAGAAGAGGCAAGGGTCAGGGACGAGAGGGGAGAGGATTTCTAACCATTTTACACAAATTTATTTAGTTCAATTTAATTAGAAATTTCATATGTATGAAACTTAAAAAATCTAAATTTTTTGGTGAAACTTAAAAGTTCCATATATGTATTAGTTTTGAACTTCACGGAATAATATAGTTGTTGACATTAAGTATAATTTGGCATGATACAATGAAAGGTTAAACTTTAAAAGTTCACTCTCGCCTCTTGCGTGAATGGTAGGGGTGTGGGGGGAATGAGTTGCAATAGCTCCAATGCCCAAGCTAACAACTGAAATAATGACCGTATTAAAGTAGATAAATGACACCAAAAAAAAAAAACTTTAAAAGTTCGACTATAAGAACATAGCCTAAAAATCTAGATATGTAGATTTTATTATGGAACTTCTAATTAAAGTTCAACCACATTTTTAATTATATATTTTTATTTTTCCCCTTTCAAGATTATTATGAAGACTACATTTTTTTCTCTTGAAAGTTTCAACCAGTAATGTTTCATGGCAAAAGAACACTGAATTTAAAGTTTTGAATTTTCAATCAAAAAGCTTCGGTTAAAAAAACAACGTATTTAAGAGGTTTGAAATATGAGTCGATCTATAGGTTCTCCCAAATCTACTCCCAAATCCTAACCATTTATAACCAACCACTAAAGGCTAGGATTTGAGTTGACTTATTTTATCTTTTCTAATGCCACACGTAAGCACCCAATTTTTACACCCTCCTTTTACCATAGTTAAAGCTTAGGTCAATCCTAATTAAACCCTAGTTAAACCCCCTAGCTTGACCCATGGGCCCAAGACCCATTTTCAGGCCCAAAGGCCAAAAACCAAAACTAGACCACCTTGTGGGCCCAAGCATGAGCCCACAAGCCTTAGATGACCGTTGGTGGGGGGTCCATGTTGAAAATTTGAAAATCCAAGTAATGTCGGTAATAACATTACCGTCATTATTGGATTTGATAAAAGCTACAGTGTCCTAGACCAAAAAGGGCTGGTCTAGGCCTGTTTGAGCAAAAACTCCTAAGTGGCGGTATTCCAATTACCGTCATTACCTTTTTGGCCTAATTCAGGAATGGTGGGACTCAAATTATCGACATTCTTGGAGAGTACGCAGAACAAGTCTGGCACCTCCCCTAGGCCACCTGTTGCGCCTCCCTTGGGTCCTCTATCTTGTTATTAATCCCTAAACTACCCTAGGTCATCCCCAAGCCTATAAATACTCTCCTCCTCAAGCCTTCTAGGACACAATAAAAAATCTCCCAAAAATTCTGAGAAAATCCTCAAGTGAAGCTCTGTTAGGCCCTCAAACCCATTCCCAGGAGTCGTTCAGACTAGAGAATAGGCTTAAGCTATTCCACCTCAGTTGGATCATCTCCTCATTTTCTACCACCAAGCACCACCACTTTGTTCCCCTTTGAATGACGAGTCCAGCGCAAGTTGAATCGTCAAAATTTGATAAGCGAGTCAAAAGTTATGATTGAAATACCAACGCAGGGAAAAATATAGGCCCAGTCAGAGAATTTCGGTGACAAAATGCTACAAGGGATCCAATTTCGGCGACGAGATTAGTCGGGGGCCGAATTTCGTCGACGAAATTGCCTAGAAATGTCCCAAACCGCCCCAGAACTTGTCACCGACCTACTGGGATATTTTCTTAAAGGTATTAAAGGGTTTTGACAACCTTTGGCCTATGAATAAAAGGAGTTTTTCGTGGGTTTGGAATTACCTAACCCTAAGCTTAGATTTGGGAGTGGGATTGAAACAGAAGAAGAAGAACTCTGTGATTTTCAAAGCGTTCTTCCCAAAGTTGAAGTAAGGTTCGATCCTTGTCCCAGAAGCTCAACCTTCACTTTCTTGGTGTTCTCAAGTTTGAATTTCATTCTCAAAGTGATATTCAAGCTTGGAATTCTCCAAGGTAAATTATGTTCGTGTCTTTTGAAAAAGGGATTTCGGTTCTAGCTTTCTCAAAGCTTCGATCAAGCTTCCTCAAGCTTGTTTCTTATTCCACAAAAGTGTAAAAGTTTTCTTTTAAGGTAGATACTCTCTACTATATAATTTTGTGATCATTCTATGCTTACACCTAAAGATGAAAAGCATGTATAAATGAAATTAAAGATGAAGCCATGTGAAATTAATGAATTAAAGTAGATACACTCTATTAGCCTTCATTTCATAATCCTCTTTTTGTGAAAACCATGATGGAAGCCTTTGTGCTTCGAAGTGAGCTAGTAGGGACTACTACTAGTGTTTATTTGATGAAATCAAGTGTTAGCATGTGTTAGGTGTATGTGATGGGTTAAGTGAAATAGAAAGTATGTGCCATGTGTTTATGTGTTTCCATTGCTTACCATTTTCACTCACAATTGTATATGTGCACATGTATTCCATGTTCGAGATTTGCCATATGTGTATGTGTAAAGAAAGTGTAAAAGCCAAGTGTATTGGGAGGATACTAGTGGACTCCACTCCAAGAAGGGTGGACATTAGTCATTAGGAAGCTAATGGCCTCTACTCCAAGTAGGGTAGGCATTAGTGCTAATGGCCTCTACTCCAAGTAGGGTAAGCATTGGTCAAGTTCAAGTGTACTCTCCTAAAGGCCTCTACTCTAAACAGGGTAGACATTAGTCAAGTGCAAGTGTACACTCCCATAAAAGCCATGTGTAAACGATAAGTGAAAAGAGTATGTGTTTTGCAAAGTATCGCACACGTGTATTTGAAAAGAGGTTTCCTTATGTGTTTCAGCGCATGTGTATTCTATGAACTGCCTATGTGAAAACATGTGATATTATGACATTATCTAGTGGTTTGTATACGCTGATTATTCAATACTCAGCTGAAATGTTACTTTGGCATGTCTTGTTGATGCACGTGCTTAGGAGCCTTGGGTTGAGGAGACATATGTAAAGGAGGAGCAGACTCCGGAGGGTCTTCAGGAGCAGCAGAGGGCTTTTGTTAGGTGACCCTATAATGAGTGATGAGAGGGAGATATTTGTATATACATTTTGATGAATGAAGTTGTTCACTCTTACTTTTAGTGTTGTGATAAACTTGGTAAACTGTATGTATAGAAGAAAATTTTGGTTCCGCTTCCGCCATAGTATGACATGTGTGTTTTACAAGATGGTTTGGTAATGAAGTCACGAGCCAAAAGTATCTTAACTCCTAGGGGGTATTTTGGGTCGTGACAGTTGTTTTGTTCTCGAGATGTGTGACAGTGACATGATACCATTAGTATGATCTAATGGGTTGTTCGAGGATCACATATGATACCATTTTGATGAATGAAGTTGTTAGGCTATTTGGTTGCATGGCAGGTGACTAAAGCCAGTGACATCTCTTCATATATAGAGCACATATACACTTCAGGGTGACATCTTCATATATAGAGCACATGTACACTTCGGTTTCCATCGAACATGTTACTATCATGCTATTAGCTAATAATATGAGTCCTAACAATGTGACATGTCATAAAATTTCAAGTTTGAAGAGTATTTACAAGAAGTCATCAACGTTTTACTATGGCTAAAGAAATATAAAAAAGTTAGGAGTACCAGTAATCCTACAAGAATCATGCCGTATATAGTACCAGTACTGTTGTCATCTGATATCAATACAATATAAGCATATATAACTATATGGTACCCTAGCAGAAATCAAGAGAGCTTTGATGTGTCATCACATCTATTCACTTGCAACTTGAGAGTTGAGACCACGCAAACTCTACAAGTACTTGCTTTCAAAATGGGATGGTGTGGTTAATGGATCAGTTTTATGCACCATGGGAGTTGGAGGTGTTATTTAATGGGTTGAAATGGAGATAAACAAAGACCCTTATTCTATTTCCCCAGATATATAAAGAAAAAAGGGGGAAAATCACAGCCATGGTAAAATCAAAAGACATGCATACAAACAGTCTCAGGACGTTTTGTGTGGATTGTGGGTTCTTGCCACCAATCACTTTTCTTGAGACGTTGAGCAAGGGCGATGTCGTAGAGCCTGGGAAGGGTTTGCTCCCTTGTTTTATAGTCAATGGTGTTTTTCTGGTAGTTTTGGCATGCTGAGTAGTCTCATGGCAGTCTTTAGACATAACCCATATCCATGGGACATGAGGAGATGTTGGTCGTTGATGAGACTGATTTCATAGCTACAAGAGAAAAGAGAACTACTAATAGCAACCCCATTCAGACCTCTCTCTCTGGCTTGGGATGGTTAAAGAGAGATTTTTTTAGGACCTTGGATATCGTTAGAGAGATCGGAAGTGATATTTAACTCCTCTCCTCTCTTGGTTGAAGAGTAACGACTAGTGAGTTCCCTGTTTCAGCTGCAATTTCTGACCAGCCCCTTCAATTGGGCAACGGATTACCTCTGGCAGATGCCGGAGATTGAATCTCGGGCACCACTCTTTGCATGACGCATGGGAAGGCATTTTAACTAGGGGAGTGATAGCACGCATTGCACATTCCGTTGAGTGGTACACTTACACATTTGATATTGTTATTTTAATATATTATGATAGATTAGGTTTTTATTATTATTTTAGATTCAAATTTGTTCCTAACTCATCAAAGCATGCAAGGTTTATGACAAAAATGGTCCTGCTGACTTGTTTGATTTTATTCTGAAACTCTGTATGATTTTTTCGTCGATTATGTAGTGTAGTGACCTTGTCAATTTTCAGTACATGCTATGTGTTCATGTACCTATTTCAAGAATATGGGCTTGGACTGTGGTTGTCTTCTTTTTTATCAGATAATGCTGTATTTAATTTGGGTTACATGTTTAATCTCATAAGCTGTCCTTGTTTTTGTGTTCTAGAGTAATGAACTCTTTGATCTGTTATACTGCTGCATTTAATTTGGGTTACATGTTTAATCTCATAAGCTGTCCTTGTTTTTGTGTTCTAGAGTAATGAACTCTTTGCTCTGTTCTTGGATGAAACAATGACGCACTCCTCCGCAATATTTAAGGTTCACATCACTTCCTTGTGGTCATGTAATCTTTCAACGGTTTAGGAAACATTACAAGCTTTCTAATTTCAAGTTTTGTCATAGATCCAATTTATATTATTCTAACTCCCATGTGTAAAATTATTGGATAGATGGAGAATGAAGACTTGAAGGTCGCTCAGTTGAGGAACTCTCTTCTAATTGAAAAGGTGAGACCTTTCGAGAACAATTTTACTGAATGCTTTTTAGATGACTTGTTTTATTAACTTTGTTGTGATTCTTCAAACAAATATAGGCAAAATTGATAGAAAGCACGAAATTCTTGAGATTGGCTGTGGTTGGGGAACCTTAGCGATAGAAGTTGTCAGATGAACTGGATGCAAATACACTGACATCACCTTTTCTCAGGAGCAACTGAAATTTGCAGAAAGGAAGTGAAAGGAGAAACCTTTGTGTTTCTTCGTACTTCACTGAAAGTCAGAACACCAAATGGAGATTTGGTGCTCCTCCTAACTATGATGTGGTTAACAAGCTCTTTGAAGAAGGCAGAACTAAGGTCAACCAAACCCATCTAATCTAATATATGTATCTATCTTCTAAGAACCTCTTAATCTGTTCATGACAGATATGGCCTCCTGGCTCCATTGAAGAAAAATGCAGAACCTTGTGAAGACATGGGAAATGGAGATGTTCCACAAGACATGCTTCGACAAATATAAAACTGCAGATCTGAAGAAGTACAGGATCAGTCTCAATGGTAATACCAGTCTTTTCTTTTCTTCTATGATGCTTTTGGCTGTTTCATCAGTTAATTTTGTTACAAGCCAACAGAGTAATCGATTAGTCTTGTTGGTTTTGTTACGGGCATAGTAACAAAGTTCTCAAATTTTTTCAAACAGTCCCAAATAATTTTCATTGGACTTTTGTAGAAGCACAATAATTTGTGGAAAAAAAATATTTGTGGAAACTTGGCTTGCAGCTCCAGTTTAATTCATTGGACTTTTGTTTATTAGTAACAGGTTTGCATGTTCATTTAGTTAGTCTCCTTCATCCATTGAATAAAAAGTAGTCAGTTTCCTCAAGTTTCAAATTGATCCTCTGCCTTTTCATGAGCTTTTGCCTTCTAGTTTATCAACCTGAAGCTCTTTGGTTTGCCCTTCTCCTCATTTGTTGTTAGTTGGTGTAGACTGTTATAAACCATGATTTTGATTCAGACTTGTTGAAGAATGCAGGCCAATAGTTATCTTATGATTGTAGATGTACGTTATAGAAGAGCTATGGGGATTGAAGTAAAGAGAAGCAACACAACCTAAGAGGGGGCCTTGTAGGCAAGCGCAATGGAGAGTGCTAGGATGGCATCAAGGAGTGAAGCAACAAGGATTGATGAATCGGATAAGCCTCTATTGAAAGCACTATTTTCTGCAAAGAGAGACCTAGAAGCGTGTGTTTTTTGGTGCTAAAGGCCTGGCCACAAATGAGTTCCATGCCCATAGCAAGGCCTGGAAGAATTGAGTAGCAGGTAATGTTAGCGAACCCAATTGCAAGTGCACCGCCAACCAAGATAAGCTCGCCAAAGCGGCCAAGGAAGAGCATAGAGATCATGGAGCGAGAATAGAGCGAGCAACTTGTGAATACCATTGGAAGAGCTATGTTGGCTATGGACTTGGTTTCTATAATATCAAGAGAGAGATGGGTTTTGTTAGGTTATTGGTTTTTTTGTTCATGTTTTTGCCAAATTTTAGGGCTCTTGGGGATCAAAGGAGTGAACATGTGGGGTTTTGAGACTATTATTAGGGGAAGGTAAGGTTGGTCTGAGTTGCTTGTATAGGTGAGATAAAAATATATTTTTCATATGGTTTTCTGGCTAACAAAATTTCCTTCTTGCCAAACTGTAGAAAATAGAAGATTAGGAAAACTTTTTCTGGAAAATAATTCCATTGAAAATGTTTTCTTTTACATCCTATTTTCCATGTAAACTAACGGAGCCTTAAGGGAAATTCTCTACTAGTTACTCGATCTGAATACGACTCTTCTTAGTTCTTGTACTTTTAAATCTTATATTTTTATATTCTTTCTTCAAAATTTTCTATGCAAGAAACTGATTGTTTGAACTTTTTTTATGTACTACATTATATAACTACACCATGTGAGCTATATGAAACGAGGCGTGAACGATGACTTCTGCACAAGGGCCATTAAGCCTAGTATGGACCTTGCTCTCAATTGCCCTTCAATTTTCGCCTGTGCTGCTATTGGTGACTGTCATTCGCTCTCGGATTCTCCCAGGGTAAGTTACATCATTTAAAATTTCTTATATTGTCTTATATTGTTAATAATTTGATTTTTTTTATCTTATTTCTAAATTAAATTTATTGCTAAAGTCGTTAATTTCATCATTAGAACTATCTAGAGAGTACGATGAAAAATCAATGACTTTTAAAAAAAGACTATTAGTTATATGTTACATCTTGCAATTGACTTCACTCACAGTACATCTCACTATTTTTATTTTATTTTTCTTTTATAATGTATTGTTAATGATCTAATTTTTCACCAATGCTAAATGTTAGTCTATAACTAGTTAATTAGTTTTAATTGAAATTTAATCTTCAAAAAAATAGATTTTTTATTGTTTGTAGACTCTCTGGGCTGTAGACGTTCCACTCTTTCCAGTTCGACAAACACTGGGGGTTTGGTGGGGCCCACCCCAAAGCGTTTCTCCTTCTGTCAAGATAGTAGGGTGTATATGGCTAGCAATCCCCTTAGTTATATTGATGCAACCCTTTTTTATCATTTATCAAGTGTTAGAATTTATCTTAGCGAGTTAATCAATGGTGGGTAGATGTCTTGCTTAAGGGAAATTCCCTACTAATTACTCGATCTGAATACAATACTCTTCTTAGTTCTTGTACTTTTAAGTCTTATATTTTTATGTTCTTCCTTCACAAATATTCTATATAAGAAATTGATTGTCTGAACTTTGTTTATGTACTCCTACTTTTTACAAATACACCATGTGAGTTATATGGAACGAGCACTAAAAGAAAAGTATCTTTTAGCGTTGAACATTCAGCGGGGGCCACAAATAGTGGACGCTAAACATCCCCTTTAGAGGCGGCTAGATCCTGCTGATGCTACATTTCATCAAAAATGGCTCGAATTCTTGGTGGGATGGGGATTGTCAATTAATAGCGGCCTTTAGTCTTGGATATTTCGGCTGCCATGAATTATTTTCAGTAGGAATTAGGAAACACATTTTTTTTGTTGTTATAGTATCGGTCATTCCTGACCGCCACTATAGTCCATCGAAATGGCGCGATTCTTTCCCGGCTTTCGAAACACGATTTTCTCTATATTTACATATCTTTCGTGTTCTCCCCATTTTTCTTTCTCATCATCTTCCTTCAATATGATGATCGGAGGCCCACCATCTGCTCCCTCCGCTGCTCCGGCCGATCAAATCTGGTCAGTGACCATCCTCGACTTTTGCCCTTTCTTGGGAGTCCTTGAATCTCTTTTTTGTGTTTACACTCTCCCATCCTGAGACTCAATAACCTAATCTCAAGTTTGAGGAGGAAGAACAATGAAAACATCACTAATGTATGATGGAGCACGTGGTTATTAGATTTAGGATTTGAGATTCTTCTTTAACATCATGGTTTCTGCATTTGTTAATTTTAGGTTTTGGTTTTGTTTTGGATTAATTTCAGTTTTTGTTATTTTGTTTTGCATTAATTTTAGTTTTTTGTTTAATTAATTTCAGTTGTTTTGCGTGGTTTTTGTTTGATTACTGGTTTTGTAAACGGCACACTTAAGCAAGAGAAGAAGCCATGCCTGCAAGAAACAGTCATTTCTTTCCAAAACTAGGGTTTACAGGGGTTTTGAAACAAAGTTAGGTTCAGAACGAGCTGATGAGATGTTTTTTTAGATTTGCTGGCAAATAGTATTTGTAAGCGCAATTTTCTTTTCGATTCATCTCAGATTCTTCAAAATCGGGTTCAACAGAGGTTTTTGCGTGGTGTCTGATTTGAATGTGGTAAAATTTGAGGAATCTGAGTTTATGTGGATTTAAATGATATTTAGTTGCAAAGCGATGAATTTCTGAACTCTTTGAGTTTTTTTGGAGAAGTCCTACTGTAGAATGATATTGCCGGTTTACATTGAAGTTTGAGAGCTTGAATGTTGCAAGCGTTTGAAGGTTTCTTGCTTAAATGTTAGTAGAATGTAAACAAAAAATGAAAATAACTTTTACTATTATTAAGATGGAACTGAATAACTTGTTATTAAGATGTTAAAGATGGTTCCTCTAGAGTTCTGAATTTTTGCAAGCATTGGTATAGCTCTAATCTATACTATATCTAATAGCAATTGGATCCTATGTGGCACCCTCTTTGATCTCTAAATACCAATCCCAAAGTAATTAAAACATTCATATCTAAACGTTTTCTTTCATCCCAAAAGACACGACTATTCCCAATCTCTCATTCCTAAACATTCTCTTTCTCATCTACATGAGTCTTTTCTCACTCCCTCCCAATGGACATGTCTCTTCCCAAGTCCTAATAGTTCCTCTCATCACCGTATCAGATTGGTCCCTCGATTAAACCTGTTTCCGCGATCCCTGAAGTGCCTCTTCGTTTCCCAGTTCCCAGTTCCCACCCATTTGGCTCAAACGAAACTCATTTTTGCGATTCCCACCCATTTGGCTCAATGTTCAGGAGTCCATCTGATCTCTTTTTCCTTGCCAATGGTGGTTATAACCACCTCTCCTCCTTTCCCTTTCCCTTTTCCTTTTCCTTTCCCTTTCCCGTGTATGCTTTGGGGTTTCAAGCCGTTGCCAAACAAGATGCTTTCAATGTGTTGATGAACAAATATAAAAAATACAAAGTCCATCTAAGGCACAGTTTTCCATCCATTAGGGGTTCAAAGTTCAACAGGAGCAAAATAGGAATTGGAGTTTTACAGGTTTTCTTTTATCTCTTTTATCTCTGAATTTTTGTTGTTGATATTAGTATGTAGTACGTAGTTTTCTTTGAATGGCCAACACATATTCCTTTTAGCCCCTATTAACTATGGTTTACATTCATTCGGGTTCAACAATATAACTTTAGTATTTAAAAAGAAACATTAAAAAAATATTAACCTTAATGATTAATTTTTTTTAACTTGAGTTGAATATTTTTTGGTTAAAAAAAATTATATTGTTGAACCTCAAAGGTTAATGAATCTTAACCAATGAGTGACGTAACAAGATCGGATGGGCGGCAGCCCCTACTGTAGCCCAACAGGCAGCCTATTGGTCAATTAAAAAAAAAACAATTTATGCACTCCTTTAAATTTGGAAAAGAAAATAAAAATGAAACAATTGAAAAAAATAATTGCTTGGCTTCTTTTTTTTCTACTGTATAATCTAGAAAATTCCATGGATGATAAACTTCAAAAATATCATAATTTTGTTTCAAACCAAATATTATTGATGATGACAACATCTCCTACAAATAATTTTGTGATGCTTTTACTAAATTATCATTCGTCTTTCATGTCCCACAAATTTGATTTTTTGCATATATATATATTTTTGATAGACTCAATAACACCACAAGGTGATTACTGATAATCACTCTTTCTAAGCTCATTCCTCTCTTTTTTTTTTTTAAACGATTTAGTTTTAAAAATACTACTCAAATGATTCAACCTATGTGTACTTCTAAATATACTCCAAAATTCTAATCATCTATGGCTTGACTAAGGGTTAGGTTTTAACTTGACTTATTAATTAGTTTCTAATAAAATTCATATTTTCCTGCTTTGTTTTTACATCCGTACATCGCACGGGCTGTTTACTAGTTCAAACTAAAAAGAGAGGATGAATTAGAGAATATCTATGATTCTAAACCCTTTGAAACTTTCGAAACACTACTCTATCTCCTATTCAATTTCTCTTATTTTAACTTGAGTAATGACCCCTTTACTTTGGTTTAAGATTTGAGTATTTACTATGTTTCAATAGTTAACTGAAATTGCTCTTTGCTCCACAGAACCATCTTATTCATCATCGAATGGTAGAAAAGTAAAGTATTAGGTAGATTTATGTAAAATGCTTTGTATATTTAGTGGGAGTTCACGTTGTTATTGAGTTTATTTTCCTTTGTTCTTTCAGTTGGATTTTGACAATTTTGAGGCAAAGCAAGGTGTTATGGGTATTCTTTCTTCGTCATATTTATTACATGAAAATGCTATGGAGCCCGGGGCACAATTACAGCTAGGCTGTATTTGCAGCTGAGGTGAAATGGCACCCCATTCTTATAAGATACATGATCAATGGGTATTTTTATTTTTGTTATTACAGTGTACTATCCTTCTCCGCCCTTTACATCTCTTTTTTTAAAAATATTCGATATAATCTAGATGGTTGTAATGGTTCTAAGTTTAAGTTCTAAAACCTAATCTTGGTTGTAATGGTTTTGGTTTTTGTTATTAGAGTATACTGTCCATTCCATATGGCAGTGTATCTCAAGAAATGGTTAATGGGTTACTCCATTCCATATGGTTTTGTATCTCAAGAAATGGTTAATGGTTACTCCATTCCATATGTGTATCTCAAGAAATGGTTAATGGGTTAAATCATACTTTTCAGGGGACAAGCTGAGAAGGAGCTTAAGGTTGAGGTTGAGGTTGAGGTTGAGGCAATTGAACGTGTTGAAGGATCTCATAGGTACTTTGATCTTCTTAGCTATTTTCTACTTCCTTTTCTTTTCTATTTTTAAATCTAAGTCTCAAGCTGTGGTATTGCAAGCTACAAGTGTTAATTATGTTCATAGGTTGAAAGATTTGTGCTTGTTTTATCTTCTCTTAGACTGGCTTTGAATGGGATGTCTTCTGTAGATGCCTGATAATTTTCTTTTGGTCTGTTCTAGGATGCTTGTTTATGAGTATGTAAGCAATGGTAACTTTCCCCAATGGCTTTCATGGGGTTTTAGGGACTTATAGCCTTCTTACATGGGAGATTCGTACGAATCAAATTTGGATCATTTTAGATGGGTTTTCTGTTAGATTGGTGTTGTGTGGATTTTGAATATTTTAGTCCTTTTTTTCTTTTTATTTTTTGTTGCTTTAGATGTGAGGTTCTTTTATCAAATTTCTTTAATTGCTGGGTCTGTTTTCCCTTTAGGTAAATTGATATTGCTTGTAAAAAAAAGCAGGACGAGATGATGGAATTGGTGCGACGGCTGATGTCCAGCCCGTGTTGGCATTGTTTTGACAGGGTAAGTCAAACTAAAGTATTTGCAGATTTCTTCTCTTATAATTATTGGTGCCTCTTTGGGTTTTAAAAATCTTAAGTGGACTTCTTCCATGTAATACATGCCAGACATTGTCATTGTAGCCAATTTCTTCTGCTTAACATGGCGAAATGACCTAAACTGACTCTTGATGATCATATGAATGTTTTCCGTACCATATAAGCATGACCTTCTAATTACTCTATTCAAGAACCATTAGTATTAAAACTATATCAGTTAGGAGATGAATGAAACAAACCATTATCAAGTGTACCTATTCAAATCAAGGAATCCTCTTGACTGCCTTTGAAGTGAAATGTGGGAAATCTAATACTATTTTTAATATATTATACATAAATTAACATAATATAAGATATTATGACCTTAACCGCAATACACAAATAACCAGACGTTCTCTCTTAGGGGAGAAAGCCTCTTAGGGGAAAATCACAAGAAAAATATATGTTCCATATGAATTCCTCTTTTGCAAAACTAGACTTCAAACAAATAGATGCAACACTTGTCATAACGACTCCATTATCTATCCTAATTTTTAGCACAACTGAAACAAAAGAAGTGATTTAAAATCTAATAGTAGGTACTATTGAGAGCTGGACCGTCCGATTTACAATCCAACGGCACCAAGCATCAAGTGGAGCTGGCCATTTTAAATGTATGTGCGCATTAACCGTTGGATTGTAAATCGGGCGGCCTAGCTCTCAATAGTACCTACTATCAATGCCAACATAGCATATTTATGATAACCTGGTATGACCTAAATGCATGTAAAAGACAGTGCAGGGATGTAACTATGGTGGGGGGGGGGGGGGGGGGGGGGGGGGAGGGATTTGTTAACATTCGCGTAACAAACAGCAAGGCAAAATGGTTGAATTTTTGTAATTATTGATAAAAAAAAATGACAGTATTCTTGTAGTTATGAAAAAATAATCAATTTTACAAAATCACGTCTACTTTTTCATAACTATAAGAATGTCATCAACAAATACACTCTTTGTAATTATGGAGAGAATCAAGGTCATTATATGTGCATGTCCCCCGTATGTCAACTCCCCCACCCCCAAACACAACACATATTTTGGTCAAGTTGGGATAATCCCTGGATTTAATTAACAAATCCCTCACCCGGCCCTAAACTTTAACCATAACTCTTAGGGAAATGCTTAACTTATTGCCGCATTAGACTATGTAGTCTAATGCGCAGTACTCAGTGGTTCATGCCCCCCTTTTTACCACACTTCAATTGCAGTTAAGATTCATTCTCTCCTAAGGTTAAGTAATATAACCTTGGTTTTTAAAAAGAAAAAAAAAACCAAAAATATTAGCTTTAATTCTCATAAGCTTAACCATAGTTGAAGGAGTGTTAAAAGGGACACGTGCCCATGCCATTGGACTACATAGTCTATTGCCTGGTGTGCTAATCACTGTTGTAACTCTTAGGACCAAGGTTTGAAATTTCGTTGAAATTTCGGTTTCGGCCAACCCCATCGACATCGAAACTGGGTTTATTTCGAAAATCAGATTTCGGCCAAAATTTTGAAAATTTCGGGTTAGATTTCGGATTTCGAAGATTTCGGAATTTTGGGCCGAAATCTGATTTTTTATTTTTAAATTGGTTTTTTTAATTGTTTTTTTATTATAATTTTGAAATATTTTAATATTAAAATATTAAATACCTTTTGACTCCCTTAGCTGTGTTAATTCTTTTTTAAATATTTTAATATTAAAAATAGCTTTTTAATATTAAAATATTTTTTTAAAAAATTAATGTTTTTTTCTAAAAACCAAGGATGGGTGGGTGAACCCTAGGGGTGGGTGAATCTTAACAACAATTAAGGGCTTCAAAAGGAACAATTAAAAGCTGTCAAAAGGGACACGTGGCAACCTCAATGGTGATAACCAGATTTGCCAAATCCGATTATCACTGTAGAAGATTTGGTTCCTTTTTGAAAACCAAGGTTAGATTGGTGACCCCTAAGAGTTGGTGAATCTTAACCCCAATTAAGGGGTGTTGAAGAGGATATGTGTTGACTTGTAGGACGGGGCAGACAGATTTGGCCTGGCGAGGGCCATTCCCTTAATTAGGCATCTGAAGGTCATCCAGTCAAACGTATTTTGAACAATTGCCACATCATCAAGTTTAACAATTGATATCGGATTTACTCTGGCGGACACCCGAGTGGTGGGATTTTGGGTGACCACAAATCAAAAGACGCGTGGCGATAAAAGGAGGGAGAATCGAGTGGGAAGAAGTCAAAATCTTGAGGAGAAAATGAGAGAAACACTTCAATACCCCTATGGTACTAAAAGATTAAATACCATTCATCTGGCCACAATTTCTCCTTGTGACTGGTAGTAGCTGGTCTCAACTCCCACCCGAAAAATAGAATGTGTCTAAATCCCCTGATTTTCTTCCTCTCGCTGTGACACCTTTCTTTGCAACAATCGTCACCAACATAGGTTTTCCGATGACCCAGCCGCCGGGAGATCCCACCAAGGCACTATATATTCCCCCCCGACCCAGCTTCCTCCCTCACTTGCTGCCTTCTCTCTTTTTTTGTTTGGTGATTTTCCTATATTTTAGCAAACTTTCTAAGCAAAATTAGTTTAATTTTGGTTATTGTGGTTAAAATTCACCCACCCCTAAGGTTCATCCATCCAACCTTGTTTTTTTACAAAAATAAAAATATTTTAATCTTAGTTTTTGTTAAACTTAATCATAGTTTAAAAAATAATAAAAGAAACATGTGGACAGGACATTTTACTACATAAGGGAATACAGGTTCCCTATTGTATTGCATTGGCAAACTTTGACTTTAAGAAGGGTAATTTGGATATTTTAAAATGTTTAAATCATGACATAATCAGCAAGTCCATCTGTGTAAGTAACGGAAAACTAACCGAATGAGGTATCTATTACAAACAACTAAGGGCAGTGTAATTTTAACAACAAGAAGGGAGGTCTTTGAAATCTTACCAAACCTCAGGGGTGGTCAATGAAATTTTCCCTTTTTTTTTGTGTCAATTTTATTATGGTAGGTATTCTCTGCAATAACCAAAAGTATACCGCTATTTGACTATACTAAGTAGGGGTGGAGCCAGGATTTTCTTGTCCAGGCAAACTATTGTTGATTGTAAATTTTTGGAGAATGATTAAATTGGTAATAAATATTTTACATTTAGGGAGATGGGGTTTGGAGGCATAGACCCCGGATTGTTTTTTGATGACCAAGTTCGTGGGTCATGTCATTTATACGTTTCGTACATATCATACAGGTATTGTTTCTCATTGTTTTTTGGGCAGCTATCCTCTTGTCCTATTAATATGCTCTATTAAATAATTAAATAATACAATGTAAAATATATTTTTGTTTACAAAAGTTATAAGGGAAATTGTCTCGTTGCTACAACCTATTAAATAACAGTATAAAATATTTTATTTTTTTAAAGTTTAGGGAAGAGCTGCCCAATGGCTAAGTCCTATTAAACTAATTTTTTTTTAAAAAAAGTTGAGGGGCAGCTGCCCATGCCCAATGGCTATGCCTTATTAAATTATAACCTTCTTTTTCTAGTTTTTCAAAAATCCAGGGCAGCTACCCCATGCCCCATGACCATGCTCTATATTTTTATTTTTTTTTGGGTTATTTTGGCTATAATTTTTTTAATAGATTTTCAAAAGGAGAACAAATCACAACCAATCGTGATTGAAATCTCCTCAAGTTCAATCACACACACTGGTTAACAATAACACGTGTGTCCTTTAACCCCTATTAACTCTAGTTAAGATTTACTAAGGATTAAATTTTTCTAAAATTTTTTTCTTAAAAATCAAAGTTAAATTGTTGAAACCTAAGCGTTAGTGAATCTTAACCATGGTTAATTAGAGCTGAAGGGACATGTGGTAACCTGTGGGTGCCATTGAACAATCTCTTTCAAAAGTTCAGGGGTTTTCATAATTCACTTTTGCATTATTTTATATCATGTAAAAGCTTACATATACAAACGTGGCAATATTGTAGGAAATACATGCAATAAACTTGTAGATCATCGCAACTCCATTACAATGGAGCCTCCTTTGCCACAACATGAATGGAGAGTGGGTGATGGGATGGTTAAGGCCTAAAATAGAGTCAAAAAAGAAAAGACTTTTCTTTATGTAATGATATTTAGTGCAACAACTGTCAAAGGGCAGTGCCTAGGTCTTACCAAACCTAACCCCTCACTTATAAAAGTGAGACCCTAGTCTTCAAATATCCTGAAGTAACCCTACCGTCAAGGGTTAGGGTGATGGATGGTTAAAGTTATCAAGGCCTAAAAGAGTTAAAAAAGAAAAGACTTTTCTTTATGTAATGATATTTAGTGCAAAGACTGTCAATGGGCAGTGCCTAAGTCCTACCAAACCTAGCCCTCACTTATAAAAGTGAGACCCTAGTCTTCAAATATCTTGAAATAACCCTACCGTCAAGTGTAACGACCCGGAATTTTAATATAATAAAATTATGCGTTTATGAGTCCTTAATGAAGGTTAATTAGTTAATTATTTGTTAAATTAATAAAAAGTGGATTTTGCTCGGGATTGAAGTGCACCGAGGAAATCTCAGTATCTTTTGGCGAAAATCGCACACAGTGTGCCGGTCGACTACCGGGACACACCCCTACCGTATCGGTTCCGTCAAGTATCATTTCGCGGGACCGCGGGGTCATTATGTGTGACAAAATTGAGAAAAAGGGGAAATTTTCATACTTCCAGAAATTAAGTGGGACCCAATATCTATTGGAGATCTTAATAGAAATCTGTGCGGTTGGCACTAATGCGTGTTGGTCGGCCATGGGGACTAATGTCTGTCGTCACGGCAGTTAGTTATCTCAAACGAAGAAACGGCGGCCTGTTTTGTGTTCGAAGTCAGAAAATTAGTGGGTTTTGTAATTTTCTTCCGGACTAAAGTGTAGCCGTCAAAACTCAGTATTTTTCCCCGAAATTTTTACAGTAGGTGTCGGACTGCTCCAAGTTCGGTCACCTAAAGTTTCGTCAAAATCGGATGTCATTAAGTAGGATTACGGATGCCGTATATGCGAGAAAATACGGAATAATAGTCAAATGGTCAACCCGTTGACTTGGTCAACGGGGACCATTAATGGTGGTTATGTGCATGGCACATGACCCTTGCATTATAAATAGGGGGCAGCCCCTTTTATTATCACGTTTTTGCAACAGTGAGGGATTCTGCCACAGCATATTGTAGAGAGAGAAAGTGAGGAGAGAGAAAGGAAGAGAGAGAAAGAGGAGAGAGAGAGAAGAGAGAGAAAGAAGAGAGAAGTGGGTCCTTGAGGTTTTTCGACGTCCCCGACGCGTTGGCGGCGTCCGATTTTCTCTCCGGCGTCTCGTTTTGCGTATAGAGAGAGAGAGAGAAAAAGGTAGAGAGAGAAAGTGGAGAGAGAAAGTTGCATGCGCTCTACCCCGTGGTTGATCGTCGTTGGGAACGCGTTGGTGACATTTGTTTTTGCCTACGAGGCCTCGAAACGCGTGAAACAGTAAAACCCCTATCTTTTCTTCTCATTTTTCCGCTTATTATGCTATATTATTTCATGTGATGTATATGCATGTCTTTTGACGTGAATGAAAAAGGGGCAGAGACCCCTATGTGATGTTGCGATTGTATGTGGTCTCTCGGGGAGCCCAGATCGGGTCTTAGGTAAATTGTATCGCCACCCTAGAGTGACGAAAAGTTGTTTTGCATGTCTTGTAAGGCTATGGAGACATCCATTAGCCTGGAAACGCTCCCTAACGGGACGGTGTGTTACCGGAGTTGGTTCACGGGCGCGAGGCCCAAGTATTTCAGTTAATCAAGCGAGGCTTGGGTTAACTGGGGTTAACCGGGGTTAACTTGTGGTTAGAAATCTAACCAGAGTTAAGTATAGTCCGTGGTTCCTCTTTGACTAGGTCAGGAGAGACGGTGCCCAGTAAGGCCCGGGGTTCCTCCGTGACTGATAGTCGGGAGATGTCAGTCTGTTTGTCTAGGTCGTCCGTGGTGCCTCTTGGACTAGGTCAGGAGTGGCGGTGTTCTGCATGGCCCGTGGTTCCTCCGTGACTGGTAGTCAGGAGATGTCGGAGTCCTAGGGAGTTTAAAGTGGCTAAACATCAGATAGTGTATAGTCCGGGGTTCCTCTCTGGGTGGGTTAGAAGATGTCGGCACTGTGCATATCGTGGTCCCTTCTTGGTGGAACGTCAGGAGATGTCGGCATTGGTATAGATGTCGGGGTTCCTCCGTAGACTAGCCAGAAGGTGACGGTAGGCAGGTTGGTCGGGGTTCCTTCATAACTGATACCCAGGGCGATGGCGGCGAATACACGGTAGATGTGGCCAGTCAATTGAATGGAAAAATGTTCTTATTGGGTGAATGCCCATGTTGTGTGTGTAAGCTTCGGATACGAAGTGGTCTGAGTTGGTATACTCAGAGTTGGTGTATTTGTTTGAGTTGGTGGACTCATAGTTCGGTATGAAATCATCGGATTCCAGGTGAGTTGGGTTGGTATACCCAAGGTTTTGTCATGTTCGGGTGAAAGCCGGAACAGCGTGTATGAGTCTAAATGACTCAATGTATTATGGTTATGATTTAGAGACTTTAAGCTAAACATTTGTGGGCTGTGGCCAATTAATAGAGTCTTAGGACTCGAAATGAAACATGATTGATGATCGAAACGATAATTTGGTAATATAATACATTCATAACTGAACCTCATAATTAGAAAGTAATGTGAGGTCGAGAACCTCTGTTAGGGTGACGTAACCCTAAGTGACCTTGGGTCACAATTTATTATTACTGTTCTATTTTACTGTAACATGCAAATTGAACTGCTTATTATATCATTATTGATGTGTGTTATTATGTGGAAAATAGTTTAGAAGGATTGTGGTTTTATTGGGCTTCATAGCTCACTGACTTTTTGTGTCAGCAGATCTTGGAGCTGCTGACCAGTAAGTGAAAAATCTATCTGGATATTTTGGAAGTTTGTACAAGTTGTACCTGGCGTGATAGAGACGCCTACTTTTGTAAAACAAATTTGATGTAAATAATACAGGTATATGGTTTGTATGATGACTATTGTGATGACAGGTATTATTTGCTTTTTGGGAGCATATGATAAATGTTTAAATTTCCCGTATTTTTGCGGTTAAAGTCTTCCACTTGCAAGATTTGACGAACGGACACGCGTCTCGGAACTTGATTCCCTAGGCGCGGGTTCGGGGCGTCACATCAAGGGTTAGGGTGATGGGA
Source organism: Tetracentron sinense (assembly GCA_015143295.1). Taxonomy (NCBI): domain Eukaryota; kingdom Viridiplantae; phylum Streptophyta; class Magnoliopsida; order Trochodendrales; family Trochodendraceae; genus Tetracentron; species Tetracentron sinense. Next base: position 32,083,138 of record CM026558.1, on the reverse strand, counting down.
TGGTTAAAGTTGTCAAGGCCTAAAATAGAGTCAAAAAAGAAAAGACTTTTCTTTATGTAATGATATTTAGTGCAACGACTGTCAAAGGGCAATGCCTAGGTCTTACCAGACCTAGCCCTCACTTATAAAAGTGAGACCCTAGTCTTCAAATATCCTGAACTAACCCTACTGTCAAGGGTTATGGCAAGATTAGGCCGGTCAGGGCTTAAAGAGGAGCAAAGGAAATTTTAAGTCGATTTAGTAATTTTTTTTCTACACTAACTCCCAACTTGATGTGTAACTCTCATCTTTTATACGAGCTTGAGACCGGCAATACAATGCAAAGAACAGTCTGACAGAGTTAAAAAAAAATATGAATTACTAAAGTAGAGTATTAAAAGAAAAACTGTGTAAAATATATATAATGTAACTATTATTTTGTAGAATTAGTTTCTACTAAACGAAACTCAATCTATCTTATATCTAACTATCTAAATTGTCTTTCAATACATCTAACTTTAACATATCCAGTGAATTACTATTACTATCATCTGAATGAATCTAATCTTGATAACAAACTAAAGCTTCTATAGTGTGTGATTTTAATCTACTCATAAACTGATCAAGTATCCTTTATCTAGTGCTAAATGAAGACTAAGAATCAATTGTTGAAATTAAAATTATTAAAATGTATCGGGCCATCATTCACAAAATTGAGTAAATTGTTAAATTGAAAATTTCCTAAAGCATTATATCAAATCTTGTAAATTTATCTCTTGGGTCTTTCAAACACCGATCTAACTCTGATTTTATTATACATGTAGATTTTAGATTTTGATGCAATATATATTTTATAAAATGGGCTTGGTAGAATACTCGTTGACAAGTTCACGGGGATAACAGAAGTCATGAATATCCCATCTTTGAGAGCAATCCATTTCGTTCATATCCCAGAGATGTTGATTTGTGCACACTTAAGAGGCTTACATGGATTAGATGCCCTTCTCTACACTCTAAAGGGGTCATGGCCTTTACACATTTTTTTCCCTACAAGTCTGAGATCAAGTTTGGTTCTTAGGTTAGATATAAATTTTGTTTTGAAAATTAGGGCTCACCCAATGAAAATTGTAAACAAAAATGGACAATTTATATTAAATTTAATAAATTATTAACACAACTTTTTACAAGTTGACAATTAAATTGGAAAGGGGCCACATGGGCCATCAGAAATGACACATAATATACTATTATAGCCAACGAACTAGATGAAAAATATCTTAGAACTGAACCCAAACATTCCTAACTAGGACCTTTGGACTAGGTTCTCATAGATAGGAGGTTACTAACATATAATTACTAGAAATGACTTTCTACGTTCTTTTTTAGGGGGTGCCAGGCCAATACTGGATCTATAGTTGTGTTCCCAGCCTGTTTTACTTTTATTTGTTGCTTCATTTTATTTTTTTGAGGTAACGAGGGTATTCGGGACTCTTAGAGTATTCGGCTAAATCCACCGGGTATGTGCAAACCCCTCAATCACACTCACCAAGAAAGTCGGGATAAATCCCTAATGGTGGCCAACAAGGGGAAGAGATTTGAACTCAAGAACTCCGCTTCCTAAGGCTTGGTCTTGGCCAGCAACCTAATCCCTTGTTGGTTATATGTTGCTTCAATTGTTTTTTTTTACCTGGAATTTCCATGGACCCAGGCCAGACCGACAAGCTTTTATTAAAGAGAAGGACAGCTAAGGAGAAACAAGGGAGGATACAGCTCACCAGACACCAAAGCCTTTGAGAACACAAAGAAAAAACCAACACAAACCCTCCCCAACAAACGCTTATCTACGAAAATTGGGAAGCCGCAATTTATCATCAAACAACAAAGAAGCAACATGAGCCGGAAGATGTATCAAACTAGTGAAAAGAGCATAACCTTCCTAATCACAAGCCATGTTAGCTAAAGCATCTACTACCTTGTTATTTCTCTGAAGGTGTGAAAGAAGCTTGATATGGTAATAGATGCTAGTCTTCGAATCTGCGGAAGCCACTTCCAGCACAACCATGAGAGGGAATGCAAGCCATTAATGACAATGAGAACCTTAGAGTCTCACTCAACGTACCACAATTGTCATTCTATTATTATGTTATTGTCAAAATTATTAAGGGTACCCAAGATTGTAACCTTGAGGCTAATACTAACATCATATTAATCACACATTAATCACCTAATAAATAAAAATAATAATTGAAATAAAAGTAAGGTCATCACATGGCCCCCTATCAGACAACGAAGGGTATTCCCTCTACTACAAACTTCTGACCAACAATCTATTGGATGCCTTCACGTGGCACCCCTAAGATAGGATCACAGCCAATTGCAATTGAATTGAAGAGAATTCAATTGCATATGTGGCACATGTGGATTGGTTGAGAGAAAAAAAGTAGGAAATTCAAAAAAAAAAAATCATCCAATCCACTTGTGCCACATATGCGATTGGATTCTCTTGAATTCAATTGCAATTGGATGTGATCCTATCTCGGCACCCCTATGAATAGATGGAAGGAACCCATCTTGTTTCGGCCTTGGATTGTTTCTGGCGAAGCCAGAAAGGGCTTGTCTCGGGATTCCATAGAATAGGTGACAAGTGGTGGAGAAGTCAAAATCATGCGGCCCATGATTTTGACTTCTCCACCCATAATAAGACATGTGGCGATAAGTGTGTGAGAATAAGGGTGAGAGATATCAAATGGGGAGAAGTCAAAATTATGGGGAGAAAATGGAATGACTTCTCCCCATTTTTACGCCAACTGTTGCACAATGTATGGAACCCCGAGAGCCCTTTCTGGCCAGTGACAATCCAAGGCCGTCAAGTGGCACCCACTATCAAAAAATGATAATAAAAGCCACTAGAGGCATCCACTCGTGTGTCCTTAAACTCCCCAAGGGAAGGTCTCTCCCCTAGGAGACCATGATATGACAAGGACCCCTCCAATTTCCATATGGAAGTCATTTTAGATGAAAAAAAAGTCATCTTAGTAACCCAATCCTTTTGAACCCATTAAAGGGAATCCCATGTGGAATACCTCTATCATAGGGATTTCCAAGAAATCAAGGGATGCCACCTGATGCCCAATTTAAGGGAATGTTGCTCATATGGGACATACTTGAGAGGTGAATTGCCCCTTATCCTGTTGGATCCCTATAAAGGGAATCCCATGTGGAATCCCTCTGTCATAGGGATTTCCACCAAATCAAGGGATCCCAATTTAAGGTAATGCTGCACACATGGGACAATATTCTTGAGAGGTGAACTACCCTTTATCCCTCTCTTCTCCTTTTCCTCTCCAAAATGGGAGGGATCAGGGACAAGTGTCCTCATCAGAGATTACACACAAAAACTACTTACCTACTACGAGCAAGTTAGTGTCCCTATAGGACAAATGTCTTCTCCAAAGGGCACACCTTATTATGCTTCCCTTACTCGGAGAAGAGTTGGAAAAATTTCCTGAACTCTCTTATAAGAGAAAAAAGTTCGTAGGAGGACTCTAAGAATAATACTACAACTTATCTGAAGCCAAAAATCAATAGACAAAAAAAATCCCAAGTGAAGATCTGTAGAGACCAAGAATGCTTTTAGAAGAGATAAATCATGGAGAACACAAGGTAAACCCAATAGTATATAAGTACTAAAGTATAAATACATATATTTCTTGAAGTATATCACTTAAGTTTGGTACTATAGCTATTTTATACATTTTAATGGTGACAATATCAGATACATATGCAGCGGTGAACAATGACAACTGAACTCTGATATAGCAAGAGCCCATCCACACACTTCAAAGGAAAAGTATCAAGGAGACGCAACATGTAAGTTCAGGAATCGCAAGCCATTTGATTAAATCTTGGCTATGATTTATAAATTTTCTCTCATCAAAGATTTCTAAGATATTTCACATAGTTTAAGATATTCCATAAGAGAGTTTGTTCAATTTGCAAACGTGTGTAAGGAAATTATGAATAGATTATAAGAGAGATAAATATGATAGGGAGAGATTTTATAATGCAATTATTTATAGATTTTTTCTAAAATAATTTAAGGGAGATTTAATAGGGAAAAGTGGGGTTTTAGGATGCGGTCAGGAAAGTACATGGATATGTTAGTGACCAAAAAAAAAAAAGTACATGGATGTGTTATAGGAATTTATTAGAATGACAGACAAGTAATAAGGGAGAGATGGCTAGGGGTGATATCAATCCGAGTCAGCTACTAGCTAGGATGTTTACGTCTGGCTCACAAAAGTATAGGCGTGTTCAAGCTAGGCCGAACTCAACTTGAGCTTGAGGATTCTTATATAAAGCTCTTGTGAAAAAATGCCAAACTTGAGCTCGATCGAGTCGGCTTGACTCAGCTAAGTTTATCTCTACTTCATTCACTTTATTTATTTCAACACACGTTTAACTTTTGCCATTTAATTCTATGAAAAGTAACTTTTATACTTTTTGTACTTCATTTACTTTATTTGTTAAAACAAACTTTTAAAAATTATCTTTTTTTTTTTTTTTTATGAATAGTAAATATTATACTGTTTTGTACTTCATTTGCTTTGAGAAATAAAATTTAAATAGTAATTAAATTTAAGTCTCTTAAGAATGATAAAATAAAAAATTTATAGTTTTGTTTTCTAATTGAATAATAATATTATGTTAAACAAGCCGAGCACATGCATGTTTGAGCTCGGCTCATTATGAAATTGAGCTTGAAAATTAAGCTCAAGCTAGCTCATTTATTAAATAAAGAAGATTGAATGAGCCTTTAACAAGCAAAGCTTGAGCTGTTCGCGAGCCACTATGTTCATTAACCATCCCTACAGATGGCCCCATCTAGGAAATGTATCTAAAGAAGGCATAAGAGAGAGGTGACAGTTTCTCTCTTGGCCATCAACCCGCTCGAACCTCCTACATTTTCACAAACTAAGGCATAAGAGAGGGTTGTGGTTGCTCGCTTGGCCATCAACCTATTGTAATAATGTGAATGAGATACACTAAATCATTCAAGTGTAGTGCTCCTTCTTGTTTGGATCTTGACTGGGTCTGAGCTTCCCAAGCTACGACCAAGCCACCCCAAGCCCCTGTGCCTCTACTCGTACTTCGTCCAGAACCTAGGAGTTCATCCAGAAAAGTCGCTGATGCTTGGCTTGACTCGTGGTCAAGCGTCGCGTTGCTGGCGAAAGTTGGGTGGAGGTCCCTGCATGAAGACAACGCGGTGTGGTGGCAAATATGAAAAGCCAAGTCTTTAGAACCCTTTACTAATCGGGGCATGTTAGCACCCTGTAGGTTTTTAGCTGGGCAGAACAAGCGACTAAGCCCCCTACTTAGCACCTCTTCAGCAATGATGGAAAGGCTAGGGGGATAGAGGTTACACTGCCTGAGATCCCTAGAGTTTTTGAAAAAACCATGCATTGCCGCCTCAGTCTTATATAAAAGAGGAGTGCTAATTAGGGGAGTCGCTCAGCTACTGAGTAAGCTACTACTGATGAGGAAAGAAGAAATGTTAGTAAACATGATATCAACATTACTGGAACAAGATAAATTGCAAAATTGTGGTATATGAATTACCGCCAAAAGTAAAAAGAGTTTATCTGGTCTGGCGGTAATCTTAGTAACCCTAGACATGTGTTTTTCTTTAAATTGGACTCTTTTTTTCGAACTTAGGATTTAGGTAGGGTAACTGAGCTAGGATATGGCTAAAAGGAGGGATTTAGGAGGATTCCTTGAAGCTTTGGATATAATTAAGAGGAGGAATAGAGGTGCAAAAGGGGATGTTTATAACACTTATTTATGATTTTGCACATTCTAGCCTTACCTTGTTGTTCTTATCAAAATAGGTAACAAAGATGTATTGTTTTGTATTCATAGAAGTATTAAAATGTAAATACATTAAAGTATATCAATAACGAGGGTATTATCAAAATTTTGAATTAAAATGAATGTAATACTGGAAATATGTAAATTAGTGAACAATGACAACCAAGGTTTGATATAGCAAGATCCTATATGTACTTTTTATAAGGAAAGTATTTAGAAGGCGATGTGTGAGTACAAAGAATCTTAAGTGGTTTGAGCAACTCTATATTTCATCTATGATTTTAGATTTTTCTCTCAACAAAGATTCATAAGATTTGCCTATCAGGAAATTAGGAATAGGGTATAAGATTTTAAGTGAGATATGACAGAAAAGATTAGTGAGAATTTACAATGCGATTGAGGAAATTATAGATTTTTTAAAGAATTGAGAGAGATTTGAGAGGGAGAGGTAGAGAGACTTTAGAATGGGAAGTCCATTTTAAATTTAAGAGAGAGAGAGATGTCCTTCATTTAAGTGTAGAGTGTAACTAAAGGGAGTATGTGAGAGTGGGATAGCGACCCTGACTTGAAATATCAAATTTCTCGATCAACCCTATACTTTTTGAATTAGGGTTGATGTTTTCAACTCGAAAGTAGGGGGTGTAAATGGATACAAATATTATTTGTATATGAATTCTTATGTGAATTTTTTTACTCGGATAATTATCCGAATAGGTATCTGAAGGAGCGATTTCAACCCGAAATTCTACTATCCGTTTCTAATCGGATATAAATTCAGTTATTGATATATCCAATCCGATAAATATCCGACCGATTATATAATATATTATTATATAATAAGCTGAAAAAATGGGACAAGAGCTAATAACCTAAGTTTATAAAACTAAAAGAACCTTATAAGTATGTACTTTGTACATAATTTAATATATCCAATTGTTTGGTAATATAGATAAAGATAAAATATTAATTTACTATTTTTTAAAAATATATATATATATATATTACATTTTTAGATATCAATTTATATATATTTTAAAAAAAATTTAAACTAATCAAATAATTCAGATGAATTCAAATATTTTAGTTAGAGTCGGATACAAATATCATATTTCATTATTCATCGGATATTTAATTTAAATCAGATAGTCGGATATGTAATAGGATACGTATTCGGATGTAACACCATCCGCTCCGAATTCACTGCACTTACAGCCCTACTTGCAAGTCTAGTTTAGGTCAAATTTTAACAAACAACTTATACTCAGATTGGGACGGGTCACACTACCTATTCAATATTATTACTGATGATATATGTGTGTGTGGTGTGCATAGATTATGTACTGATTCTAAGTTAGAGAACAATATAACTTATAGCAAAATTAATTAATTTACTTGGGTTGGGCATGCATGTTATGGTTGATGGTTTTCTTATTGGATTGGTCAAATTTAATTAGGTTTGAGTTATTTTTTTTCCAACTTGTTTATAAATGAATCTAGCTCAAATTGAGCGTTGGTGCATCAATATGACTCAACCCATTACCACCACTAACTTATGATTTTGGCAAAAAGGAATAGAATAAATATCAAACCATCATCCCCATTCAAATCTTATACAAACTATGGGAGTTCATTTGTAAATCATATTGTGGTATTCCACTTTGTATAGCTACTTATACTGTGAAACTAAAAATATCTCCCAACTTCTTTCACCTGTTTCTTTATCGGTTAGGTCGAGACCTTCTAGTTGTGCTAGAGCTTTTTTTTTCCTTATTGGTATGTCATTTTATCATTGTGTATGAGCAAACTACCTCAAAAAATTTCTTATTCTTATTCTATCACCTATTAAAGTTATTTTTTTATGGATACTAAAATATATTACACTTTTTTCTGGATGGAAGGTATCAAGTAACACCTGCTAAACACTCACGCATTTATACCTAAGGGTACCGCTAAGGTGTCATAAGAGTAAACCCACACACTCACTCCAAAAAGGCCTAACTAATGGAGGACATATATTACATTGAGAAGTAGAAAACATCCTAGCAATCAACCCACGTGGTCCTCATCAGGAAAACATGGGAGAGAAATCTTACAACATTGTGCCTGGCTGGTTTATTAAGGCTATTGATAAGTTGTCTTTTATGTGCTCATTTCTAATTTTGTTCTTGGGATCTTGTCTACCTGGTCTTAATCAATATTTGAGGTATAATTATTTGTTTATCTTCTTTGGGTATGAAATATTTTGGTATAAATATGTGTAATTTACTAAAATGGAGTAATTTTCTTAAGCAACTCAAAACAAAGATGCATGCTAGCCCTACTCTCACCGAAAAACTAATACTTTGTTCAACTAGAAAAAAAATACTTAGAATCAACACATTAATAGTGTGTGTGAGTTAATTTGTGAAAAAAAAGGGTTTAATTGGGCCCACCTTAATTTGGCTTGGTTAAGACATTTATTGTCACGCCCCAAAACCCCACTTGGGAGAATGTGAGATCTTGGCACGTGACTTAATCCATTTAATAAACTTTAAAGGCATACTAAAATCTGAACTTAAAAATTTCTTCAATTAAAACATCAACTAAATTCATAATCATTGACTGCAACTGAAATAAAATAAATACTAACCCTCCATCATGATCATCATCAAACTAAACTAAACATAAATATCCATGGGATCAATTAAAGTCTCCCTGAAATTTGACCACAAACAAATTAAATTCAAAAGTAGGGCCAACGATCAAGATCCCGTTCTTCCTCGGAATAATCACCTTCCGGTTCCCCGAAGTATTCTTCTTCTTCCCACAGTCGGGGCGTATAAATATCAAAACCTGAACCTGAACTTGCCGACAACAAAAGTCATCGGCTGAGTAACGAGTTACTCCGCGTATATAACAGACCATAGGGAACAATATAATGAACATTATATTATATGCATTTTACAGATTCATACATCAGTTCACATACATAATCAGAGTGCGGAAACAACCAAATACATTACGTCAATTTCTTTCTTTCTTTTCTTACTTTAATACTTTTCTTACTTTTCTCACTTTCTTACTTTTCTTTTTCTTACATTCTTACTTTTCTTATTTTCTTACTTTTCTTTGAGATCTTTTTTAAAGCTAGATAACTAGTACCCTTGGAAACTTATCTTGAAATAAGGCACCAGTATCTTTGGAGATCATTATCTTCTTTCTTTTTATACTTCATACTTTATCATTCCATGAACAACACATTCATATGCATTAGTAATAACTTAAAATACCGCTTTACCGTATAAGGAAAATGGTTATTATACTTTACTTTACCGAGATACCACCCTTCGTACATTATCCTGTACGGACGGCTTAGTACATTTTCCGGTACGACGGTTTACTTACTTTGACATACATCTCGCCCTTTCTGATGGTATCCGGTGGTGCACAACACAAACATGCATTATCACTTTCGTGTGTCTTTCTTTCTTACTTTCTTACTTTTCTTACTTTACTTTTTGGTTTTACTTAATATCTCATTAATGTCTTTGATTCTTTCTTCATACTTGTACATATTATTCATTTGTGAGTGCACAATGATATACCTCTTGTTTAAATTGCACCTAAGACTAATCGTCAATGGTCATAAGATATCTCACCATAGCGTTCCATACCACTATGTTAACCATAGGCAAGCCTGACTTTCATCAGAGGTTCGTTTACCCAATGGTATATCATGTATTAAGAAGCATAAAAGAACATACAAAATCTCATATTTTCAATAATTCGACAATATAAAATTACGGTTTATATTAAAGCACACCGAAGTCACGATCTAATGTAAATATAAAATCCATTTAAAATTTTTTATTTTATTTTATCAAGACCAATATCCTAATTATAACACTTCTCATCAATCAGAATTTTCATGAATTGTAACATAAATCACACTCACATATAATTAAATCTACAATAATTCATCCATTCATCCCATTCTCCTCATAAATCCACTCACTTCAATAAATTTTCTCAATCCCCTTGTTGAATCATAATAAATTTTTAACAGGGTTCTTCACATCCTAATTTAGCAAAACCATAGTTAATAAGAGAGATAAAAATACGGTTCTTCACATCCTATTTTAACAAAGCTATCAATAATAATGTAGAAATCAAAATATGGTTATTTACATCCTATTTTAACAAATCTATAATAATAATATACAAATCATAATATGGTTTTTCATATCCTATTTTAACAACTCTATCAATAATAATGTAGAAATCAAAATACGGTTCTTCACATTCTATTTTAACAAATCTATCAATAATAATATAGAAATCATAATATGGTTCTTAGATCTTACGTGTTCTTACATCTTTACTTAGGTTCACTCTCTTTTTATTCATTCTTTTAGGTTAATATTCAAAATATGGAATACTAGATATGTTATTTACCTTACTTGATCGCTTCTCTACGATCTATCACGAATGCCGATGAACTAAATTTCGGGTCTCTACATTTACCGTTTAGGAAATGCTAACCAAAACCAATCCGTTAGAGTAGGAATGGTTATCAAACAAAGGTAATCACGAATAGCTCGTTCGACTCGTTAAAAGCATGAGCTCGTTCATTTATTTAGTAAACAAGTCAAGCTCAGCTTGATTTTTGAACTCGTTTAGTTAACAAGCCAAGTTTGAACACACCCCTATTCAGAAAATTTTGAAAAAGCTAAGGTGGCGTTTGGATTGGATTTTTTTGGCCAAAAATCAATTCTGATAAAATTGATTGTGTAGAAATTCATGATCAAATAATCATTTTTTCAAATAATAGTGTTCGGAGAGTAAGAAGTTGAGAGACTCATCTACGTATACTTCGAACACTATTATTTGAAAAAATGATTATTTGACCATTAATTTCTACACAATCAATTTTACTAGAATTGATTTTTGGCCCAAAAAAATACAATCCAAACGCCCCATAAATTTTTCATGGGGGAAAAATAGGGTGGCACAATTCTTGGTTATACCACCATATACCTCCCCGTGACAACTTGCATGTTACTTTTGCCATGACAGCCTTATTTGTCATGGCACAAACCTTCTTGTTGAACGTCCTAACAGTTTGTCAGTAGTGGTACTGTTTTTTTAATTTTTTATGTAATACTCATTGAATCATATTCTCATTGTTTCCCATTGAATTTCTTGTTTCAGTCACGATTTTTGATTGTTCAAGTTTATAGTTTTGTTTTGTTTGTTGTCCTCGATGGGTATATTAGGTACAATTTTTATCTGCATTTAGATTGTGTTTCTAGGATTTTAATTTTATTATTGTTTCAATGCTTGTGGTGTTTGCTTCTTAAGATTTAGGAGATGGGCTCTTTTGAGCGAGAAGGTGCTGAGACGACGGAGGCTCTGCCGCCTCCTCCTGCTATTCCACCGAATGTCGTTCCCCTGCGGGCTGAGACGGAACTGATTACTGAGACAGTTAAGAAGGTAGCAAAGCCGAAACGTGTCCCAATGGCTAGGCCTGGTAATGGGTCTAAGGGTCAAAAAATACAACTTCTAACTAATCATTTCAAAGTTGGAATTACAAATGCAGGAGGCTATTTTTACCACTATAGTGTAAGTATGCTTCTCTCTATATATATACACTTTCTTTTAGGGGATTTGGTGATACTGAAAGTTGAGATGTCTCTCAAGTCTCAACTTATTACTAAACATTTTCCGTTCATTTGTTTTTCTGTGGAACAGGTTTCCCTTTTCTATGAAGATGGCCGTCCTGTTGATGGAAAGGGTGTAGGAAGAAAAGTGATAGATAGAGTTCATGATACTTACGATACCGAGTTAGATGGAAAGGACTTAGCCTATGATGGGGAGAAGAGCTTGTTTACAGTTGGCCCTCTCCCGCAAAACAAACTTGAATTCACTGTTGTGCTTGAAGATATCACATCGAATAGGTAGACATGCATGAGTTTTGTTTGGGTTTTACTTGTATATCATTTTGGCTCTAGATATTAACTTGGTAGATGATTTTGCTTCTAGAACATCTGGGAATGGCAGCCCTGGTGGTAATGGAAGTCCCAATGAGAGCGATCGGAAGAGATTCAGGCGTTCATACCAGTCTAAGACATTTAAAGTAGAGATAAGCTTTGCTGCTAAAATCCCAATGCAGGCCATTTCAAACGCTTTACGTGGTCAGGAATCAGAAAACTCTTAAGAAGCCCTAAGAGTTCTAGATATCATTTTAAGGCAGCATGCAGCAAAAAAGTAAGTTTAATTTGTTTTGGAATCTTGGTTGGGTTGATTACTTTAGTATCACCTTATTAGACTTGATTTGTTCTCTACAGGGGCTGCCTCTTAGGTCGGCAATCTTTCTTTAACAATGATCCGAGGAACTTCACAGACTTGGGAGGTGGTGTCCTTGGATGCAGGGGGTTCCATTCAAGTTTTCGAGCCACCCAAGGCGGTTTATCTCTCAACATTGGTGGGTTCTTACACTTATCTTGATGCTGTATGATTCTTTTTTCTTCTCTGTTTCATTTCATTACTGGCTCTGTTACCATCAAGCACAAATGTATCTACTACAATGATAATACAGCTCGGGCCTGTGGTGGATTTTCTAATTGTCAACCAAAATGCGAGGGATCCCTCTGGGATTGACTGGGCAAAGGTAATGAATTTTTCTGCTCAAGTTTAAGCACTGTGCTGATAAAACCTTTTCATCATCAAAAGCTTGTCGCTTGTTCTTGATTACAGGCTAAACGGACGCTAAAAAATCTGAGGATAAAGGCAAGTCCCTCTAATACGGAGTACAAAATCACTGGGTTGAGTGAGAACTCTTGTAAAAATCAAACGTAAGCTTTTGCTATGGGTTGAGTGAGAACTCTTGTAAAAATCAAACGTAAGCTTTTGCTATTGTCATTATGTTTTCCTTATCCTCTGGCTACGCTGAAAACAACATAACCCATTAGATGGTTCTGTTATAGCTTTTCTGGGTATGTTTCACTTTTCTTATTATGGCTTGTTATTCATGTTGTAGTTTCTCGCTAAAACAGAAGAATGGAAGAGATGGGGATGGAGAGGTCCAAACCATTGATGTGACAGTCTATGAGTATTTTGTTAATTATCGCCATTCCGTGTATAAATGTTGGAAAACCAAAGCGGCCAACTTACTTCCTGCTTGAGGTGGAGATATGATTTTTTCCCCCTCTGTAATAGCTATTTATGTTTCATTCAAGTGGTAAATATGGTGATTTAAGTTTTTCTTCTACACTTTATAGCTTTGTTCGTTAGTTTCCTTGCAACGCTATACAAAGGCATTGTCCACTCATTAACGATCTTCACTAGTAAAGAAATCACACTACAAGAAAACATCCGATCAGCGACGACGAAAATTTTCCGTGCTTGATATCGAATTTCTGTGCCTAATAAATATTAGACACGGAAATAAGAATCGTGTCTAAACCGTCTCAGTTGCTCGCGTCACTGATGCTACTAGACACGGAAAAAATTTTCCATTCCTAATACTGTTATTAGAGACGGAATTTTTCCCGTCTCTAATGAGAATTATTGAAAATGCGAAGACATTTATGACGTCACATTTTTCCGTGTCTAATAATCTTATTAGACACGAATATTTTTCCAGTCTCTAGCAATATATATCTGACATGGAAAAATTACCGTATCTAAATATACCTGAAACGGAAACAGATCCATGCCTAATAAATATTAGACACTGAATTATTTCCATCTTTAAACATATCTGATACGGAAATAATTCCGTGTCTAATAGGTACTAGGCATGGACCTATTTCTGTCTCTCATACTATCATATTGGAAACGGAAAAATGAAAGACGACAATAGTTCTGTATCTAATACCTATCAGACACGGAAATAATTCCGTGTCTAATACTATCTTAGACGTTTATATACATCCGTCGCAATTAACATTAGAGACGGAAATTATTCCATCTCTGATACTTAATTTTTTTTATTCAATAGACTGTTTTTCAAGAAAACCTGTAACCTGTGTTCAAACATTTCACATCATGGACAGATTCATATCCAAATCTATACATTCCACATCCACATCCATAACTATATCTACTTTTGAAAATCTATGCATCCACATCCAAATCAATGTCCTTTGTAAATCTACTTTTGAAACAGCTTTGTCATGTTTATCACGCAAAGACAACTCCGGCACAACAGCCTTGCATGTCTTCGAGTGCATATTTACAAGCCTTACGAAGGTCCTCCCAAGCAGCATATGTCGATCCCCAGTTCTCCCCTAGCTTTTCCTCGTCTCAATAGTGCTATGACATTGTTCTCATACTCCCCTAGTACCTGAAAGCCAAACATTCAATTACCTTGAATCAATATTTGATAGTGTAGAAAAAGTTTTCCATATTCATAGCAATGACAATAAACAATAGGCGTTTGAAACGTTAGATGAGAAGTAATTTGATGCTGTTGGAAAATCCAAAAGAATAATCCGTGGGGTTATTACACATTATGATGTTTATTAATTAATGTAAAAAATGCATACATCCTAAACCTACATCGCTCCACCATTTCCAAACCGGAGGCCATATTTTGATCCCGTTTATTCTCAGGCGTGTATTTCAATACATCCTATGTCTTTGAGTTAGTTTCGAGCGAATCCGATGTCGTATGCCCGATATGGGCACCGAGACGGCCGAAATCCATACTTGGATACTATACATTGACCTAAACCTACATCGTCCCACCATTTCCAAACCGGGGGCCGGATTTCGATCCCGTTTCTTCTCACACGTGTATTTCAATACATCCTATGTTTTTAAGTTGGTTTCGAGCGAATCCGAGGTCGTATGCCCAATATGAGCACTGAGACGGCTGAAATCCATACTTGGATACTATACATTGGCATAAACCTACATCGTCCCACCATTTCCAAACCGGGGGCCGGATTTCAATCTCGTTTCTTCTCACGCGTGTATTTCAATACATCCTATGTGTTTGAGTTGGTTTCAAGCGAATCCGAGGTCGTATGCCCGATATGGGCATCGAGACGGCCCTAATCCATACTTGGATACTATATATTAGCCTCAACCTATATCGTCCCACCATTTCCAAACCGAGGGCCGGATTTCAATCCTGTTTCTTCTTATGCGTGTATTTCAATACATCCCACGTGTTTGAGTTGGTTTCGAGTGAATCCGAGGTCGTATGCCTAATATGGGAACTGAGACGGCCGAAATCCATACTTGGATACTATACATTGGCATAAACCTACATCGTCCCACCATTTCCAAACCGGGGGCCGAATTTCAATCCCGTTTCTTCTCACGCGTGTATTTCAATACATCCTATGTGTTTGAGTTGGTTTCGAGTGAATCCGATGTCGTATGCCCGATATGGGCACCGAGACGGCTGAAATCCATACTTGGATACTATACATTGGCCTAAACCTACATTGTCCCACAATTTCCAAACCGGAGGCTAGATTTCGATCCCGTTTCTTCTCACGTGTGTATTTCAATACATCCTATGTATTTGAGTTGGTTTCGAGCGAATCCGAGGTCGTATGCCCGATATGGGCACCGAGACGGCCGAAATCCATACTTGGATAGTATACATTGACCTAAACCTAGATCGTCCCACCATTTCTAAACCGAGGGCCGGATTTAAATCCTGTTTATTCTCAGGCGTGTATTTCAATACATCCTATGTGTTTGAGTTGGTTTCGAGCGAATCAAGGTCGTATGCCCGATATGGGCACCGAGACAGCTGAAATCCATACTTGGATACTATACATTGGCCTAAACCTACATCGTCCCACCATTTCCAAATCGGGGGCCGGATTTCGATCCCGTTTCTTCTTACGTGTGTATTTCAATACATCCTATATGTTTGAGTTGGTTTCGAGCGAATCCGAGGTCGTATGCCCGATATGGGCACCGAGACGGCCCTAATCCATACTTGGATACTATACATTGGCCTAAATCTACATCATCCCACAATTTCCAAACTTGGGGCCGGATTTTGATTCCGTTTCTTCTCATGCATGTATTTCAATATATCCTATGTGTTTGAGTTGGTTTCGAGCGAATCTGAGGTCGTATGCCCGATATAGGCACCGAGACAACCGAAATCCATACTTGGATACTTTACATTGGCCTAAACCTACATCATCCCACCATTTCCAAATCGGGGGGCAGATTTCTATCCCGTTTCTTCTCACGCGTGTATTTCAATACATCCTATGTGTTTGAGTTGGTTTCAAGCGAATCCGAGGTCGTATGCCCGATATGGGCATCGAGACGGCCCTAATCCATACATGGATACTATACATTAGCCTCAACCTATATCGTCCCACCATTTCCAAACCGAGGGCCGGATTTCAATCCTGTTTCTTCTTATGCGTGTATTTCAATACATCCCACGTGTTTGAGTTGGTTTCGAGTGAATCCGAGGTCGTATGCCTAATATGGGAACTGAGACGGCCGAAATCCATACTTGGATACTATACATTGGCCTAAACCTACATCGTCCCACCATTTCCAAACTGGGGGCCGAATTTCAATCCCGTTTCTTCTCACGCGTGTATTTCAATACATCCTATGTGTTTGAGTTGGTTTCGAGTGAATCCGATGTCGTATGCCCGATATGGGCACCGAGACGGCTGAAATCCATACTTAGATACTATACATTGGCCTAAACCTACATTGTCCCACAATTTCCAAACCGGGGGCTAGATTTTGATCCCGTTTCTTCTCACGCGTGTATTTCAATACATCCTATGTGTTTGAGTTGGTTTCAAGCGAATCCGAGGTCGTATGCCCGATATGGGCACCGAGACGGCCGAAATCCATACTTCGATAGTATACATTGACCTAAACCTAGATCGTCCCACCATTTCTAAACCGAGGGCCGGATTTAAATCCTGTTTATTCTCAGGCGTGTATTTCAATACATCCTATGTGTTTGAGTTGGTTTCGAGCGAATCAAGGTCGTATGCCCGATATGGGCACCGAGACAGCTGAAATCCATACTTGGATACTATACATTGGCTTAAACCTACATCGTCCCACCATTTCCAAATCGGGGGCCGGATTTCGATCTCGTTTCTTCTTACGTGTGTATTTCAATACATCCTGTATGTTTGAGTTGGTTTCGAGCGAATCCGAGGTCGTATGCCCGATATGGGCACCGATATGACCCTAATCCATACTTGGATACTATACATTGGCCTAAATCTACATCATCCCACCATTTCCAAACTGGGGGCCGGATTTCGATTCCGTTTCTTCTCATGCATGTATTTCAATATATCCTATGTGTTTAAGTTGGTTTCGAGCGAATCTGAGGTCGTATGCCCGATATGGGCACCGAGACAACCGAAATCCATACTTGGATACTTTACATTGGCCTAAACCTACATCATCCCACCATTTCCAAATCGGGGGGCAGATTTCTATCCCGTTTCTTCTCACGCGTGTATTTCAATACATCCTATGTGTTTGAGTTGGTTTCAAGCGAATCCGAGGTCGTATGCCCGATATGGGCATCGAGACGGCCCTAATCCATACTTGGATACTATACATTAGCCTCAACCTATATCGTCCCACCATTTCCAAACCGAGGGCCGGATTTCAATCCTGTTTCTTCTTATGCGTGTATTTCAATACATCCCACGTGTTTGAGTTGGTTTCGAGTGAATCCGAGGTCGTATGCCTAATATGGGAACTGAGACGGCCGAAATCCATACTTGGATACTATACATTGGCCTAAACCTACATCGTCCCACCATTTCCAAACTGGGGGCCGAATTTCAATCCCGTTTCTTCTCACGCGTGTATTTCAATACATCCTATGTGTTTGAGTTGGTTTCAAGCGAATCCGAGGTCGTATGCCCGATATGGGCATCGAGACGGCCCTAATCCATACTTGGATACTATACATTAGCCTCAACCTATATCGTCCCACCATTTCCAAACCGAGGGCCGGATTTCAATCATGTTTCTTCTTATGCGTGTATTTCAATACATCCCACGTGTTTGAGTTGGTTTCGAGTGAATCCGAGGTCGTATGCCTAATATGGGAACTGAGACGGCCGAAATCCATACTTGGATACTATACATTGGCCTAAACCTACATCGTCCCACCATTTCCAAACTGGGGGCCGAATTTCAATCCCGTTTCTTCTCACGCGTGTATTTCAATACATCCTATGTGTTTGAGTTGGTTTCGAGTGAATCCGATGTCGTATGCCCGATATGGGCACCGAGACGGCTGAAATCCATACTTGGATACTATACATTGGCCTAAACCTACATTGTCCCACAATTTCCAAACCGGGGGCTAGATTTCGATCCCGTTTCTTCTCACGCGTGTATTTCAATACATCCTATGTGTTTGAGTTGGTTTCAAGCGAATCCGAGGTCGTATGCCCGATATGGGCACCGAGACGGCCGAAATCCATACTTCGATAGTATACATTGACCTAAACCTAGATCGTCCCACCATTTCTAAACCGAGGGCCGGATTTAAATCCTGTTTATTCTCAGGCGTGTATTTCAATACATCCTATGTGTTTGAGTTGGTTTCGAGCGAATCAAGGTCGTATGCCCGATATGGGCACCGAGACAGCTGAAATCCATACTTGGATACTATACATTGGCCTAAACCTACATCGTCCCACCATTTCCAAATCGGGGGCCGGATTTCGATCCCGTTTCTTCTTACGTGTGTATTTCAATACATCCTGTATGTTTGAGTTGGTTTCGAGCGAATCCGAGGTCGTATGCCCGATATGGGCACCGAGATGACCCTAATCCATACTTGGATACTATACATTGGCCTAAATCTACATCATCCTACCATTTCCAAACTGGGGGCCGGATTTCGATTCCGTTTCTTCTCATGCATGTATTTCAATATATCCTATGTGTTTAAGTTGGTTTCGAGCGAATCTGAGGTCGTATGCCCGATATGGGCACCGAGACAACCGAAATCCGTACTTGGATACTTTACATTGGCCTAAACCTACATCATCCCACTATTTCCAAATCGGGGGGCAGATTTCTATCCGGTTTCTTCTCACGCGTGTATTTCAATACATCCTATGTGTTTGAGTTGGTTTCGAGCGAATCCGAGGTCGTATGCCCGATATAGGCACCAAGACAGCCGAAATTCATACTTGGATACTATACTTCGTCCTAATCCATACTTGGATACCATACACCACCACCCATCCACCACAACTATGACCATCACTACCAACACCCATCCATCACCACTAACACCACCCAACCACTACTAACACACCATCACCCACCCACCGGCACTAGCACCATCCAATCACCACTAACACACCATCACCCATCCACCACCACTACCACCACTCATCCACCACCACTATCACCACCCAACCACCACTAACTCAAACCACCCTTCCACCACCACTATCACCACCCAATCACCACTAACGCACCACCACCCATCCACCACCACTACCAAAACCACTACCACCACTCATCCACCACCACTAGCACCACCCAACCACCATTAACACACTTCCACCCATCCACCACCACTAGCACCACATTCATCCACCACTACTAGCACCACCCAACCACCACTAACGCACCACCACTCACCAAATCCTGCTTTGCCTATTACAACCGCATTTATGGAAGAACATACTTCATAAATTTTCTTACTAAATGACCATTGCAAGGGTTAGGAATGTCCTCATTCTTAGGCCGCTCATACGGGCACTCTTTATAATAAAATGTGCGATGATGTTGAGGCTCGTGATTCATAGATATACATTTTTCTAGAACCTCTTCTTGGACCAGGCCTTCACGTCAGCATGCACACAGAATTGATGATGATAACATACGGTCACCAAAACAACGTGAACAACATTATTCACCTTAGATTTATGTCATTCACATCATGGAGGAATCTGTGCTACGTACTGAAGGACCACCACAATACCTGAATTTGAATAGGCTGAAAATTTGAATTCATTTCTCGACTTATCCCTTTCACTAGTACCGTTTGCGACAACTTCATTCGGCTATCCATTCGAAGAACTACCTGGAATGCAAAAATTTCCGATTTGAGCGACCATGTCTTCCACTAATTTTATACCTGGATTTAGACTAGGTACTTGGATGTCAGCCCGATTTGGGCACCGAGATGTCATTTCTTCTATCTTTGAATGACTTAGATGACCTTCATCCCAAAAAGGAAGTTGTCGGGAACGGTAATGGCGATAGGGATAAGAAGAGAATGAAATGAAAAAGTTCAGGTTATTCAAATTCACGTAGTTTGGTGGTTGTTCAGTAACACGGAACCCTCCACGATGTTAACGACATAACCAAAGGTGAATATTGTTGTTAACATTGTTTTGGTCATTGTATGTCATCATCATCCATTCCGTATGCATGTGCACGTGAAGGTCTGGTCAAGGAAGAGGTTCTAAACAAATGTATATCTATGAATTACGAATCTCAACATTACCAGACTTCTTATTGTAAAGAGTGTCCGCATGAGCAGTCCAAGAATGAGGACATTCCTGACCCCTATAAGGGTCATTTAGTAAGAAAATTTATCAAATATCTTCTTCCATAAATGTGGTTGTAATAAATAGTGTAAGAACCGGGTCGTACATCGAGGCATAACATGCAATCTGCAAGTCAAAGTTTATCCTTGTTCTGAATTTAGTGTTAGCTAGTGTTGGAGTTACATCAGCACCTTTTCATGCCCGATTTGGGCACCGAATAGCCGAATTCCCGATCTGGAAGCTAACCCTTAAGTTTTAACCTTAGGAAATCTCTAATTAATCTAACTAAATCTCGGATTTGTAAAGTATAGTGTTCAAACTCACGAAAGTGAGGTATCTCTATCACTAACATACTAACTAAATAGGTCTAAGATTAAAATTTGGAGAGTAAAGTGTTCCAACTTATGAATATGAGGTATTTCCATTACTAACATACTAACTAAATAGGTCTAAGATTCAGATTTGCAGAGTAAAGTGTTCCAACTTATGAATATGAGGTATTTCCATTACTAACATACTAACTAAATAGGTCTAAAATTTGGTGAGGCTGCAAGGAATGCTCTTAGTACCAATAGTTGGCAGTTTTTTTTTTGGCAAATTACATTCAAGGTTTCATTTGACATCTTACACAATAATACCATCACCTACCCACCACTACCACCACTACCATCACCTACCCACCATGACTACTACCCACCACCACTACCATTACTACTACCACCATCACTACCATCACTACCATCACCATTACCCACCACCACTACCCACCACGACACCTACCCACCACCACTACCACCACTACCATCACCTACCCACCACCACTACCATCACCACTACCACCACCCACTACCACCACCACTACCATCACTACCATCACCTACCCACCACCACTACAATCACCACTACCACCACCGCTACTACCACCCACTACCACCACCACTATCATCACTACCATCACCTACCCACCACCACTACCACCACCTACTACCACCACCACTACCACCAATAACATGCAAATAAACAACTCATTAAAGTAAATCTCACACTTAATGAGTTTAAACAAATAACAATATTTGCATTTTGATTACTGGTGCAAATAAACAACCCATGATATCACCATGTCTACAAATGTATGCATGATAATAAGCATCCGACATAATAAATCATCTTTGAAGTCTGAATGTCACTCACCACAAAACTTCTCACAACCATCATCAGATAGGCTACATTTGTTGAGATTCAAGTATGACAGACTGTGAGGAACTGTAGAAAATAGGATTATCTTGTTAGTGGTTTCCACAAGATTAATACAGGATTTTATCCACAATCTTCTATGCTATGATATCAATGATGAGAAAGATTACAATTACCAGTAGAAAGGTTGATGGGTGAAAAGAATGTGAACCTGAAATATACTCCAACCATAATAAGGAGTAATGAGGCATAACTCCATGTTCAACATAATAACCTAACGCAAGCCTGATACACACAAACAAGATCCAGCAACTGCACCCTAAATGACAAACAGAAAACAAAATGCTTCGACCAAGGCAAAAGGAAAAGGAGACCCCAATTTTGCTTTATGCCTAAATGGTTATATGAAGAAGAGTCACATATATTTACCTAGAGCAAGAATCACGAGCTAGTCTAATCAGAATATGTCTATCAAGTAAAATGAATTATGGCAATTGAAATATTCCGATCTAGTCTAAGTAAATTTATATTTGGCAGTTAAAGAATCATGAGCAACTCTAAGCAATTTCAATACATCCCTAATGAAGTATATAGATCGTGTCATACTCTGTCAAATAACACAGAGGCAATGTGCGCATAGTTTAACCAAAACAACTCAGTGCAGAAGTGCATAAAACCAAAATATGAACAGTCATCCGTTCGGTAATGTCAAGTCTAGTCAAACATCCAGTCATGCCAACCAACGACATCTAATATATCTCTACTCAAGGGGGAACTCAGAGGACTGTGTCACAACGTCATCACGAGCAGGGTGAGATTGGGATGGTCCCCCGGGGGGAAATTGGGATGGCTCCGCGGGGTGGGACTCGCATGCTCTAGACTGGGATGGTATGCTGGGGAAGGATGGGAATGCCCCTGTCTGGAAGAACCCTGCAATCTAGGCCATGTACTGCCAATGCGTGGCAACCTCATCCTCCAACCTCGAGACAGTCGCCCGGTGCACAGTCTCTGCTGCTAATCACGCAGTCTCTGCAATCCGCAGTGCAGCCTCAGCCTCCTGTGCCCTCCGCCTCCACTGATCTACATCGAGCGTGGAACTGCGAGGGGGGTAACACCCATTCCATATGTGCGGACACGCCCGTGTCCGTCTGGACCCATCACCTGGGTGAATACCTCATTCTGAGCAGTACTACTCTCGGTACCCTCAGGATGCTGGCTCAGTCACTTAGTCATCTCCATCTGCAGTAATAGGTATATCTTCAATTAAGATATTCACACCTAACAATAAAAAGGAAATTTCCATGCAACGTCAATAATACTTAATGAATAAATTCATACACATACGTGCAACCGCAGTGAGGCCTGGTCGACGAAATTTCCATCTCTGCGTGTATGAAACACCCCAAACATATGGAGCCAGTCTGGCTCCAGCCCGTCCGAATGGTTTGCACGCTTCATGAACAATTTCAGATGGGATTAATAATTCAAATAACAGAAATTGACGTTTGAAATTTTGAAAAAACGTTTAGATCGTAAATGATTGTGTGATAGCTATACCTCAGTCTCCCTATAATGAGCATATGGGCTCGTCCCTGCTGTGTGCGACATAGTGAGATTCGCTCGATTCTGCCTGTTCCTCGCCCTGGTAGTCTATTATTTACATAATGTGAATCAAGTATTATTTTGAGGGGCATTAGTGATAACAAAATTTTCAAAGCTGAGATTTGAAAACATACTATGGCCTCCTGCGTCCTCCAGTGGTCCACAAGTGCCCTCCACTAGTCTGGCTGTACCCTATTAGACACATGAGCATACTGTAGCTCAAGTGGGCAATCTAACCTATACCACTTGTCGTACAACCGCTTCCGCCAAGCTTTCCACAGCATATTGCACTTCTTCACCACCCAAGCTCTCGTCCGCTCGTCGGGGAGGTCATACGTAGTCTGTGAAAAAGAAAGGCATGCAACCACAGCATTAGGGTCAGTACATTGAAGATGACAATAAGGAAATATATAACAGTAGGGAAAACACACATTTGTCTTACCAAGATGATATTTAGCATCGCCTGCTTCGTCTCTCGAGGGACACGCCTCCAGTCCGTATGTATACCTAAAGGGATGATATTCTCGTCCTTTGGCAGGACCCCTATCGCCGTAGTTAGCTCCTGTAGCACCCCGGACTTTTCTATACTTAATGAATACCGTTTTCGTAGCTAATTGGCCTTCCTCATAGTCTAATTAATAAATATGAGAGAAATCGGAAATTCTGAAAAGTCAGAAATGTTCATTTTCGAAAGACGAACCCAACGCAAGTTGAATCGTCGAAATCCGACGAGCGAGTCAAGAGATATGGTTAAAACAGTCCAGACCTACAGAGCACCTATCGCTCGGTCCAGTCAGCGATCGATCGGTCCAAAACCGATCGATCGGTCCAAAACCGATCGATCGGTATCTATCGCACGGTCAAAGATTTTGTATGGGGAAATTTTCCAGAGAGTAGTTTTTTGACCGGTCGCTCGGCCAGAGTACCGATCGCTCGGTAGGCAACCGATCGATCGGTCATAACCATCGATCGCTCGGTCCCCGTGTTTTGCAGAAAATTTTGTAAGGGCGTTTTTGTCTTTTGGGTGTTAAACCCTTTCTTATAAGGCTAGGCCCGAGCCTTAGGGATTATTTATAACACTTAGAAGCTTTTGAGAGTTAGAGAGAGAGGAGAAGAGACTCTAACCTAGGGTTTTGATTTTGAGAAGGAATCAAAGGGTTTGACAACCCTAGATCATCCTCAAACTTGGATTGCTTCAAGTTCATGGCTCGAGCTCGTGGGGGATCTCGTTCTCAAGCTAGGGCAGCATTCTCCAAGGTATTTCAAGAGGGTTTTCTTCTCCAAACCAAGTATCCCTCAAGAAAAGGTTCCTCCTTTCAAGTTGGAGCTTAAATCAAGGTTCCTACCAAGATCAAGCCTTGATCTAAGGTTAGTACACCCTACTAACTTACCCTAGCAATAAATCTAAGTTTTCTTTATGAAATTTGATTTATGATATTATGTTTGCTTTCTTGTGAAATGTATCATCCCTAATAAATATAAACAAGATAAAGAAATGGTATGGATGCTTGGATGGATGTGGGATGTGGCGATTGGATGCCGAATGGGTGATGTATGGTATGTGTGGGTTGTGGATTGGAAAATGGAGGATGGGTATTACACAAATAATAAACTTACCTTGTGTGATTGTGTCGCGACCCAAAATACCCCCTAGGAGTTAAGGATACTTCGACTCGTGACCGCCATATCATACCTCCAGTATGATACATAAGGCACACGTGGAAACCTGTCAGAGTACCTGAATATACATAGCGGAAACAAAATACAATGCACAGCGGAAAATAAAATACTAAACATAGCGGAAGCAAAATGAATACTCCTATAACTTGGCTCAAGTAAGAACCAACAAGTATACATGTGTGAGAAACCCAAAAGTGGAGTGGACAAACCCCACACTCACATATCAAAATGACACAAGTTTTAAGTCGGTCGATCAACAGAAATCGAAGTCACGACTCCTATCTAAAGCACCATCGTCATGATAGTGATCCATGGAAGGCTCCGGGTCACGGTACTCTTCCTCGACCCAAGGTTCTTCGCCACACAAATCGAATGGAACCCGAGCACCTGCCGATCACAACAATATCGACTGAGCATGGAATACTCAGTGTATACAAACTAATAACAATAAAGCGGTTAGGCATGGAGCATACAAGACATGGAGGATGAAATCCGTAAATTTCTTAAAGCATGGAAACCGTGAAAACGTATGTGAGATAATATTCGAAACCAAAACTGTAACCGTGTGAGTCAATCGATAATCATAGCCTTATGAGTTCTTGTGAGTTCATGGAGTTACTTAGAGTCATTATAATCCGTAGAGACATAGAGCATAGAGCAATAACCTTAGAGCATTTCCATAGAGCATAACCTTAGAGATCTTAGAGCATTTCATTGTGATCCGTGGAGCTTGTGAGACGATCTTAGAGCATTATCATAGAGTTTCCTTGTGAGCATGGTATGATCCTTAGAGCTTGTGAAACGATCTTAGAGAAATCATAGAGTTACTTAGAATCATTCATTATTCGTCTTTTCGTGAAAAACCTTTGTTTGTACTTGGAGAAATCCATGAAAACCATCGGTTGATGCGAGACATGCGAGCATATGCACTTAATAAGAGAAATCGTCGTATTTAAGCATAGAATCCCTTAGAGGTATTTTATCAAACACTTAGAGTGCATCATAATAGTAACCTTCATCCAAGTATATAACCACACCTTTTCATACATGAAATCAATACATATAGATACGGCATAGATAAGAAGAATCATAATTAGTAACTAGTAGGATTGCAAGATTGTAGTAGAGTGTATCTACCTTAGAGAAATCAATGAGTTTGACTCCCAATGGCTGGAACAAGCAAGAACAGTGAGTTCTTGGTTGGAAAACACCAAATGGAAAGGAAGAACTTGATCTTCCACAAGCTTGAACGATCACCAAGGTCCTCTCCTCCTTCTCTTCTTCAAATCCCTCAAAAACAATGCACAAAGGGTTTGTGAAACCCTAAGGCACGAACCCAGCCCTTTTATAGGCAAATGGTGATGGTTAAAGTCTTAAACACCCTTAATGAAGAAAATCTGCATATGACCGATCGATCGGTGGTATGGACCGAGCGATCGGTGGCTTACCGGTCGATCGGTGTTATGACCGGGAGATCGGTCAAAAACACACTCTCTGGAATTTTTCCCCATACAAAAAAGTTGACCGTGCGACAGCTATCGAGCGATCGGTAGTTGACCGATCGATCGCAGGTAATGACCGAGCGATCGGTCGACCCCTGCTTTGCTGAAAAACCTTGTTTACACCACTCGAATCTTCCCCAATGCACTTCCAACACTCTTTTATGCTTTCAACACATTCCCTAAGGACATATAGACCCATTGGAACATATATGCCATAATTCCAAACACATATATTAACATAAGACCCATAAGTGTACAAAACCACACTTGGGCACTATTCACACACTATTCATTCTTAGTGAAATGAAATTTCGGGGCTCTACATCCCTCCCCCCTTACAAGAATTTCGTCCTCGAAATTAGAACGATGCCAAAAACATAACAAGAACAAAATACACACAAAACTAACAAGGAAAACTACTCAAACAAGTGAGGGTACTTTTCCTTTACTTCCGCTTCTCGCTCCCATGTAGCCTCTTCCTTGGAATGATGCTGCCACTTCACTAGGACTAAAGGGATAGTCTTGGTTCGCAACACTTGATCTCGACGATCCAGAATTTGAACTGGTTGCTCAACCAACGAAAGATCCTCTCGAATCTCAACAGGATCAAGAGCGATGACGTGAGACGGATCCGAAATGTATTTTCTAAGCATAGAGACGTGAAATACATTATGGACCGCTGCCATGTGAGGCAGTAGTGCTACCCTGTAAGCAACCTCACCAACCCTTGTGACGATCTCAAATGGTCCCACGTACCTAGGACTGAGCTTTCCCTTCTTCCCGAATCGCATGATTCCCCGACTCGGCGAAATCTTCACAAAGACCCGATCTCCAACTCGGAACTCTAAATCTCTGCGGCGTATATCCGCATAGCTCTTCTGCCTATCCTGAGCACTTTTCAATCGCTCCCGAATAATTTTGACCCTTTCTGCGGTCCGCTCTATCAACTCAGGACCAAGAATTTTCCTCTCACCAACTTCATCCCAGTATAGTGGTGATCGACAACTCCGACCATACAGAGCTTCAAAAGGTGCCATCTGGATGCTTGCCTGATAGCTATTGTTGTAGGCAAACTCAACCAACGGCAACTGTTCCTCCCAACTACCCTGAAAATCCAGCATACAAACTCGGAGCATATCCTCCACTACTTGATTCACCCTCTCCGTTTGTCCATCGGTCTGAGGATGGAAGGCGGTACTGAATTCTAAACGAGAACCCATAGCATCCTGGAAAGTTTTCCAAAACCTGGAAGTAAACCGAGGATCTCGATCAGACACGATAGAAACTGGCACACCGTGCAGTCGAACCACCTCCTTAACATATAGGGCTACCAACTGATTTGCATTGAAAGTAGTTCAGTACAGAATAAAATGTGCAGACTTAGTCAACCTGTCCACAATCACCCAAATAGCGTCGGAGCCCTTCGCCGTTCGCGGCAAACCCACAATGAAATTCATCGAGATGTTCTCCCATTTCCACTCCGGAATAGGAAGGGACTACAAAAGACCTACCACCTTTGAAGTTCGGCTTTTACCTGCTGGCAAATCAAACATCTGGCGACGTACTCAGCGACTTCCCTCTTCATGTTTCGCCACCAGTAGTGCTTCTTGAGATTCTGGTACATCTTAGTACCTCCCAGATGTACCGTGTACTTTGATCGGTGAGCTTCATTCAAAATTTCATCCCTCAAAACTGTGTCGGCGGGGACACACAACCTGCCCTTAAATGTGATAGCACCATCATCATTTAAAGCGAACTCCTGATTGCCGTTACTCACCGACTTGTCTCGGTAAGCAAGCAACTCAACATCTGAACTCTGTAACTCCTTGATCTAGCTCAGGATCTGTGGCCTAACCACCACGTTGGACATTATCGGCCCATAGGTGACATGCCTGAGAGTAGTGTCCAAATGACACATATCATGTAATAACTTCCACTCTTGCACTCTCAATTGAGCCATAACTCCGTAAGCTTTTCTGCTAAGAGCATCGGCTACCACGTTAGCCTTACCCGGGTGGTACTGGATGGAACAGTCGTAGTCCTTCATGAACTCCATCCAACGACGCTGCCTCATATTCAACTCCTTCTGGAGGAAAAGATACTTCAAGCTCTTGTGGTCTGTGAACACCACGAACTCTTCTCCATAGAGGTAGTGACGCCAAAGTTTCAGTGCAAAAATGACCGCAGCGAGCTCTAAGTCATGTGTGGGGTAATTCTGCTCATGCTCCTTCAGCTGACGGGAAGCATAGGCGACCACCTTTTTATGCTGCATCAAAACACATCCAAGTCCCACTAGTGAAGCATCACTATAGACTTCGAAACCACCGCTCCCAGATGGAACTGTGAGAACAGGAGCCGAAGTAAGCTTCTTTTTCAACTCCAAGAAACTAGCCTCGCACTTATCACTCCAAGTGAACCTCATGTTCTTCCGTGTGAGATAGGTAAGCGGAGCTGCTAAACTTGAAAATCCTTCCACAAACCTTCTGTAATATCCTGCCAACCCGAGGAAACTACAAATCTCGGTGACACTCTTCGGCCTTTCCCAATTCATCACCGCTTCAATCTTTGCAGGATCAACTGAAATACCTTCAGCAGATACCACGTGTCCAAGAAAAGACACCTTGTTCAGCCAGAACTCACACTTGCTCAACTTAGCATACAGACTATGCTCTCGAAGTGTCTGCAATACCAGACGGAGATCTCTCGTGTGATCCTCCTGTGACTGTGAATACACAAGGATATCATCTACGAACACGATCACACATTGATCGAGAGACGATCTGAACACCCGATTCATCAAATCCATGAATGCTGCCGGCGCGTTAGTCAGTCCAAAAGACATGACCAAAAACTCGTAATGATCGTATCGAGTTCGGAATGCTGTCTTCGGAATGTCCTCTTTCTTGATCTTCAACTGATGATAACCAGATCGAAGGTCAATCTTGGAGAAAAACTGCGCACCCTTCAATTGGTCAAACAAGTCGTCTATCCGAGGCAATGGATAACGATTCTTGATCGTGACCTTGTTCAATTGCCTGTAATCAATGCACATACGCATTGATCCATCTTTCTTCTTCACGAAGAAAACCGGAGCTCCCCAAGGTGAAACACTTGGCCGGATAAAACCAAGGCCTTGCAATTTTTCTAACTGCTCTTTTAACTCCTTAAGCTCAATAGGGGTCATCCTATACGGAGCTCTTGAAATTGGAACTGTGCCTGGAGCTAGCTCAATCGCAAACTCGATTGCACGATCGGGAGGCAATCCCGGTAAGGTTTCCGAAAAAACATCCATATACTCACATACCACCGGAATGGGTGTGGAGTCTCGCACTTCTACACCCTCGAGACTAAGAGCTGCAAAGCGGGCAATGTCTCTTCTCTGAAGTCCCCTGAAATGAAGCGGCTTTAACCCCACGGGTTTAAAATGCACCACCTTCTCGAAACACGCCACGTGTCCATGGTGAGTTGAGAGCCAATCCATACCTAGGATGACATCGAAATCCCAATCCTGAAATCCCAGAAGGATCAAGTCGACTGGCAACTCGTGCTGCATGACTTGTACAACACTATCCGGATACACTTTATCTGTCTCAATAGATTTTCCCAATGGAGTCGAAATGGACAACTCCCTAGGTAGCTTGCTTGGCTCGGACGTAAAGCCTTTGGCAAAGCTTGGTGAAACGAACGAGTGAGTGGATCCTGTGTCTATCAACACTCTTGCCAAACATTCATTTACAAGCAACGAACCTGAGAATTTGAATCATCCCAGTTATAACACAACTATACATATAGATACAAACATCGCAAAACACCACATAGGATATATATAGATACGAACATATCATGGCAATATTAGAACTTCGACAAAGACTAGTTCGCGCGTACCTTGCACAACATCATCAGATGCCTGTGCGTCTCTATCAGTCATGGCAAAGACTCTGCCCTGGTTCGCCTGACGAGGCTGCTGGGTAGGCTGCAAGGATCTAGAGGCCTGAGATGAAGACCCCTGAAGTGAATTCTGTCTGCCTGGAGGCCGAACTCCCTGTGATCCAGACTGTGACTGCTTGCGCGGGCAATCTCGAATCATATGGCCCATCTCGCCACAGTGGAAGCATCCACCTGACATTCTTCGGCAATCTCCAGTCTTATGCCGACGACCACATACGGCGCACTCTTCAAATGTCTGCTATGCGGAGGAAGCCGGAGGCATAACCCTCGTAGCTTGCGATGCCGTAGGACGCGGTGCCTGAGGCGCAAAAGAAGGTCTCTGAGCCGACATCGGCTGGGAGAACTGGTACGGTGCAGTCCTAGTCCTCTTCTCTGAAGAACTACTCGACTGACCCCGAGACATGCTCTTCCCGAAGCCACTGTCTCTTCTTCTCACGAAGTCTTCCGCATTCTTTTCGGCGATCTTCGCCTTCCCTACTATCTCTCTCCAAGACTCTACCTGGAGAATGGACACCCGATCTCGGATGAAAGCCTTCAAGCCCATCTCAAACTTCCTGACCTGAGCCACCAAGTGCGGAGCAAACCTAGACAACTCGGTGAACTTAGCCTCATACTCGGCTACGCTCATCGACCCTTGCTCCAAAAGCATAAACTCTCTCGCCTTTTGTTCCCGAATAAACCTCGGAAAGTACTGTTCCCTGAAAGTCTCTAAGAACTCCGCCCAAGTCCAGGGCACACCTGCCTTAGCAACATCCCTCTGCCTTTGGGCAGCTCTCCACCAGTGTTCGGCTTCACCTTCCATCACGAAGGAAGCCCATTCTACCCTTTGCACATCGGTACAACGGAGAGCTCGGAAGGTCTTCTCCAGCTGCATAATCCAAGACTCGGCCACCATGGGGTCCAGAGTGCCATAGAATGTAGGAGGCCGCAGTCTCCTAAAAGCTTCGAGCCCCGCGGTGTGATGCACCGGTGTAGGCACAGGCGTGGACGGTGGGGTAGGCATAGGCCTCGCTGCCAACAATGCCAAAGTCTCGGCTATGGAGTCCATAGCATTTGTGAAATACAACGGTTCCTCTTCTCTCGGAACTTCACTCTCGGCCCTCCGAGTATGGTAACCTCGACCCCGATTGCCACGTCTCATGATATCAAATCCTGAGATCAATTTGGCAAAACATGAGTCTAACCTGGATACCAAACCTCACATATCATATAGCAATCCAACAATCATGAAATGCTAACACCGCATTTAGTATACATCAAGGTATACACGTAAGAATACCATCACAACTTAGAGTACCCTAGCGTAGCTAAGACACTTGCATTGGGCGTCTATCTTTTCTAGGATCCTACACTAACCTAAGGATTCACTTGATACCGGTTATGTTGTGGTAACAAGCCTAAGACAACTGAGTCCTTCTGAGTTCTAAGTTCAACTCATAGGAATTACTTCCGCTTAGGCCAAGCCTGAGTGACCTAACTAAGTCTGTCGTTAGACATAACTAGCTTTGATACCAAGTCTGTCGCGACCCAAAATACCCCCTAGGAGTTAAGGATACTTCGACTCGTGACCGCCATATCATACCTCCAGTATGATACATAAGGCACACGTGGAAACCTGTCAGAGTACCTGAATATACATAGCGGAAACGAAATACAATGCACAGCGGAAAATAAAATACTAAACATAGCGGAAGCAAAATGAATACTCCTATAACTTGGCTCAAGTAAGAACCAACAAGTATACATGTGTGAGAAACCCAAAAGTGGAGTGGACAAACCCCACACTCACATATCAAAATGACACAAGTTTTAAGTCGGTCGATCAACAGAAATCGAAGTCACGACTCCTATCTAAAGCACCATCGTCATGATAGTGATCCATGGAAGGCTCCGGGTCACGGTACTCTTCCTCGACCCAAGGTTCTTCGCCACACAAATCGAATGGAACCCGAGCACCTGCCGATCACAACAATATCGACTGAGCATGGAATACTCAGTGTATACAAACTAATAACAATAAAGCGGTTAGGCATGGAGCATACAAGACATGGAGGATGAAATCCGTAAATTTCTTAAAGCATGGAAACCGTGAAAACGTATGTGAGATAATATTCGAAACCAAAACTGTAACCGTGTGAGTCAATCGATAATCATAGCCTTATGAGTTCTTGTGAGTTCATGGAGTTACTTAGAGTCATTATAATCCGTAGAGACATAGAGCATAGAGCAATAACCTTAGAGCATTTCCATAGAGCATAACCTTAGAGATCTTAGAGCATTTCATTGTGATCCGTGGAGCTTGTGAGACGATCTTAGAGCATTATCATAGAGTTTCCTTGTGAGCATGGTATGATCCTTAGAGCTTGTGAAACGATCTTAGAGAAATCATAGAGTTACTTAGAATCATTCATTATTCGTCTTTTCGTGAAAACCCTTTGTTTGTACTTGGAGAAATCCATGGAAACCATCGGTTGATGCGAGACATGCGAGCATATGCACTTAATAAGAGAAATCGTCGTATTTAAGCATAGAATCCCTTAGAGGTATTTTATCAAACACTTAGAGTGCATCATAATAGTAACCTTCATCCAAGTATATAATCACACATTTTCATACATGAAATCAATACATATAGATACGGCATAGATAAGAAGAATCATAATTAGTAACTAGTAGGATTGCAAGATTGTAGTAGAGTGTATCTACCTTAGAGAAATCAATGAGTTTGACTCCCAATGGCTGGAACAAGCAAGAACAGTGAGTTCTTGGTTGGAAAACACCAAATGGAAAGGAAGAACTTGATCTTCCACAAGCTTGAACGATCACCAAGGTCCTCTCCTCCTTCTCTTCTTCAAATCCCTCAAAAACAATGCACAAAGGGTTTGTGAAACCCTAAGGCACGAACCCAGCCCTTTTATAGGCAAAGGGTGATGGTTAAAGTCTTAAACACCCTTAATGAAGAAAATCTGCGTATGACCGATCGATCGGTGGTATGGACCGAGCGATCGGTGGCTTACCGGTCGATCGGTGTTATGACCGGGAGATCGGTCAAAAACACACTCTCTGGAATTTTTCCCCATACAAAAAAGTTGACCGTGCGACAGCTATCGAGCGATCAGTAGTTGACCGATCGATCGGTCGACCCCTGCTTTGCTGAAAAACCTTGTTTACACCACTCGAATCTTCCTCAATGCACTTCCAACACTTTTTTATGCTTTCAACACATTCCCTAAGGACATATAGACCCATTGGAACATATACGCCATAATTCCAAACGCATATATTAACATAAGACCCATAAGTGTACAAAACCACACTTGGGCACTATTCACACACTATTCATTCTTAGTGAAATGAAATTTCGGGGCTCTACAGATTGAATGTAAAATATGAACTAAAAAGGAGAAAATGAACAATGAGGAAACTTGCATGCTAAGTGTTTGACAAAATACCTAAACTATGAAATAATGACTTGAATGAAGAAAATGGAAATAGGCCTTATGCATGTATTCTCATGAATGATGAATGGATTTAAATACCATGTTGATAACTCAAATTCTCATATGCATATATTGTGAATTGAATGGTGATGTCATACCTCTCTTATTATCCTTATTCCATGGTTGTCACGATTGACACGTACACGAGCACGCATGATAGCATGAACCGAGATTTCAAGAGCATATGCATATAATAACCAACAAGAAAATATTGCATGTCAAGGAGGTTGGTAGCCCAGGGACATTCGGGTACTAGCCTCTGGCTCACAAGAAAACCCCTAAAATACATATTGTCAAGGAGGTTGGTAGCCCAGGGACATTCGGGTACTAGCCTCTGGCTCACAAGAAAACCATACATATCAAGGAGGTTGGCAGCCCAGGGAGATTCGGGTGCTAGCCTCTGGCTCACAAGTTACAAGATACAAGGTTACAAGATGATGACAAGACATTCATGCATGCACGCATACATGGTTTTAAAATGCATACCGGGACATAGAAACGGGTTTTCAAGCATGAGTTTTGTCGGCGTTTTTGCATTCATGCTCATCAAGATGATAATATTGCTCCATTTTTAATATTGTTAAATTCTATGATTTTACTATTGCCTGGAATTGATGATTGGTATTATATTACTCCTTGCATGTTTATTATTGTTATGGATAGCTAGTAGCTTGTACTCACTGAGTATTCCATGCTCAGCCGTACTTTCATGTCGGCAGGTACTGAGGGAGCCTTCGACCCAGAGCCTTGGGTCGAGGAAGAGTATATCGAGGAGAGAGAGCCGTCTATCCCACTGCAGTCTCAGGCGGACCGAGACCTCGACGTGTGGCCGTACCTCGACTACTGTTGAGGGGAGAGTACGGGAGGGTCTTTTATGTATTTTGACTTTTGATAGGTGGGTTTGTCCACCTTAGACTTAGACATGTTTTGTATATATGTTAACTTGGAATACTATTTTGGAAATCTTAGAAGAAAAGAAAAGGTTAGTTTACGCTTCCGCATTTATGTTTAGCTTCCGCGCTCTGATTATCATTGTTTAGTACGTTAATTATCTTGTTCATGACAGGATGGTTTGGCAGGTACGTATAGTCACGCCTAAAGTATCCCTAAACTCCTAGGGGGTATTTTGGGGCGTTACAGCTCCATCCCAAGTGGCCCAATGGGCTGCCCTAGTGTGTTAACTTTCACAATCTTCAGGCCTTCCCTTAGTGGGGGTGGTGGCAGCATCCTATTCGCACCCCTGGTGCTTCTGCGGGGTGCTGTGCAATAAATGTAATGACATTAGCACACATAATGAACATGAAAAATACTGGAGTAATCGTAAATAAATAGTTGTTCAACGGAATATGTACCTGATGCAGACGATCCTGCATCCTGCTGGGGTGCCCTTACCTGATCCATCTCATGACCCGGGTCCTG
This sequence comes from Tetracentron sinense, assembly GCA_015143295.1. NCBI lineage: Eukaryota > Viridiplantae > Streptophyta > Magnoliopsida > Trochodendrales > Trochodendraceae > Tetracentron > Tetracentron sinense. The sequence continues at coordinate 32,047,909 of CM026558.1, read as the reverse complement.
CGGGGGGTCGATCACTGGTTGGGCTGTACCAACCCCAGAAGAAGATGAAGCCCCACAGTCCATGCACGGGCGTCTATTATACGACCGCATCCTACTATTACAGTGCAATATAGATAATGCATTTAACATTAAAGTAAATATCTTTTAAAAGAACATGCATGTAAACAACCCATAGGAAACTGCATACTTAGAGAGTTCTAATATTTAAAATTGCATTAATTTCGCCATTAACATGAAAATAAACAACTCATTAAAATAAATCTCATACGTAATGAGATGAGAGCAATAAGAATATTTGCATTTTGATTACTGGTGCAAATAAACAACCCATGATATCATCATGTCTACAAATGATAACCCTGATAATAAGGTTACTCATACTTCTAAGGTTAGTCATCTATTATATCTTAGAAACATAATATAGGTTTGGGTATGCCTGATAACCCTGATAATAAGATTATGACCATTACAATTGCATCAACAAATTGGATATTATGAAAATATACATGATGTAGTCAATGTTGCGTAGTTCACACATCATAGTCTTGTTGTAACAATGAGTTCCAATAGCAAACACCAACATACTAATTTACTACAAGAATGTTATTAATTACATCAAGTGTCTAGATAGAGAGTCCATCATCATTTTCTTCAGAATCACTTGAGCGGTCATGTAAAGACTCCACCTCGGTGATGGGTAGAGGAACATCGATTGTTGTTCCAGGGATATCTGCCCTAATATCACTAATATTTTCAACATCTAGCCCAGTGTCATGTAATCGTACAACATTAGGTTGCAGAATTTTGGGCAATGCCTCAGCAAAATTTGAATGCTCGCCCTCTCGCATGTCAAAGTATTCTCTTGGTTTGAACTGAATAGCGACGTGCCAGTCTTTTTCCAGCGGGTCTTCGACGTAAAACACTTGCATTGCTTGTGAGGTAAGCACAAAAGGTTCATCGGTTTTTAGCATCCGTTCCAGATTAACAAGTGTCAATTGGAATTCATCTACGTTGACGCCCCTACCTTGAGACATAACATCTACCCAATCACACTTGAATAACACAATATTTCTTCCTTCGTAATAGACCACTTGAACTATTTCTTTCAAAACGCCATAGTATGTAACATCGCCTGTTTGCGGTGTGTCTGCGGTCAGGACCACCCCGCTATTTTACGTCTTCTTGGTACGGTCAACCGATTTCGTTCGAAATCGAAAGCCATTGACGACAAACCATTGAAAGTTCAATGCAATCTTCGATGGGCCACGAGCCAGCCATTTCAGATCATGACGTACATGCTCTGAACTTACACCACTCAACATAGTAACCTATGAGTGTATAGGAAAATTGATGTTAGTCAACATTCACAAACAAATACTTTGTTCTCAGTTTAAACATATTTCTCATATATTACTAACATTGGACGCAAACCAATTTGAAAAATCTCTATTGTGGATGCGGTCAATGTCTACTTGCCGCCTATTCGAATTTTCGAGCATTGCTTTTTCCAAGTGTGCCCTGCATTTCATAAATCGTAGTTAATTAGCGCATACCACTTGGAGGTGCTTTCAATGAATATAAATATAGAGTGGAGTCGCCTTACCCAATAAATGGTGCCACTTCAGGACAATTGAACAAGACATAATGGTGTATTTGTTTAGATACTTCATCAGAAAAATATGCAGTCACCACCTTTCCTATAGCAGGGCCAGGTGCAGAAAAGATTGAAAATTCGTTGTATGTCCCAACCACATTTGCATCATAGTTGCGAGCTACACGGTTGGACTTTGTTTCAACATCGTGCACATACCTTGAGCAAAAAGTGACACATTCTTCTGCAAGATATCCCTCTGCTATAAAACCTTCTGGTTTACTTTTGTTACGGACATATGATTTCAATGTATGGAGATATCTGTTATACACATAATATAACAATGTCAAGGTCATATGACAGAATATGACTAACTTAGTGACATATTGCAGGAAATATGATTTTCAATGCGTAACACGTACCTTTCGATGGGGTACATCCATCAGTACTGTACTAGACCTGCTACCCTGGCCTGGCCTGCCAAATGGATGGCTAGATGTACCATGATGTCAAAGAATGCAGGTGGGAAAATCCTTTCGAGGTTGCAAAGTGTAACTGCACATCCAGCCTCAAGTTTCATAAATTCTTCGATGGTGCCAACCTTAGAACATAACCCTTTGAAGAATCTACTCAACTCAATCAACAGTCCACTTACATTCCTTGGCAGTGCTTTCCGCAACGCCAATAGGAGTAGATGTTGCATTATAATATGGCAATCATGACTTTTCAACCCTGATATCTTGCGCTCTTTCAGGTTCACACATCTTGAAATATTAGCCACATATCCATCTAGAGTTTTCACATTTGCTAGTACGTTACAGAAAATACTTCTCTCATCGGCCTTCATGGAAAAGCATGCAGTAGGTAAATATGTTTTTTGTCCTACTGCATGTGGGTGAAGTGCAGTTCTAATACCCATTTCCTTTAGGTCAAGACGTGCTTTCCAAGAGTCTTTTGTTTTTCCATCAAAATTCAGTAACGTCCCTGTGATACTATCACAAATATTTTTTTCAATATGCATCACATCCAAATTGTGTCTTATTAGTAGATGCTCCCAATAAGGTAATTTGAAAAAAATACTCAATTTCTTTCATCCAATATAGTCCACATCATCATCGCAGACTCTTTTTCCTCTCGAGGTGTCTAATTTATGCTTCCTAAATTGGACATTCAGACCACGCATTTGCCCCAACAATTCGATCCCTGTGTGTGCAACATGAGCAGGTCTTATTTCGGACTGTCCATTAAATGACGCTTTGTTCTTGCGGAATCTATGACTAGCTCCCAAGAATCGTCGATGACCCATATAACAAAACTTACGACCATGTTTCAGGTACTGGGACAGATGCCCTGATTGCAATGAGGACAAGCATATCGGCCCTTTGTGATCCATCTAGACAAGTTCACATATGCAGGGAAGTCATTGATTGTCCACAATAACGCTGCTCTCATCTGAAAATTTTGACCATTTGACGCATCGTACGTCTGTAGGCCATTAGTCCACAGATCGAATAACTCATCTATAAGTGGTTGTAAGTAGACATCAATGTCATTACCAGGAGCACGAGGACCGGGAATAAGTAATGACATCATCAAAATAGGTTGCTTCATACACATCAAAGGCGGAAAATTATATGGAGTCAAAACAATACGCCAAGTACTGTGTGCGATGCTAAGGGTACCAAAAGGATTAAAACCATCACTTGCTAACCCAAGTCTTACATTGCGAGGTTCTGCAGAAAATTCATGGTATCGTTCGTCCAGATGTCGCCAGGCTTCAGAGTCAGCTGGATGCCTTAGAACCCCATCTCGAGTCCGACCCTCTGCATGCCATCTCATGGAACCAGCTGTCTTGTCTAACATAAAAAGTCTTTGAAGTCTAGGCTTTAATGGAAAATGACGCAAAACCTTTGTGGGAATTTTATCTTCCTTCCTAGATGACGGCGGAATACAGGAGTCTGCAGTCTTCCACCGTGAAATTTCACAAACGGAACATGCAATATCATCAACATTTCCTTCCAGTATAACATGCAATCATTTGGACAAGCATCAATCGTATTGTAACTAAGACCTAATTCCCCAATTATCTTTTTAGTTCGGTAGAAGGATGAAGGCAACGTCTTACCTTCAGGAAGTGCCTCTTTTAGTAACTGAAGTAACATCGTGAATGATTTGTCGCTCCATCCATTCAGACACTTAATGTTATATAAGCGAACGATAAATGACAGTTTACTGAATTTTTTACATCCGGGATACAAATGTTGTTCGGCATCTTCAACCAACTTATAGAATTTTGCGGCTTCAGCATTGGGACTCCCTCTTGTTTCACTTGGCCCCTCATCGACTGTCACTTCGTTTGTACGATTGGGCCCGAAAGCCGCATGCAACATCTCTTGCATTTCATCTATTACAGGGTTATTAATATCTCTCACCACTTGGGCAGTTGAAGATGTAGGATGTGGTCTTTCTCCGTGGAAAATCCATGTAGCCGTGGCATAATGTTTATCAAATCCATCACAAATCAAATGTTCGTACACACTGCTCCGGTTGTAATAATATCGATTACTACATTTTTTACATGGACACTTGATGGTACTGCCGGATTGTGGTGACTGAATACATGCAAAATCTAAGAAATTGTTGACACCCATTTTATATATATCACTCCACCTATTTGCAGAAACCCAACTTTTATCCATGGTCACTTGATCAGGTCTCAAAGTCACTAATAACAACAGATAATGTATACATGTCATTAGTGAATGATACAGAATTGACACCAGAATAATTAGGGTAATGCATGTATGCACCATGATTATTGAATACTTATTGGGTGGGGTGTTCCTATCCCATTCAGGAATACATAATTCCCAAGAATCAGTACCGCACGTGCTTTTTACAATTTATAGGAAATTTTGGCAGAATCTCCCCATGGCTCTCCAAGTACACAATTCAGATTAGGGGCAGATGCATTCCCTATCCAAATATGTACCCAGAGAACAATAGGGCTGACTGACGAAGATATTCCCAAACTTGATGCTGCACGAGCAACTGAGACATGCTTCGGGATTATGCATTCCCAAACTATCCACACGGACAATTCAAGAATCATTTGCAGACAATTACTCCTCTTCACATCCAGGACGGATCAGTTGTTAGAGGTTATCTAGTCCACGTAGGAACTACACATCGTCATCTACAACGAATCCATCCATAGTGATGGTAAGAGATGCACTTATCCGATAATCATTCTTGAACAGGGGATCTAAGTTTCAATGCATGCACATTCACCATGACCTTGAGGGATTCGTCATCTACAACGAATCCGTCCATAGTGATGGTAAGAGATGCTCTTATCTGACAATCATTCTTGAACAGGGGATCTAAGTTTCAATGCATGCACATTCACCATGACCTTGAGGGATGCAGGAATCACTATGGAAGTTACAATTGAAAATTATAATGAATAGAGTTCCAGATTATTGCAGTAATCTAAAACAACCCACATTCGTCAATATAAGAAGAGAAATCATCGATAACAGGCAATAGACATAATATTTCACAGAAATGAAAATAACAATATCATGTTCAATACACCCGAGCCAAACAAAAACACAAGCAACTGTAACGCGGTAGTAGTAATTATCCATAAACATAGAAGTTGGACTCATAACCACATCATAAATTGGTTCATTTTATCTCGGATGTACAAAGCCGAGATAAATTAGATTAATTAATACTCAATTTAAACGGAAATTGAAGGCCGTGTTCAATCTGCCCCTAAGGTATTTTATATCTCTGCTCATTTGTATGTACTTGTGCGTTATGTATTGTTGGATCTATTCTGATGATCTTTGTATGACATGTATGGGCTTTTTCACCAAATTGAAATATTGATTTCAGTGGTCCTGACAATTGATTCATACTTGTATAGAAACTAGTTGAGCCAACTAGGATTGAGCAATGAGCTGTTGTAAACTTCTCTGCTCGCTGTGATATATGCAACCTTTGCCGATATCTAATCAAGTGTGGAGAAATGAAAGGAATAGTGAGTTCTTTTTTGGTGTGTATACTACTATTTGATGTATTTGAAGAGATCCCCCATTTGATGTATTTGAATAAATTTAACTTTTTCTTTTTCCTCAAAAGTTTTAGGGGGCTTTAGTAGCTCCGCCCCCAACTCTGCCACTACTGTAGGCTATGCCCCCAACAGATCTTTTTTAAAAAAAAAGTTGAGAGGGGGCTGAAGCCCACCGAGCCTCATGTGGCTCCGCCCCTCCTAACAACTACCATGACAAAGTATAAAGTGTCACGCTTTATAACTCCCTGGAAAAGAAACGAGCCCTAATTAAGTAATTAAATTGAATGCATTTGTACATTGGTAGTTTGGAGAAAAGAATTCCACAAACATGAGGACAGACAGAAAATTCAAAGCCGTGTCCAGATACCCTACGTCGAATTTCAAATGTTTGATGAGGTGCCTTGCTTTTATATTCCATCCTCTCTCTATATATATGGGTAGGTGTTCTTATTGGGAACTTGTGTAAGAGAAAATATGAGAGGGATGAAGGGGAATTCTTTGGCTTTTATACTATACATTGGCGCTTCTTGTTGTTGGTAAGTGGGAGGTGAAGGTTGCGGCGATGACTCCGAGCGAGTGCAAGGAGGAGAGGAGCCTCGGGACTAACGCATGCAGGCCTGTTGTTATTGGTAGGGACCCCTCACCCGAGTGCTGCATGCGAGTGAGGGTCACTCACATCGAGTGCTGCGTGTGCCCCTTCGTTTCACCAAAGTTGGCAGCACTCATCAATGCCGATCTCAATCTGATTGTAAGGAAAATCAAAGATTGTGGAAGGACGCTCCCTAGTCACTTCAAGTGTGGAAGTAAGTTTGTTTTTCCTCTCTCTAATGTAACCATTAATTTGATCTATGGGGGAATACTAGGTGATGATCGGAATCAAATGCTCTATGATATTTGGTGAGGCCTTCCCTGTGTTCTCGAAGGTTCAAAGGTCAAGATCTCTTGCCTTTTACGGATTCAACAAGGAAAATAGTTAACATAACTGGGATATTTATTTGCAAACCTAAGGCTGGACCTCATTGGTCCACGCCCCCCTCTTAAATACTCATGGTGGGTATTTAAAAGGGGGGTGTAGACCAATGAGGTCCAACCTTAGGTTTGCAAATAGATATCCCAGGTACTCCTATCACTGCTCATTTAACAATTGTAACCAACTGTACAAGAAGGATCATAGCCATTAACTACCAAGAACATAGAGGAGGCCACACCAAATAACACAAACGATGTGATCCCCTGATGATCCAACATGAAGTAGGTGTTAGGGAAAGAGCATCCACATATTGGAATCTGCAAGAGAGCATTTAAGACATTTACTGGCTTACTACTAGCACTCCCTTTTTCTTGTTGTTTACGGGAACACTGGTTCAATTTCCCTATGGCTATGTTCTATTAAATATTCTAATATAATTATTTGTAGAAAAGTGTAGGGAGCAGTTCCCCCCTTATCCAATAACTATGCCCTATTACATATTTAACCAAAATAGTTCAAACATATTTTTTTGAAAATTCCATGGGACAGCTGCCCCATGACTAATTCTCTCCTGTACATAACCAAACTCCTAAGAGTCGGTTACAACATAAAAATGTGCCAACAACATAAAAGTTTTTTTCTACTAGAAACCAAGGTTAGGTGGTTGAACCCTAAGGGTTAATGAATCTTAAGCACAATTAAGGAGTCCGGTAATAATAGTAGATGATTAATTAAAATTTGGTGTAAACTATATTTTAACATCTCAGGTGGGGGCCACCAACCTGAGATCAAATCACAGCCACTCGTGATTGAACTCAGGGACAGTTCAATCAACACCCACAGGCCAACACATGTATTTAACCCATATTAACTGTAATTAAGATTTACTAACCCTTGGGGCTTAACAACATAAGCAAATTTTTACGGAAAAATACAAAACTCTAGTTAAAGAATTTTAACCCTTGGGGTTAATCTTTTTAAATATATTTTTTTCAAAACTAAAGTTCTATTGTTCAACCCCAAAGGTTAGGGGATCTTAACCATATTTAATAGAGGTTAACAGGGACACTTGATGGCCTGTGGGTGCAATTGAACTCTCCCCAAGTTCAATTGCAATTGGCTGTGATTGGATTCCATCCATCTCCATGCTAATCATATACATGCATGTTTATGTATTTTTTCAAAATTAGTTTATCACTAATTCGGATAGCCCGCAACTCCGGTTAGCAGGTTAGAGTAAGTACTGAAGGTGGCCATCAACAGCCACACCCAAAACTCGAACTCGAGTTAGAACTCCCCAAAGTATACATGCATGTTTATGAATTAGGGCAAGAGTCCCATATTTACAGTTCTACTATCATACTTGAAGAGGAAACTCAAGCCATTGAAGAGGTAAGCATTCGACATGGACTCACAGTGGGTGTCGGAGCTTGACGGCAACGATGATCGGAGCCTGGCAGAGACGGTGATCGGAGCTTGGTGGTGGCGGTGAACTGAGCTTCGCGGTGGCGGTGACAGGCGGGTGTCGTCGGAGCTGGAACGAGAAGGAGCGAGAGACAGAGAGAGAGTCAGGGACGGTAGAGGAGAAAAGGGGGGAAAATTTGCATCTTCGCGGGTTAAGGAATAGGAAATCACTTAAAAGGTATTAGACATGGAAATATTTCCATGTCTAATGATCATTCAAAATAGACACGGAAATAATTCCGTCTCTAAAATCAATATCCGTGTCTAATCGTATTAGATACGGAAAATATTCCGTCTCTCATAAATGTATTATTCAGCAAAATTATATAAATATTGAAATCAAAATTAGATACGGAATATTAGACACGGATCCATTTCCATGTCTAAAAATAGGTATTAGACACGGAAATGGATCCGTGTCTAATCTTCCGTTTCGGAAGATTTCTTGTAGTGTCAAGACAAAAGCCCCAAGAAAGGATGAGGGTTTTGACTGATGTAGGTTGCTGATCTGACCAATGCTGCATTCTTATGGCATTTCAATTAATACTCAATTTACTCAAATTGAAGGCCGCGTTCTGTTTGCCCCAAAGGTATTTTATACGTTTGCTCATTTGTATGTACTTGTGCATTATGTATTGTTGGGATCTACCCTGATGATCTTTGCATGACATGTATGGGTTTTTCTAATACTCCTCTATCCATTGTTGTTTTACCACAGTTGAAAGTTGGCAAGGGAGAGGACTTCTTTCCACGAAATGGGTGGTAGAACTTTAATAAGAAGGTGCCCTCTTGTTTCCACCAAATTGAAATATTGATTTCAGTGGTCTTGACAACTGATTCACACTTGTGTAGAAACTAGTTGAGCCAACAAGGATTGAGCGATGGGCTGTTGTAAACTTCTCTGCTCGTTGTGATATACGCAACCTTTGCCAAGATCTAATCAAGTGTGGAGAAATGAAAGGAATAGTGAGTTCTTTTATGGTGTGTATACTACTATAAAGCATTATGGAATCAAGTGCCTAATTAAAGTTTGTTGTTCTTCTGTCTGTGTAGTTAATAGATCCCCCATTTGATGTATTTGAAGAGAATCCTCAGTCTAGACGGGCGCCGCCTCTCGTTAGAGTTGAGAATATGTTTGAACAGATCAAATCAAAACTTCCTGGGGCTCCCCAGTTTCTTCTTTTTCTTCTTCCTGAGAGGAAAAACTCTGATATCTATGGTCGGCTGATTTAATTTGTTATTTTACCAATAATGTTAATTTCTTTATCATGTTCCTAATAAAAGAGTTATTTAAAACCTTAAGGTCCATGGAAAAGGAAGAATCTTGCAGAGTTTGGAATTGTTACTCAATGCATTGCTCCTACAAGAGTGAATGACCAATATCTTACAAATGTTCTCTTGAAGATCAATGCCAAAGTGAGTTATTGTAGTGATACATGATTCAAGGAAGTACTCAGCCTTCTAATTGTTCTCTGTGATTTCCCATCTGTTTAAACCTTTCCTTGTTCATTGTCTTACTTTGCTACAGCTTGGTGGTATGAATTCTTTTTTGACCGTTGAACAATCTCCTTCTATTTCTCTGGTTTCTAAGATGCCCACCATAATCCTTGGGATGGATGTGTCACATGGCTCTCCTGGCCAGTCTGATGTGCCGTCTATTGCTGCGGTAACATACTGTCTTTTACTTCTCTAATAGCTTTGTGTACAATCAATCAACTACTCTATCTCGAAATTTGTTTGTTTTTCAAAGTTACGGAAACACTATCTAACATGTATTGAATACCTTTTTATTGTGATTTTGATTCTGGTGCTTTATATATTGATGAAATTTTTAGGTAGTCAGCTCTAGGCAATGGCCGTTGATTTCTCGTTATAGGGGGCATCTGTCCGTACACAGTCACCAAAAGTTGAAATGATAGATTCTCTATTTAAGCCAGTATCAGATACTGAGGATGGAGGCATAGTTCGGTGAGGCTTCTTCCTTTCTGCAATTTGATCTCACTAAATTACTGTTCCCAAAGTATCTACAGTCGTTGGTTTTGCAGTTTCTCTTATTTACTTCAATGACAAGAGTGACTGAATGCTTTCTAAAAATCCAAGTTCATTTCTTCGTGGCTGATTTTCTCTAGTTTTACTCCTTTGAGTTTAGTTAGTCATCACAGATTGCTGAAAGGATGACTGTTGTTTTAATTTCAAGGAGCTATTGCTGGACTTCTATGTGAGTTCAGGGAAAAGGAAGCCTGATCAGATCATTATTTTCAGGTACATTGTTATTTTTCTGTTTGGCAATTGGGAAGGATCTCCATTCTTTTCTACTTGGGTTTTCATCTGCCCTCTGATTTTTCTTTGGAAGAAGCTATAGCATTTACCTCATATTGGCTTGGATTGGCTTCAAAATAATGAGATGTCAAGCAATAAGAAGAAACATTAAATATCTACAGAAAAATGTGCCAATAAGAAAAAATTTCACTGAAATATGATGAATTTTCATGTTTTTATGTTACTTTACTAAAAATTGAAGCCGGTATTATCAAATGGAAGATTTACTTTACAACTATATAGTTCACCTTAAAATAAGTAGAGGTTAATGTACGCCGTAAAAGTTTTCTGCTGAGTTTTTCCCCTAGTTAAAGCTGTATGTGGATAATCCGTGGAATCTTTAACTGATTTTAAATTTAAGCTTTGAGGCAAAGTGCAGAGGTCCATGGTTGAGTTTTTGTAATTTGCTAGAGATGGTGCCTACACTTACCTTGTTTAAGAGATTTTTCCCAAAAAAAAAAAAAGTTGGTGCTTTGTGGTATTAGGTTGTGGCTAGGGTCTGATCCTAACCTACCTCCTGAAAAAGGATGATGGCACGAAATCATGAGTTTATGGAATCTCTGAGGTTGATAAGTCAAGTTTTAAGTTTTAACTTTAGTCTTTGGCTCAGTGTCTAGGCATGTGATTGAGATGTCAAATGTTCCAATTGGATAAACTACAACTGCGTCATCTTCAAAATGTTCTCTACAAATTTGTATATTTTCTTTTGCAGCTATTTGTGTCTCACTTGCAGAGAGATATTTCTCGAAATGAGTCATTTTTCAAAATGCTTATTTGTGTCAATGGTGCATTTATCCGTTTCAGCCCAAGGCTGAGAAATACAAAATTTGATTTTGCAGCACCCTATTGGGTGTTTTCAGGCCCTGGTAAAATTTTGATTTTATTTGCATCATTCACAATGCAACCAGTGTAGTTAAGGAGTTGCCAGGGTGGTTGTAGAGCCCCGGAATTTAGGTTCACTGTTCATGTGAATAGTGCTGTGAATAGTGCCTTCAAGGCCTAAAGCCTTAATGACATTATGGATTCATGTTATATAATGAAATGAGGTTTTGAATGAATCAAAATATGTATGAAAAGTGTTTTTGGGGGTTAGGGATAAATGAAAAATGAGAGTATAGCATACTCTAAGAGTCAAGGAAATGAATGCCTAAACATACCCTCAACTTGAAAGAGCTCTAGAATTCTCACCGCTGATTGGAATTGAGTGATTCTTGAATTTTTGGAAATATGTTTAAATCCTCTTTGAGGTTCATGTTTATCACTTTTTTATATTTTGAGTTGAGGTTGGGTCAAATTTCAGATCTCCAGAAGCGAGTCTGCTGAAAATCTGGGCTGCTGAAATCTATTTTTGGATCAGTTAGCATCAAAGGCAATTTTGTACATGAAGACAGAAGAATTAGAAAATATGTAAAACATGAAAGTTGTAGCCCTTTGAAAGATGAATCCAACTCAAGTTGAATTGTCAAAATCAGATAAGCGAGTTAAAAGTTATGGCCAAAAGAAAAAAAAAACTCAAAAAGTTGCGTGTTCCACTCGGCGCTGAGTGCCTTGGACACGTCGAGGAGTCAACCCGCCAGAATGCGAAAATAACCAACTCGTTGACGATTTTTAACCCCTCGTCAATGACTAGAACCCACTCGTCGATGACTGGAAACCACTTGTTAATGATTTCATGCGCATAACGACCCAAAACTTTTCCAACCGACCTCTGGGAGATATTTTGAGATATTTTCAAGGACTTTTAGGGGGTTTGGCAACCCTAGCACTATAAATAAGATCTGAATTCGTGGGATTGATTTACTCAAACCCTAAGCTTTAATTTTTGAGAGATTGAAGAAGAGAAGAAGAAGAAGAACACGTTGATTTCTTAAACCGTTCTTCTCAGACCAAAGGGAAGCTAAATCCTTGCTTCTAAGGTTGATATTTTACTATTTTTGGTGTTTTAGAGCTTGGGTTTTCTACTCAAGGTGATTCTCAAATTTTGAAATCAAAAGAGGGGTTTTTTTGGTTGTTTTTCAATTAAGGTTCAGGCTTCTCAAAGCTTTAATCAAATTCACTCAAGCTTGATTCTTGTTCCACAGAAGTGTAAAAACTTCTTTTGAGGTAGATACACTCTACTACCTACCTTGTACTATTTTTTGAAGGCAAAATACCATGTTTAAGATTGTTCTTGGATTGATTGGATGATGATTGGTATATGGGATGTAAGCTATCACTATTATTGAAATTTTATGAATATGATGTCATGTTTACAAGTTTTTCTAAGTTCACCATGAGATTCACAAGTACTATATGCACCTTATGTTCACAAGTCTAGCATGATGTTTATAAGTCTTGCATGATCCGATGTTTTCTCACAACAAAAGGGTATTTCCAAAAGTTCATAAGTAACGTTTTGATTAAAATAATTCTCACAAGCTCACAAGTGATAAAGCCAAACTATGGGTTGGTAAGTGACACGTTCTAAGATTGTTTCAAAGCTCACAAGGAATCCCACTATACATGGACTCACAAGTAATCATGTCTCACAAGCTCACAAGTTCACAAGCTCGCATGTTCACAAGAAAATCATGCATACTCAGATCCTCGCATGCTCACAAGGAATCCCAACTTTTGCAAGAATTCACAAGAACTCACAAGAATATTGTAGAATCCCAGAAATTTTGCCCATGTATTGGAACCCGTGCCAAGGCTTTAGGCCTTTGTAATCTTCCATTTCTATGAACTGAGAAATCTTAAAGATCCTTAAATGTTAAGAAGTGGGATTCCTAAGTTGGATATGTTGAAAATCCAGTTTACTGAACTCCAATTGCGGATCAGTTAACTTTAAGGGCAATTTGGTCAATAAATAAAGAGGAAATTGAAAATTCTAACACCAGAAATATTCCTTTTTGAATAATGAGTCCAACGCAGGTTGAATCGTCAAAATCCGACGAACGAGTCAAAAGTTATGACCGAAACACGAAAGAAGGAAAATCTGAAAATTTTCTGCAAGTTACGAACGATCGTACCAACCCTACGAACGATCGTAGGTGAGCTACGATCAATCGTAGAAATTTACGATCAATCGTAGAATCTCAGGAATTGACAAAAATCTCAGTAACAGTTACGAACGATCGTGGAAACTTACGAGCGATCGTAGGATATTTACGATCGATCGTAGACATGTTACGATCGATCGTAGATCGCTAACCCATAATTTTAATTCGTGATTTTTAGGGTTTCTTCTCTTTGCCTATAAATAGGGGATGGTATTTGGGGGTTTTGGTTTATCCTAAACCTAAAGAGAGCCTAAGAGAGATTAGAGAAGAAGGAGAGAGGAGAGATTGAGGGTTTGCCAAGAGGGTTGAGATTGAAGAAGAAGGACATCAAGATCAAGGGTGATCTTCCCCAAATCAAGCAAGGGGGTTTCTCCAAGCTCGGTAGCGCCTCCACACATGTTTTTGGAGGGTTTTCCTCATCTATTCAAGGTCGGTACCTTAGGCTACCCTCCTAGTTCATATTTTCTCTTTTCTTACCTTCTTCCTTGTTTTTTTCTAAAGTATAAACCTAATAAGAGATAATGGTTGTGTGAGAATGGATGTTGGGCGATGGATGCCGTGTATATGATGTGATGAATGAAATGGGAAGGGTATTGTACCAATAATGTAGAACCCCGGATATTTATGATATATATTAAAGCCTTCAGATGTTTTTTTTTTAGTTTAGGAGTGTTGGGATGAAGGATTAATAGTACAAAATACTCTTAAGTATTAATGAAGTAACCTTAGCATGACCCTCAACTTTAAGAAGCTTTAGTTTTATCACCGCTCATCAGAATCAAGTGATTCTTGAATATTTGGAAAGGTTTTTAAACCCTCTTCAAGGTTTATGTTGATCACTTTTCCATATTTTGAGTCGGGGTCGAGTCAAAAGTCCGATTTCCAAAATCGGGACTGTTGAAAACTTGGGCTGTCGAAACCCATTTACAGACCAGTAATCTTTGGAGCCATTTTTGGTAAATTAAAACTCAAAATTAGGAGTTTTATAAAACATAAAAGTTATTCCCCTTCGAAATAAGAATCCAACTTAAGTTGAATTGTCAAAATTAGACCACCGAGTCAAAAGTTATGGCCAATTTACCAAAGCGCATTTTTGCAGAAAAACTCGCTCGAGCAAGATCCAAACCCGCTCTAGCGAGATTGACCAAAACCGAGTTTTTGAGGCTAGGGAGTAACCCGCTCGAGCGAGATTGCCCAAAAATGTTTTTTTTAAGGTTTTTCACTAACCTTAGACTATATATACCCAATTTTTCGGGGGTCCAAGGTTCCTAACACTTAGAGAGTGACTTTTTGAGAGAAAAAGAGAGAAAGGAGAGGAAAGGTTTGAGGATTTACAAGAGGGGTTTTGTGGAGATCAAAGAGAGTCCAAATCAAGCTTGGATCATCCTCTTAAGCAAGGATCTTCATACTCAAGTGGTGGTGTCTTCTTCCTCAAGTTGGGATTCTTGTTCAAGGGTTTTTTCAAACTAAGAAGGGATCCTCACAAGGTTAGTACACCCTTACTAACTAGCTTAGTAATAACTAGGGTTTTTCCTTTAAAAATGATGATTTCTTCTTGTGTTCTTTCCTTTTCTTGAAATGTATGATTTTTTCTAATTATAAACAAGATAAGAATGTGAATGATATGAGATGGAAGAATGGATGGTGGAGGTGGCGATTGGATGCCGTGGAATGTGATGTATGTAGTGTGATGGATAAATGGTGGAAGGGCATTTCATACATAATAAACATACCCTTGTATTGTTGAAAGATATGCACTAAGGAACTTGAATATGAGAACCATGAATGTGTTGCTTGCTAAGTGTTCGTCAAAATGCCTAAACAAGAATAAATGGGTTTAATGGAGATTATGAAAAATACGGATCATGTAATTCTTTTTCTAACCCTAAATTTGATATAATATTGTCACCATTGCTCACATATCACATGATTATAAGTAGGGTTCATATGTTATGTGTTTTCCCCTTTTTTTTTATCAATTATGCTATTACGATTGCCACAAATTGTCGCACACAAACACGCATGCATCCATGAACCGATATTTTCAAAGTACACGTATTTCAATGACAACAACAAAAGTGATTCACGGTTCGAATGATAAAGCCGGACATCGGGCCGGTCAAGGGTAGAGCATATCTCCAGATATGTCAAACCTGGCTCACAAGTAAACAAGCAGGTGGATAAAGCCGAACATCGGGCTGGTCAAGGGAAGGGCATGCAAGATATGTTATACCTGGCTCACAAGAAAACAAGTTGATTAAGCCGGACATAGGGCTGGTCAAGGATGTTAGTGTACCCCTCTTTCGATATCTATATATATGTATTCTTATTCACGGGGTACTAACATCTGGCTCACGAGAAAACAAAGCAAGTCAAGTCAAGTCATGGCGAGTCAAGCAAGAACACAAGACACATGATTCCAAGCAAGACATGATACATACGTGATTCTTACGAACGAGACCCAAGACCACACATTGTTTTCAAGTATGACAAGCAAGATTGAAAACACATGAACACACACCCAAACAATTGTTTTCAAGATAAGACAAGACATGATTTTGAAGTATGATTTTATCGGGTTTTCGCATTCTTGCATGCATATGATGATCTTATATTGCTTTACTGATTGTGCAAATCAATGTTCTCTTGTACATGTTATTACTCCTGTTTAGCTAGTAGCTTGTACTCACTGAGTATTCCATACTCAGCCGGACTTTCATGTCGGCAGGTACTCAGTTTATCATTTGCGCTCCCGATCCTTGGATCGAGGAGGATTATGGTGAGGAGGAGCCTCACGTGGATCCTATGGTAGAGCCTCAAGTGGAGGCGAGAGACTTAGATAGATGGCCGTACCCGGACGAGTGCTGAGAGAGAGAGAGTGTTATGATTTTATATTTTGATAGGTGGGCATGTCCACCTTTACTTTGATGTCTGTGATTGTATATGTAAACTTGGGATACAGATTACCTTATTTTGAAAAGAAAAAGTTGATCATGAGCTTCTACACTTTTTATGAGCTTCTGCAATCTGATCATTGTCATTATTGGATTAGTTCACCTTGTTTATTGTAGGATGGTTTGAAGGGTTAAGTATAGTCACGACCAAAGTATCCCTTAACTCCTAGGGGGTATTTTGGGGCGTGAAAAATAATAAACACATGTGTATGTTGTGAATATAAACCCACCTAGAAAAGCAAGGTGACAAATAATGTACACACCACATGTTTGATGAAATGTCAAGGTGAAGAAAATGAGATGTAAACCAAGAAATGCATGCTTAAAAGTGGATGGAATTGCTAGGGTTTATAATAGTGTGATTAATTGCTTCCCCTAAACGGCATAAATATTTACTTGTTCAAATTGATGATATTCTATGTATTGTTGAAATCCCAAATGTCATATTTAATTTCAAGTGAAAGTATGCACATGATTTCACGAGCACGGCATGCATGACATGGTTTACCGGTGTTTTTCAAGAATAAGGGTTGGTAATTAGAGGTAGGGCATATCTTAAGATATGTTTTGTCTCGCTTTTGACAAGAACAAGCATTGCACATGAGGGAGTTTACACTTCCCTCCCTTCAAGATTGAAAGAGGGGTCTCCCCTCACTCACAAGTACATATCATTGAAAGAAGGGTCTCCCTTCCCTCGTAAGTGCATCTCATTGAAAGAAGGGTCTCCCTTCCCTCGCAAGTGCATTTCATTTAAAGAGGGGTCTCCCCTCCCTCGCAAGTGTACCTCACAAGTTGCATGAACATGTTTAAATTCCAAGCAAGTACGCATGACAGAAAAGCAAGACAGACATGACAAGTTTTTTCACGAAAAGAGTACTTTTAAGTCAAGTCAAGTGCACGATGATTTCAAGAGATTTATCAACTTTTATGTGATGCAAGCATGAAGATAAACTGCTTTATTTTCCTGTTATTATATGAATTGCTTCCTGCTTTATATATCATTATTGTTATGCCATGATTGTTGGTTAGCATTTGGTACACGCTGAGTATTCCATGCTCAGCCATACGTTTATGTCGGCAGGTACTGAGGGAGCTGCTGCTCCTTTCGACATCTGTGCTCCTGGCCCATGGGTGGAGGAGGAGTACATTGAGGAACTTGTGGAGGAACCTCTTGTAGAGGGCTACTACTAGGTGGTAGATTCTAGGTGATTGTGGGTGAGCGTGAGAGATTGTGTTCATATATTTTGGCGGGCCTGTCCGCACTTTCTTTTGTGATATCATTTTGTACAAACTTGAATCATTGTATATACATAGAGGTTTGGTTAGGCTTCCGTTGTGTTATGCAATTTATGCTTCCGCTGTTTGTCCTCTATCGTATATGCTTCATGTATTTTGCAGGTCAGGTTGTCAAGTATGCTAAGTAGATCATGGCAAGTCGTCCAAGATTCACTCTAACTCGTAGGGTGGGTTTTGGGTCGCGACAAATATGATTATCACATGACAAGATTTACTTGGTTTTGTTTTCATGCGACTACTGTTAAGAAAAAGATTTTGGTAACTACTTTCACGAATGTTATGCTCTAAGCTTATGCATGTTCATGCTATTATTCACTATTAGTTAGTAGTTTGTATATCACTGAGTATTCCATGCTCAGTCGATTATTGACTTCGGTAGGTGTACGTGTTCCATTTGATGTTTGTGGTACGGAGCCTTGGATAGAGGAAAAATACTATGATCCGGAGCCCTCTATGGACCACTACCAGGATGATGGATCACTGGATAAGCGGCTCGATTTTGATTTCTATTGAGAGGATGAGAGATCATACTGATATTTTGTGCATGTTGAGAGTGGGACTTGTCCACTCCTTATTTTTGGATATGTTCTGTTGTTCTAGACATGGACTAAATTATAGGAGTATGTTATTATAAATCGTTTCTGCTATGTTTTATAACTTGTGTGCTCTGACAGGATGGTAAGTATATGTGCCTTATGTGTCATACAGGATGGTATGATACGGCGGTCCGAGCTAAAGTATTCCTAACTCTTAGGGGGTATTTTGGGTCGCGACAGTGACTGCCTAGGCAATTTTGGAGCATCATCGCCTAGGTGGGCGTTTTTGCACTATTTTCTCATTTTCTCTTAAATGTAAGCCTTTTTTACAAGATAGTTACATATAAATAACATTTAAGTAAACGGTTCTGAACTTTACTTTCACTTACTTAAAATATTTATATGGAAATAAGGTTATACCCTCATTTGAATTCTATAAAAATTATCCTAGATCCAAATTCTTGAAGAATAAAAAAGTCAACAAAACCCGTTGTTTAGCGCCTTTTTTCAACATTTTCACTTTCAAATGCTAAGGTATTTTTCAAATCTTAAATTTTCATAAATTCTACTATATCAAAACATTATTAAAACATAAAATTGCAGTGAAAAGTCTTATATTTTAGTCTTCAAAAATATTTTCACCTATAGGGTCAAAGTCAACTAACGGGTCTGCAGAAAAGGACTTGCATTAAAGCTTTACATCATTAAATATTAATTTGCCTAGATTATTATCAACCTTAGGAGGTTTGAATTGTTGTGTATATATTAATATTATATATACTAGTGGGCAGCACGTGCGATGCACGTTTGAGGGAGAGGGGAATAGTAGACAGACTGGGAAGAAGGACCTAGTAAGGGCATTTGAAAAAAAAAAAATATATATTTTGGGTATAGAAACTTAAGGAACATTTTGGATATCTCTTATGAACACAATTGTAAGGGATACGTTGGTTGTAGAAATATGACGTAGGGACATTTTGAGAATAAAAATGCTTTAGGGGCATTTTGGGTATAGTAAAGAAAGGGGGCAGGCAAGGCCTTGGTAAGACGTTCTTCTTTCAGAGCGTTTTGCCAAGAGAGCCACGAGTCTGGTTACGCCACTAAAGTCACCATGTTTCCCTTTTAACATTCCTTAACTGTGGTTAAGATTCACCAACCCCTAAAGTTCACCCATTTATCCTTGGTTTTTAGAAAAAAAATTAAAAATAATAATAATCTTAGGAGTTATTGAATTTTAATAAGGATTTTTAAAAATTAATATTTTTTTCAAAAAACCAAGGATAAGTGGGTAAACTTTAGGAGTGAGTGAATCTTAACCACAATTGGAATCCAATTACGCCTTTGAGGTTGCCATGTGTCTCTTTTGACACCCCTTAACTATGGTTAAGATTCACCCACCCCTTAGGGTTCACCCACCTATCTTTGGTTTTTAGAAAAAAAAAATGAAAAAAAATTTAACCCTAGGAATTAGTGAATTTTAACCAAAGCTTACAATTTTTTTTTTTTTTTTTCTAAAAACCAAGAATAAGTGGGTGAACTCAAAGGGTTCCATGTGTCTCTTTTGACACCCCTTAGCTGTGGTTAAGATTCACCTACCCTAGAGTTCACCCACCCCTAAGGTTCACCCATTTATACTTGGTTTTTAGGAAAAAATATTAATTTTTTTAAACCCTGATTAAAATTCACTAACTCTTTGGGTTAGTTTTTTTTCCTAAAACCAAGGATAAGTAGGTGAACCCTAGGAGTGAGTGAATCTTAACCATAGTTAAGAAATATATAATTGTAAAGAATTTCAAGTCTACAATTAATGAGTAAGGGGTAGTATGGGAATAAAGCAAACATTCAATAAATTTTTTGTCTTATATACATATACATGATTATGATAATGGCAATTTGGGAAAAATAGCATTCTCGTTAATAGAGTATGATAGATAGAAGTCAAAAAGGCATTTTGGGAATTTATACAAATATCAATCAACGTTTTGAACAGAGTAATCCTCTTTATATTAGTAGAGAAGAGAAGTAGAAGTAGAGAAGATAGTTAGATAAAAGTCAAAGGGTATTTTTGAAATTAACACAAATACAATCAACGTTTTGAACAGAGGAATCCTCTTTGTATTAGTAGAGATAGTGGGCAGCACGTGCGATGCATGTGAGAGAGAGGGGAAAGGGAGAGAGACTGAGAAAATGGACTCTAGTGAATTTTTTTTTAAAATTTTCGTTTTAACTTAAAAAGATGGAGTAGTGGATTGAAACTACCTTATACCACATGTCCCTACTTTTTCTCTTGAAAAGTAGTTACAACGTAGAGAGGGTGTGCCTCTTCCTTGGGAGAGATCAAGGAAGGAGGATGAGAGAGTATAAGGATAATAAGGATTTGAGGGAATCGTGGAGATATAGAGATTATTGTTAGTTGTAGTTGATTTTACTTCAATACCACTACTGACCATAAAATACCATAAAATTGGGACTCATTAGGAATATTAGAAAAAAAAAATAAACTTTTTGTCATGCCCCAAAATACCCCCTAGGAGTTTAGGGATACTTTAGGCGTGACTATACATACCTGCCAAACCATCCTGTCATGAAAAAGATAATTAAATTACTAAACAATGATAATCAGAGCGCGGAAGCTAAACATAAATGCGGAAGCGTAAACTAACTTTTTCTTTTCTTCTAAGATTTCCAAAATAGTATTCCAAGTTAACATATATACAACATGTCTAAGTCTAAGGTGGACATGCCCACCTATCAAAATGTCAAAATACATAAGCACCCTCTCGTACTCTCCCCTCAACAGTAGTCGAGGTACGGCCACACGTCAAGGCCTCGGTCCGCCTGAGACTACAGTGGGATAGACGGCTCTCTCTCCTTGATATACTCTTCCTCGACCCAAGGCTCTGGGTCGAGGGCTCCCTCAGTACCTGCCGACATGAAAGTACGGCTGAGCATGGAATACTCAGCGAGTACAAGCTTCTAGCTATCCATAACAATAATAAACACACAAGGAGTAGTACAATACCAATCATCAATTCTAGGCAATAGTAAGATCATAGAATCAAACAATATTAAACATGGAGCAATATTATCATCTTGATGTACATGAATGCAAAAACGCCGACAAAACTCATGCTTGAAAACCTGTTTCCATGTCTCGGTATGCATTGTAAAAATCATGTATGCGTGCATGCATGAATGTCTTGTCATCATCTTGTAACCTTGCATCTTGTAACTTGTGAACCAGAGGCTAGCACCCGAATCTCCCTGGGCTGCCAACCTCTTTGATATATGGTTTTCTATTGAGCCAGAGGCTAGTACCCGAATGTCCCTGGGCTACCAACCTCCTTGACAATATGTGATTTTTATTACTTGTTTAGTTTTCTTGTGAGCCAGAGGCTAGTACCCGAATGTCCCTGGGATACCAACCTCCTTGAAAATATGTGTTTTAGGGGTTTTCTTGTGAGCCAGAGGCTAGTACCCGTATCTCCCTGGGCTACCAACCTCCCTGACATGCAATATTTTCTTGTTGGTAATTATATACACATGCTCTTGAAATCTCGGTTCATGCTATCATGCGTGCTTGTGTACGTGTCAATCGTGACAATAGTAGAATGAGGATAACGAGAGAGATATGACATCCCAATTCCATTCATAATATATTCATGTGAGCATTTGAGTAATTAACATGGCATTTGAGTATTCAAAGCATTTTCTTCCTTTAAGTCATGATTTTATAGATTTGGCATTTTGTTAAACACATAACATACATTGTTCCTTGGTAGTTCATCTTCTTCCTTTTTATGGATATTTTCCATTCAAGCACACAAGGGTAAGTTTATTATTTGTACAATGCCCATCCTCCATTTTCCAATTCACACCCCACACATCATACATCATTCCTTCGGCATCCAATCGCCTCATTCCATATCCATCCAAAACATTCATACCATTCTTCCTTATCTTGTTTGTAGCACCCCGGACTTTTCTATACTTAATGAATACCGTTTTCGTAGCTAATTGGCCTTCCTCATAGTCTAATTAATAAATAAAAGAGAAATCGGAAATTCTGAAATGTCAGAAATGTTCATTTTCGAAAGACGAACCCAACGCAAGTTGAATCGTCGAAATCGGACGAGCGAGTCAAAAGATATGGTCAAAACAGTCCAGACATGCAGAGCACCGATCGCTCGGTCCAGTCAGCGATCGATCGGTCCAAAACCGATCGATCGGTATCTATCGCACGGTCAAAGATTTTGTATGGGGAAATCTTCCAGAGAGTAGTTTTCTGACCGGTCGCTCGGCCAGAGTACCGATCGCTCGGTAGGCAACCGATCGATCGGTCATAACCACCGATCGCTCGGTCCCCGTGTTTTTTCAGAAATTTTTGTAAGGACATTTTCGTCTTTTGGGGGTTAAATCCTTTCTTCTTAAGGCTTGCCCGAGCCTTTAGGGCTTCATTCACATACTTAGAGGATTTTGAGAGTTAGGGAGAGAGGAGAAGGAGACTCTAACCTAGGGTTCGTTTTTGAGGAGGAATCAAAGGGGGTTTAAGAACCCTAGATCCCCCAACTCGTTTGGCTTCAATTTCAAGGCTCAAGCTCGTGTGGGACTCCTCCTCCAAGCTAGGGCAGCACTCACGCACGTTTTTTTTTTAAGGGGTTTATTCCCCAACTCAAGTCTTCCTCAAGCAAGGGTTGTTCCCTACCCTTTTTGGAGCTTCAATCAAGGTTTCTACCAAGATCAAGCCTTGATCTAAGGTTAGTACACCCTACTAACTTACCCTAGCAATAAATCTAAGTTTTCTTTATGAAATGTGATTTATGCTATTATGTTTGCTTTCTTGTGAAATGTATCATCCCTAATAAATATAAACAAGATAAAGAAATGGTATGGATGCTTGGATGGATGTGGGATGTGGCGATTGGATGCCGAATGGGTGATGTATGGTATGTGTGGGTTGTGGATTGGAAAATGGAGGATGGGCATTACACAAATAATAAACTTACCTTGTGTGATTGAATGTAAAATATGCACTAAAAAGGAGAAAATGAACAATGAGGAAACTTGCATGCTAAGTGTTTGACAAAATACCTAAACTATGAAATAATGACTTAAATGAAGAAAATGAAAATAGGCCTCATGCATGTACTCTTATGAATGATGAATTAATCAAGTAATGTGATCAAGTAATGTGCAAATTTCTTAAGTGCGCCTATGCTTATATGATGAATCGAATTATGATGCCATATCTCTCTTGCTATCCTTATTCCACGATGGTCACTATTGACACATACACGAGCACGCATGATAGCATGAACCGAGATTTCAAGAGCATATGCATATAATAACCAACAAGAAAATATTGCATGTCAAGGAGGTTGGTAGCCCAGGGACATTCGGGTACTAGCCTCTAGCTCACAAGAAAACCCCTAAAACACATATTGTCACGGAGGTTGGTAGCCCAGGGACATTCGGGTACTAGCCTCTGGCTCACAAGAAAACTAAACAAGTAATAAAAATCACCTATTGTCAAGGAGGTTGGTAGCCCAGGGACATTCGGGTACTAGCCTCTGGCTCACAAGAAAACCATTTATCAAGGAGGTTGGCAGCCAGGGAGATTCGGGTGCTAGCCTCTGGCTCACAAGTTACAAGATACAAGGTTACAAGATGATAACAAGACATTCATGCATGCACGCATACATGGTTTTAAAATGCATACCGGGACATGGAAACGGGTTTTCAAGTATGAGTTTTGTCGGCGTTTTTGCATTCATGCTCATCAAGATGATAATATTTCTCCATGATTAATATTGTTTAATTCTATGATTTTACTATTGCCTGGAATTGATGATTGGTATTGTACTACTCTTTGCATGTTTATTATTGTTATGGATAGCTAGTAGCTTGTACTCGCTGAGTATTCCATGCTCAGCCGTACTTTCATGTCGGCAGGTACTGAGGGAGCCCTCGACCCAGAGCCTTGGGTCGAGGAAGAGTATATCGAGGAGAGAGAGCCGTCTATCCCACTGCAGTCTCAGGCGGACCGAGACCTTGACGTGTGGCCATACCTCGACTACTGTTGAGGGGAGAGTACGATAGGGTCTTTTATGTATTTTGACATTTTGATAGGTGGGTCTGTCCACCTTAGACTTAGACATGTTTTGTATATATGTTAACTTGGAATACTATTTTGGAAATCTTAGAAGAAAAGAAAAAGTTAGTTTAGGCTTCCCCATTTATGTTTAGCTTCCGCGCTCTGATTATCATTGTTTAGTACGTTAATTATCTTGTTCATGACAGGATGGTTTGGCAGGTACGTATAGTCATGCCTAAAGTATCCCTAAACTCCTAGGGGGTATTTTGGGGCGTTACATTGTTTATGTTCATTAGAGATGTTTATTAGAGATAATATATTTCATAAAGAAGAAACCTAATAACAAGGATCACATTCCATACAGAAACCTAGATTATTGTTAGGGTAAGTTACTAGGGTGTACTAACCTTGAAGAAGAGAAGAAAACCCTTGAAAAACGCTGTGGAGAACGCTGCCCTAGCTTGGAATGGGACTCCACACGTGCTTGAGGTTGGATTTGAGAGATCCAAGCTTTTGAGATGGTCATGGGTTCCAAAACCCCTTGATTTTCTCAAGTTGATGCCCTAGGGTGAAAACCCCTTCTCTCCTCTCTCACTCCCTCTCAAAATATGGCTAAGGGTGTTTATGAACACCCTTGGCTCGAGCCAACCCTTAAAAATAAGGGTGGAGTGGCCAAAATACCAAAAAACCCCTAAAAATATTTCTGAAAATCGCGTAGGACCGATAAATGACCGATCTACTGGTAGTGGACCGATCGATCGGTGCTTATGACCGATCTCTCGGTCTTGACTGGTGCTGCAAAAGGCACTTCAGTATTTTGGCCATAACTTTTGACTCGGTGCTCTGATTTTGACGATTCAACTTGCGTTGGATTCTTCTTTCGAAGAGGAATAACTTTTATGTTTTGAAAAAATTCTAATTCTTCTTTATTCATGGACAAAAATTCCCCTAAAGCTGACTGGTCTGCAATGGGTTGCGACAGCCCAAATTTGCAGCCGACCCGATTTTGGAAATCCCACTTTTGACTCAACCCCGACTCAAAATCAGGGAAAGTGATCAACATGTACCTTGAAGAGGGTTCTAATAAATTTCCAAAAATTCAATAATCACTCAATTCTGAGCAACGATGACTAAACTAGAGCCTTTTAAAGTTGAGGTAAATGTCGAAACATACCTTTTCGACACCTAGAATACCTCGAGTGTTTTCACACTCTTTTCCCCTTGTGTCCAACACCTTACTCACACCTCATAAATCATTCTCCATAAGTCTTTAACCCACCTCAATGATCATTAAATTCACACCGACATGCATGAGAGGCTCCGGCCTCTCTATGCCTCATGCACTAGCACTATTCACCAACAACCCATTGAAACACTTAGGGTATTTGTACCCTTGATTTCACTTACTTAGAGTATCTTTACACTCTCTTTTTACGACTCAAACCATGTACCTAAAACCCTCAATTGACTAATCATAATATCAAGAACACAATGGGAGGCCTTAGGCCTTCACACATACCATACAAGGGCACCTTTCACTGGCACTATTCATAGTATAGTGAACTTGAATTTCCGAGGTTCTACATCCTCCCCCCCTTATAGGAATTTCGTCCCCGAAATTAGGACGCAACGCGAACGCGCTAGGATACTTTCCCCCACTTCATTTAGTCTTTACGATCCTTCGTACCTAGTAGCGCTAAACACGTCCACCGGACACTTGAATCCCATGTTGACCAATCCCTAGGCTAGGCACACGTTACTCACAACTAAATCAACAATGCATAATAGTACACATAGAATATATGTAGCATGCTCATACACATCTATAAACATATATCACATACTTTTGGCCATTTATAGATCGACACCTTGCATTGGGCGCGCCTTGCTCAACTGAGCCCACAAACTTAGAACCTAAGACATGACAAAGGATTATCAATCCGGTGCCGACCAACACCTAACTAAGCACTCGCTTATTAGCAAGGCACCCTTGACTAACCATCATCAAGCCAGTATATAAATCATATGTATTACATAGATAGTATGTTATATACAAGCAACACCTCATACTTCATTGAAATAGGGTATAATATACACATGAATTAGCCTTAACATACAATGTAGGTTTTTCTAGCATGAAACCCTAAGTTCGGTTGAGATTTCACCGGCTTTCAACTAACAATAATTTGTTAGTCTACATTTAGGAGCAATAACAATTCCTAAGTATAACTTGACTCAAGCTCCTTACTATTCAATGAGCATATATTGCTTATGTAAGCGTATCGTATCTATCCAAGTATACACATAATAGTATAATTATAAAATTGGTTTTCCTAGTGAAGCTAAGTTCTTCTTCTTGTTTTCAGGTATTAAATTAATGAGTAGTTTATCCAATTGAGTTATTTACGCAACTTCCTCTCAATCTTGGGGACATGTATGATGCTTCTAAGATCTGCATGATGCATGTAGGATGTGTACGATGATTATGAAATCTATGAAGTGAATGATATGAATGATGCTCATGAGATGCGGAATGCTTATGATGTGTATGAAGTGCGTGTCATGAACGATGCTTATGCCATGCATGATGCTTATGTTATGTATGAGTGTGCATGCCATGTATGAAATGCATGTGGTCCTTGGAGTTTATACTTTTATTTATCATTTTGGACTAGGCATTGGTTCTAGAATGTGCTGCATAAAATGCTCATCTGTATCTAGAAGCGTGCATCAACATCCCTAAGTTGGTTGAAATTTATTGATGTCCATATATGTTCCTACTAGTCGTGGGGTTACATGAACTTGCATGGACTTATCATCATACCGTGATGTTCGACTTATGCTTATTTGTGTTGCAATACGCATTAAGCGCACTTTAACGGATGAAATTTCACCGGATGCACATAACAGCATATACATCGAAACCTATGTCCCTTGTTCCGTAATGACTCTAAATCTACTAATCTTGCAAGACACAAGAATCTCCTATAGTCTCACTTGGAAGCAAATCCCTACCTAAATCTAATAACATAATGTATGATAAGGGGCCTACCCCCCCCCCCCCCCTGTTAACTAACACCTAGGCTAGCCTCTATCCTGAATATCACATCACTCATTGATCTAATTGGGAAACCCGATCATCAAGCATTGGTTTTCACTTAGCATATAACATATAATATGCCAATCATATATATCATATAATACCACAAAACAATTCAACACATAATCGTATTAGTATATAAAATTTTGGGTTTTCTAGCGTAAATGTACTCTAACTCGGTTGAAATCAACCTGTTCTGGACAAAGACTAAGTGATTTGTCTACACTTGGAATACGACTCCTAAGATGAATCTAATGCCTTGGCTTACTCGTGGTATCATTCCCTAAACGACCCCAGAGACCTAAAGCCTAAGCTCTGATACCACTTCTGTCACGCCCCAAAATACCCCCTAGGAGTTTAGGGATACTTTAGGCATGACTATACATACCTGCCAAACCATCCTGTCATGAACAAGATAATTAAAGTACTACACAATGATAATCAGAGCGCGGAAGCTAAACATAAATGCGGAAGCGTAAACTAACTTTTTCTTTTCTTCTAAGATTTCCAAAATAGTATTCCAAGTTAACATATATACAACATGTCTAAGTCTAAGGTGGACAGGCCCACCTATCAAAATGTCAAAATACATAAGCACCCTCTCGTACTCTCCCCTCAACAGTAGTCGAGGTACGGCCACACGTCAAGGTCTCGGTCCGCCTGAGACTACAGTGGGATAGACGGCTCTCTCTCCTCGATATACTCTTCCTCGACCCAAGGCTCTGGGTCGAGGGCTCCCTTAGTACCTGCCGACATGAAAGTACGGCTGAGCATGGAATACTCAGCGAGTACAAGCTTCTAGCTATCCATAACAATAATAAACACGCAAGGAGTAGTACAATACCAATCATCAATTCCAGGCAATAGTAAGATCATAGAATCAAACAATATTAAACATGGAGCAATATTATCATCTTGATGTACATGAATGCAAAAAGGCCAACAAAACTCATGCTTGAAAACCTGTTTCCATGTCTCGGTATGCATTGTAAAAATCATGTATGCGTGCATGCATGAATGTCTTGTCATCATCTTGTAACCTTACATCTTGTAACTTGTGAGCCAGAGGCTAGCACCCGAATCTCCCTGGGCTGCCAACCTCCTTGATATATGGTTTTCTTGTGAGCCAGAGGCTAGTACCCGAATGTCCCTGGGCTACCAACTTCCTTGACAATATGTGATTTTTATTACTTGTTTAGTTTTCTTGTGAGCTAGAGGCTAGTACCCGAATGTCCCTGGGCTACCAACCTCCTTGACAATATGTGTTTTAGGGGTTTTCTTGTGAGCCAGAGGCTAGTACCCGTATCTCCCTGGGCTACCAACCTCCTTGACATGCAATATTTTCTTGTTGGTTATTATATACACATGCTCTTGAAATCTCGGTTCATACTATCATGCGTGCTCGTGTACGTGTCAATCGTGACAATAGTGGAATGAGGATAACGAGAGAGATATGGCATCCCAATTCCATTCATAATATATTCATGTGAGCATTTGAGTAATTAACATGGCATTTGAGTATTCAAAGCATTTTCTTCCTTTAAGTCATGATTTTATAGATTTGACATTTTGTCAAACACATAACATACATTGTTCCTTGGTAGTTCATCTTCTTCCTTTTTATGCATATTTTCCATTCAAGCACACAAGGGTAAGTTTATTATTTGTACAATGCCCATCCTCCATTTTCCAATTCACACCCCACACATCATACATCATTCCTTCGGCATCCAATCGCCTCATTTCATTCCCATCCAAACATTCATACCATTCTTTCTTATCTTGTTTATGTTCATTAGAGATGTTTATTAGAGATAATATATTTCATAAAGAAGAAACCTAATAACAAGGATCACATTCCATATAGAAACCTAGATTATTGCTAGGGTAAGTTAGTAGGGTGTACTAACCTTGAAGAAGAGAAGAAAACCCTTGAAAAACGCTGTGGAGAACGCTGCCCTAGCTTGGAATGGGACTCCACACGTGCTTGAGGTTGGATTTGAGAGATCCAAGCTTTTGAGATGGTCATGGGTTCCAAAACCCCTTGATTTTCTCAATTTCATGCCCTAGGGTGAAAACCCCTTCTCTCCTCTCTCACTCCCTCTCAAAATATGGCTAAGGGTGTTTATGAACACCCTTGGCTCGAGCCAACCCTTAAAAATAAGGGTGGAGTGGCCAAAATACCAAAAAACCCCTAAAATTTTTTTTGAAAATCACGTAGGACCGATAGATGACCGATCTACCGGTAGTGGACCGATCGATCGGTGCTTATGACCGATCTACCGGCAGTGGACCGATCTCTCGGTCTTGACTGGTGCTGCAGAACGCACTTTAGTAATTTGGCCATAACTTTTGACTCGGTGCTCTGATTTTGACGATTCAATTTGTGTTGAATTCTTCTTTCGAAGAGGAACAACTTTCATGTTTTGAAAAAATTCTAATTCTTTTTTATTCATGGACAAAAATTCCCCTAAAGCTGACTGGTCTGCAATGGGTTGAGACAGCCCAAATTTGCAGCCGACCCGATTTTGGAAATCCCACTTTTGACTCAACCCCGACTCAAAATCAGGGAAAGTGATCAACATAAACCTTGAAGAAGGTTCTAATACCTTTCCAAAAATTCAGTAATCACTCAATTCTGAGCAACGATGACTAAACTAGAGCCCTTTAAAGTTGAGGTAAATGCCGAAACATACCTTTTCGACACCTAGAATACCTCGAGTGTTTTCACACTCTTTTCCCCTTGTGTCCAACACCTTACTCACACCTCATAAATCATTCTCCATAAGTCTTTAACCCACCTCAATGATCATTAAATTCACACCGACATGTATGAGAGGCTCCGGCCTCTCTATGCCTCATGCACTAGCACTATTCACCAACAACCCATTGAAACACTTAGGGTATTTGTACCCTTGATTTCACTTACTTAGAGTATCTTTAAACTCTCTTTTTACGACTCAAACCATGTACCTAAAACCCTCAATTGACTAATCATAATATCAAGAACACAATGGGAGGCCTTAGGCCTTCACACATACCATACAAGGGCACCTTTCACTGGCACTATTCATAGTATAGTGAACTTGAATTTCTGGGGTTCTACACTTTTTAACCCCGCTTCTCTCATTATAATAGTAGAGATAATTTAATTATATTTATCGCTTAGGCACCACCTGGGCGCGCTTTGCCTAGCCAGGCCTAATTGCCTAGGCATCGCCTTGACTACACTATGTGCAACTTATCACAGAATGAAAATACATCGCGTACTAACATAGTTTATGAGGTAGTTGTCAAGAATTGGAATGGTACAGGTACTAGTAACATGGCTTAAAATATCAGTGCTAGCATGCATATTGATAAGTCGAAATTAGGAAATGTATTGTGAATGCGCATGGAAATGCTGTAAAATAATTTTTTTTTGAATGCAGGAAACACATGGAAACTAAAAACAAATATAAGCTAGAAAAATGATAGATAGAGATTAACTTTCAATAACTATGTGTATGAGACACTAAAATGCTTTACTTTCTTAAAGGCAGATTTGCTACACTGGTGGTTACTTTTTTTTTTTATTACAAAGATTAACAATCTCTCTATTCTCCTATACAGTCAAAACAAGGTATATAGTAAGAAAAAAATGATACCTTGGAGACAGATAGACTAATCAACGGACTCTCTATCCTCTCTTTTTCCATCTAATTGGTTTGTGTTCGTTATAGATACCAAGAAATAAGCAATGCTAATTCTATAGGGTTGAATAAAAATTTGATTGACCATTTGATATTTGATCAATCCATTTACAATGATGAAATAACTTGTGTATGTGTGTGTGCATGCATGGGGATGCAAGGGTGGAGGTGGGGTTGGGAGCGCGTATCATTCTACCAATAAAGTGCAAGGACTATACCAAACTTTATGTGAACATAATTACCCTTCACCTTACTTTATATAAAAAATTGTAAAATAAATTATAATGTATACTATTATGTGGGACCCATGAGACTCACTACTATGTATGTAATTAGTAATTTTGATTTAGGTGAACTTTTTAAAGTGTGTATGTGAGTATGTAGTTAGAAGTTTTACTTTAGGTAAACTTCTTAAAGTCTATCTATTTATTTATCTTATTAGGACCCAATTATAATCTTTAGTCTTTACAATAAAAACTCTACAACATTTAATTAGAAAATAACTCTTGGTAAAATTCAAAAGACAATTTACTCATTTGAGTGTTTCTCTTAGTTGGAAACTGAGGGCCCATTTGGCATTACTCCCAAGGAATAATTCTCTATTCCATGGGAATAGAGAATTGTTGCTTGGGAGTGATGTCAAACGGGCCCTGAGTTTCTTAAAATAATAAGAAATTGATTTTTGTAATGAAGAAACAAGTTTCATTATAAGAAGAAACAAGTTTCGTTTTGCAAATAAACCAGCTTCTTTTTGAAAAGAAACAAGCTTTTCTCTATTGGTAAACAAGTTTCTTTCTTATATTAAAACCCATTTCTGGAAACCTTGTACCAGTTTACCTGTCAAGAACCAACTATTCATCGTATTATATTATGTCTATTTATCTGGTTTACTGTATGATGTGTTAGTGTTTTGGGTTTCTTGACTTCAGGCTGGGTTATCATCATGTTCTTTTCCCCCATACATGTGCCATTTATGTGTTTTCCTGACTCCCAAAATCCAACAATATGAGCTTGCTTTATCACTAGTTTTTATCTTTAAGGCTGTTCGTTTCCAGTTCTTTCTGCTCGGTGCATTCCTGTCCTTAATTACTGGTTCAATAACACCACACCCGTTTGGTTTAGGGATGGAGTAAGTGAGTCACAGTTCAACCAAGTCTTGAACATCAAACTGGATCATATCATTGAGGTATCACCCCAACGCGAATTCTCTTCAATAAAAATTATAATTTTCTTTGCTTAGCTCTTAAAAAAAGATTGTGGTTGTAAACTGTGTTTGTCTATATTTTGTAGGCCTGCAAGTTCCTTGATGAGAAGTGGTCTCCTAGGTTCTTGGTGATTGTAGCACAGAAAAACCGCCATACAAAGTTCTTTCAGTCCGGATCTCCCGATAATGTTCCACTTGGTTAGCCTCTTCATAAACTCCAAAAAAGGCCAGTTAAATCACTGGTTGTAACCTTTTTCTTTGTTTTTGTGTACACAGGACAGTCATTGACGGTAAAGTTAAGTCATCCGCGAAACAATGATTCCTACATGTGAGCACATGCGGGGATGATTGTGAGTATTGACATGAAGCTGCCCTTTTTTTGGGCAATGATATATATCCTGAGTCCACTAACAACTAGTAGGGCTTGTCTTGTAATCATGGTTTAAAATATCGATACGTATCAACTGATACGGGCCGATACGTATCCTATTTGAAGCTAACCGATACACTGGTACGCTAGAAAAAAAATTACATAAAATATTATTTAAGTAAATGAATTTAACTTGATTTTACTTTCATTTACTTTAGATATTAATACGTAAATAAGGTTATCTCCCAATTTGAATTTAATAAAAATTATCCTGGATACAAATTTCTAAAGAATAAAAAGTCAATTTTCTAGTTCAAGAACAAAACCTTTTTTTATAGCACCTTTTAGGGATTGGGTCAGAATTTAAACTTTCAAATGATAGAGTACTTATCAAATATTAGAATTTCATAAACTCTATTATATAAAAAATTACCAAAAGTCTGACAAAAAGAGTCTCATATTTTAGTCTTAAAAAATATTTTCATCTATAAGGTCGAAAGTCAACTAACAGTGTAAGTGTGTAACTATTCAGTATAAAAAAACTTATATAAAACTTAAAATTTAGGGTTGTAATTCAATACATTCTATTTTAAGGTTTTAAAATCTAAATAGTTTTTCTTATACTTAACTAAGTGACTATGTTTTGTATTTTCATATCTTGCATGCACGCCTTTTTTAACTTATAAAATTGTTAACTCTTATATACATAGTTATAGACATAGTTGGAGGCTTTCATTTAGTCTGTTTTTAGTTTCTATTTGAATTAAAAGAAGTTTGATGCAAGATATCTAAGTTTTTCCTTACGTATCCAAACTTGACGTATCCTAATTTTTTCTGCCGTATCCATCCGATGTGGTCCGATACTCCGATACGTATCTTATTTTAGATTTATCGATATGACACCCGATACCGATATTTTGAACAATGATTATAATCAGTTATCATTATTACAAGGCTGACAATAGTGTGTTAACTTCCTTGAGTTGACTTAGGAGAGCAATCCCCTTTTTTTCTTTTATTGCCTTAGTTAACAGTTGTAGCATGCCTGAGGAATACTTTGACCAAACTACATGTATTTTTAGTTTTCACCTTGACTGGCCATTCAATGCACACCTCAAAAGTGTTGGTACCACTGAAATATGTTGTATACTTGGCTAGAGGTGAGTCTTGACTGTTGGCATGTACTGAATCTCTGTGTGTGTGTATGTGCGCGCGCGCGCGCGCGCGCACACATATGTACATAAACTTTTAATCCTCTTTAGCTTTTTCAATCCTTATAAACTAGTTGTCTTTGAGTGACAATACAAGAAGGGTGGTGCTACACGCACACCAAGAATTACTGACCGTACACTAAATTAATAAAAAATACTTTTAAATTTGGACTTTGCTACTGAGACCGCATCGTGCATGTACCTGAGATTTCAGGTGGCACCCATCATCACATGGTGGGCCCCACCTGAAATCCCGCACACATGCGCGAGGTCTCGGCCCTTATGCGGTGTCAAAAGCATTTCCCTTTAAATTTTCGTTAGAAAGTAAAATAATATAAGAAGACAATAACGCCCTTATCTTCTTCCTCTTCCTCCTCCTTCCCAAACACCCCTTTTATTAACCCCACGTATCTAACCCATCACCATGTTTATGTGATCAAGCAAAAGAAGAAAAACTTAACCAAGCAAAAGAAGAAAAACTTAAACTTATGCAAGTATCTAGCAGAAGAACACCAAGCTCATCAGCCAAACACATCTGAAAGGCCAAAGCCCCCTAAAAAATAATAGAAAGTAAAATAGAAATCTACTGAAGGGTTTTAAACCTTTATTTTTCTGCATTTACAGTAAATGCGATTATTCCAAGAGATAAAGAATGAGATTTTTCTCAATCTAATGACTTTGAATCAAGTACCTCAGATCAAACTTACCCTGATCCATGCCGCTCTATTATCCTAAAGCCGTTAATCCGGTTTAGTCCCGCACTACTGGTAACTCATCCGGAACCAATTCATCAAGAAATCCCGCCATAAATTCCTGCATTTTTAGCTCGTCTACTGTTACTACTTATTATTGTTGTTAGGGTGTTTGTTGCGTTGCTGAATTCTTATTTAGGTCGGAACTCGGAAAGAATGAAAAAGGCATGAATGGTATTGTGGTCTTTTTACATTTCTTTTTAGCGTGTAACTAAAGCTTAATGAATTGTTTTTAATTTGGTGTATAGTCAGTAACTCTTGGTGTGCGTGTAGAACCACCCTACAAGAAATAGAGTTGATTTTGGGCGATGTTCTGCTGTAGGGGACTACCCGTCCAACGCATTACCATGTGCTGTTGGATGAGATTGGCTTTTCAGCTGATGATCTGCAGGAACTTGTACACTCTCTGTCCTATGTGTAAGTAGATCTTGGACCCGCATGGTTTACTTTGATGATGTTTAGACTACAATAACTGCCTGAATTCAATTAAATTTTTGCAGGTACCAGAGGAGCACAACTGCCATTTCCGTAGGTAATGCAGGTTTCTTTATACTGGTGAATTTGAACATTGGGTACAAAACAGTGGGTCTATAATATTGCTTCTAAGCTTCCAGAAGAATTTTAAGGTTGGGCCTACTTGATGCGCAACTTTCAAATTGGTAACTTGATGCCATTTGGTGCAAGGCTTGTCCTAATCTTTCACCTATGTGGTATACAATATCAGTTAACTCGGTCTTGTGTCATCATACTGTTGCTACAGTTAACCAGTTACTGTACATGTGAGGTTGCGCTGTAGCTTATGAATCCCACAAGGGGTTTTGCAACAAGAAAACTTACTAGATCCAATGTTCATGACCTTCAAATGTGTAATCTTATGCTATTCGTTTGTTGGAAGATGTTATTTACTAGAAATCAGTAAGCTCTGATTAAGATCCATTCAGCAGTGTATCCAGTTATGTGTGAAACTTAATTACTGTGCTGCTGCAGTGGTTGTTGGCATAGTTACCAAACACCCGAACTATACTCATATAGTACCCTACTTTACTCGACCCATTGAAGAATGGATCAAAGGGAGAAGTGGAGAACATTTGAATTGTTTTTGAACTTCATAATCTGATCTTCATGTGTTTACTGCAGTTGCTCCAATATGCTATGCCCACGTGGTAATTCCAGTTAGAGATATTACTGAAGAACATTCAGATAGAGATTTGATTAACCATGAAGTGGTCCCCATTCCTACGGATTTGGAGCCAGACCCTGAGGTTCAGGAAACGGAAAATGAGGTTTGGGCTGATGACGTTATAGACGGAGCTCCGTTGGGGCCTATAAACCCTATTCTTGCTAAAGTTAGTTCGGGTAATTATACTGTTGGTATCCAGCATGGAAAACGGAAACTCATTAGATTTCAATCCAAGGTTACTAGCCCCAATCGTTTTGCGGCCCTTAACCAGGAATCTTATCTGGAGGAGCTTCAAGAAGCTGTGACTTCTCGCCATAAGAAGTTACCTAGCCCTCTTAGATCATCTCTAAGGGATTTCGAGAATAATGCTCATTATGCCTCTGGTTCTAAGGATAGACCAGAGACTCAATCTTCTTAATCTTTGGGGGTTGGGTTAGTGTGGGGGCCGTGGGAAGGTGAAATTGTCCCCTTATCCGTGCTTATGTTTTTTGGTTGCTGGAATGTTAGAGGTTTAAATGGGTTGTGCCGTCAACATGACTCCCGTGCTTTTATTCGCTCCCACCACCTCTCCTTGGTTAGGTTGGTTGAAACCAAGGTTCATAGCCTCAATGCTGATCGTATTCATCATTCCATTGCTGCTGGCTGGAATAGAATTGATAACTACTCGGTTACTCACCTCAGATTCTCCTTTGTTCTATAGAGGCTAAGGATTGGGCTAGTCCCGCTGTTATCTCTATTATTTATGGTTCTAATGATGGGCTCTGCAGAGAAGGGTTGTGGAGGGACTTATCTAATCTCTCTAGGTCTCAAAACCTGCCCTGGTTAATTATGGGTGATTTCAATGTTATTCTCTCTGCTTCTGAAAAGCGTGGAGGTTCCTCCTCTTCCTCTAACTTCATGTCCTCAGCCTCGGATCATCTTTTTGATGCGGGTCTCTTTGATACTCGTCGGAAGGGTCCTCTTTACACGTGGTCTAATGGAGGTTTTGGTGCTCGAAGAATTGACAGTAAACTTGATAGATGTATGACCAATATTGAGTGGACGCATGCTTTCCCAGATTCTGAAGCTATGGTGGGGAGCTATAGCTCTTCAGATCACCGGCAAATGATCCTATCCTTCAACATAGACAGGAAGCATAAGCCTCAGTATTTTAAGTTCTTTAATCATTGGGTGTCTCACCCTGATTTTTTAGCTGTGGTGAGGCAAGCTTGGTGCATCCGCGTGAAGGGGACTCCTATGTTTCGGCTTGCGCAAAAACTTAAAGCTGTGAGGTATGCCCTCCTTAATTGGAGCAAGCAGGAGTTTGGCAACACTAATAACCGTATCTTGCAGGCCAGGGTTGAGGCCGATCGTTTGAGTCTGGCGGTTGAGCAAAATCCCTTTAATGCTAGTATCCATGCTGAGGCCAAAGCAGCGCGTGAACACTTACTCTCTCTTCTTACGATGGAGGAAGCTATTCTTAAACAACAATCGCGGGTGCAATGGCTGAACCTTGGAGATCAAAATAATAAATTTTTCTTCAACTCTCTCTGTGCTCGCCGGAATCTTAACAGAATTGATTCCATTAAGACGGCGACTGGCTCCTGGACCCGTGATCCTAATGAGATCTCAGCTTTGGCAGTTGAGTTTTTTTCCACTCTCCTCTCGGCTCCGCTAGAAGATACCATGGATGATTTGGAGATACCTAGTCACGCTACCTTGTCCACTCTACAAATGGAAAGCCTTGAGGCCCCTTTTACCATTCTTGATATCCAGGAGGTGGTCTTTCGTTCTAATGGCGATAAAGCCCCTGGTCCGGATGGGTTCACTGCTAAGTTTTTCCAAAGCTGCTGGGAGATAGTTAAAGGAGATTTGGCCTCTGCTATTCTCAGCTTTCTATCTCACTCTAAGCTCCTTCCTGAAATAAATTGCACGCTTATATCGCTTATTCCCAAGAGCGACAGCCCGGAAACGTTTAATGACTTTAGGCCGATTTCGGTTTGTAATGTTGTGTATCGTTTCATCTCCAAGATGCTTGTCCATCGGATGAAGCCGGTCATGGCTAGTATTATTAGTGGTAATCAGTCGGCTTTTGTTGGCGGTCGTCTCATTTCTGACAATATCTTGTTGTGCCATGAATTGCTTCACAATTACCACCTCCACAAGGGCCCGCCTCGTTCTTCGGTGAAAGTGGACATACGGAAGGCTTATGATTCTGTCTCTTAGAAGTTCCTTGGTAGAGCTCTTACTTTGTTTGGCTTTTCTCTTCGTTTCTCTAAATGGATTATGGAGATGATTTCGGGAGCGAGATTCTCTATTATGGTGAATGGCTTCCGGAGGGGTTCTTTTTGTAGTAGTCGCGGGCTGCGCCAAGGTGACCCTCTTTCCCCTTACTTGTTCATGATTATCATGCAATGCCTGTCGTGTAGATTGGATTCGGCCGCCTTGGAGGGACGTTTTGAACCTCACCCCCGGTGTGATAAGCCTCTTATAACCCATCTTTGCTTTGCGGATGACCTTATGATCTTTTCTAGAGGTTCTGTTAGATCATTTCAGGTGTTAGTTGACATCCTCAAATGGTTTAGCATGTCTGGTCTTAAAGTTAACCATGCCAAAACTCAACTATTCTGTTGTAATATCCCACAAAGAGAGAAAATCTTGATTCAAGGTATCATTGGTACTGAGAGTAGTGTGCTTCCCGTCCGTTATCTTGGGCTGCCGCTAGCCTCTTCTCGATTGACTTTCGCGGACTGTCAACAGTTGGTTGATCGGGTAGCTAAGCGTATTACTTCTTGGAAAAATAGGTGGCTTTCTTATGGTGGTCGGGCTCAACTGATTCAAAGTGTTCTAAATACCTTCCACAATTATTGGTGCAGTGTGTTTCTCCTTCCCAAAGCCACGATAGTGGCCATTGAGAGGTTGTTTTCTAGATTCCTTTGGGCTGGTCCTAATATGAGCCGTGGAATTTATAAAGTCGCCTGGTCCTCTATCTGCACTCCAAAGGAGGAGGGGGGCTTGGGCATCCGTAGAGTCCTTGATTGGAATACGAGTAGCCTCCTCAAGAGGTTGTGGGAATTAGCTAAAAATGATGAGTCTCTCTGGGTGCGTTGGTTTAAAGAGAAGTTTCTAAAGAAGGATTCTATATGGACTCTTAAGATGCCTAGCGCTCCTTCTTGGTGTGTGCGAAGTATTCTTCATGTTAGAAATAGAGCTTCGGGTCTTATCCTCCACCTGATTGGCGATGGTGCTAACTCTTCCCTGTGGCTGGATCTGTGGCACCCTAGAGGGGTCTTGGCTAATATTATCCCTATCTCTTCTTCTCATCTTTTGGGGATCAATCGTATGGAGACAGTGGCTTCGCTCAGGCAAGGTAACAGATGGATAGTTGATAATCCTCGGTTGCCTGCGATGGTTAACATTTTTGAAGAAATCCCAGCTATTCCCTCGTTGAAAGCAAATAAGGATAGAATTGTCTGGACGCCAGAGGCAAATGGCCTTTTCTCCATTAAGTCGGCGTGGGACTCGATTTGGGTTAAATTCCCAAAGGTCCCTTGGGCTGGTTTGCTGTGGCACAATCTTTCTATTCCTAAACACTCTATGGTCACTTGGCTAGCCATTAGAAGTGGTCTTACTACTCGTGACAAGCTCATCCAGTGGGGAACTATTGTGGATGGTAGCTGCATCCTTTGTAATGGCCAGCTGGAATCCCACGACCACATTTTTGTGTCTTGCCCTTTCGCTAGCGCTATTTGGGCTCAATTATCGCCCCTTCTCGGGTTAAAGATTCACACATGCTCTTCTTGGCAACAATTCGTTAATTGGCTGATCAATCGTTGCAAGACTCAGCTTGTCCACTGCTCCCTCAGAAAGGTAGTGTTCTGTGCCTTTATTTATCAGATTTGGGCGGAAAGAAATAGAAGGATATTTCATGGTACTATCAGGTCTGCCCAGAGTATTTCTTATCTTATCTTGCAGGAGATTGGTATAAAAATCAATGCTAAGGGGGTGAATATTGTCAACACTCCCTACAATAGAGAGATTATTCAAGGCTTGGGTGTCTCGGTTTCCTGGAAGACCCCTTTTATCAAATGGGTTTCTTGGTCCCCACCGGACCTAGGTGTTATTGATGTTAGCTGTGATGGGTCAGTGCGTGCGGATGGTGCTGGGTTCGGGTGTATTCTTAGGGACTCTATGGGATCCCCCATTTTTGCGTTGGCTGGAAATAGATCTGTGGGATCTGTTGTTGGAATGGAGCTTCTTGCTATTAAACGTGGAATTCAAATTGCTCAAGACCTTGGTATCTCTAGAATCCGAGTCTCCTCTGATTCGTCTTGGGCCATCGCTTGTGTGCAACAATTGTGTGCGTGGCCATGGGAAGCCAGTTGCACTCTTTCAGAGATTACCATGATCGCTTCTTCTTTTTTGGAATTTAGTATTAAGCTATGCCCGCGGGAAGCTAACTTTCCTACTGATTTTCTCTCCAAACATTGTAAGGTTCCTGGAGAGGTGTCTTTTATTCCTTCTGTTT
Source organism: Tetracentron sinense (assembly GCA_015143295.1). Classification (NCBI taxonomy): domain Eukaryota; kingdom Viridiplantae; phylum Streptophyta; class Magnoliopsida; order Trochodendrales; family Trochodendraceae; genus Tetracentron; species Tetracentron sinense. Next base: position 32,007,547 of record CM026558.1, on the reverse strand, counting down.
TCCCCTCTCGGCTCGCTCTGTTTGCTACTCGAGATAAGAGAGGTTTTAGATATATGCGCTTGTAATTTGTCTTCCTTAGTGCAGGTTCGGGTCTGCCTTAACCCCGCTTTCTTTTTTTCAAAAAAAAAAAAATATGCTATGCCCACTTGGCAGCCTCTCAAATATCACAGTTTATGAAGTTTGATGACATGTCAGAGACATCCTCGAGCCATGGAGGGCTGACATTTGCTGGGGCCGTCCCCGTACCGGAATTACCGAAGTTACATGAAAATGTGTCCAGTTCTATGTTCTTTTGCTAAGGTTTATAAGGCCCTCTTAACAAACAAAACAATATCCAGTTACGTAGTTGCAGTTTTTTTTTTGGGACCTTTTTATAGTTTAGGGAGATGGAACTCTTTAACTTAGATAATTTTGTCAGTTTTGTACATAGCTTACACCCATGATTTCGACTTTGTTTAGCTGCTTAGGATATCTAGTTCATGGATAGACAAGTTTTATGTGCAACACGGTTTTGTTCATGGTTGGTGTTGGAAATTGGGATACCCAAAATATCATTTAGTTTGCATTTAGCAAACTTTATTGTCGATAGTAAGATGTTCCCTGTTCAAGTTACTAGGTGATCAGTCCTATATAGTATTTAATTATATTCGTTAATGTACTTCTATAATCATCTTTAGATTCTTCACATGGATTTTATATATATAAGGAAGAGATTTGTAGACATATGTAAAAGAACATATAAGTTAACATATGGTTATGATTGATGGATCTCCCAATCTTCAATCTAACGGCCACAATCATCATCTTTTTATATGCACAAAGGCATTTAAGAAAATTGAATTTTTTAAAAAGATCATCTTTTAATTTCCTAACAAACAAGATCTTTTCTCTCCCACATTCTCTATCTATCATAAACGTATTAGGCGGACTCACCCGGGAACCTCAGACTATGTAATTACAGTCGAAGAGAAAAGGGTTCCATTTGTTTTTTTGTTTGGATAAAGGTTCCATTTGTTAAGGGGCTTCATCACATCCTATGTTATAATTGGAGGGTGATGTGGAGATCACAGTGAGGCGAATTTAGAAAACGGAAGGGAAGTGATTAAAAACACTCGACAGTAGCTCCTATCTACTATCCAGTGTTTTGACAATTGGATTTTACAAAACCTTAAGATTTGTATGAAAAGTGATTTTAGACGTTTACAAGCTTAGCCATCTATATACAAGCTTAGTCATCTAAGCCGGCTAAAGCTATAGAGACTGTTTGTCTCCATTTTACATTGGCCGTACCATCCTCTCTCCTCTCGTCAACCACTCAGACCGGATGACTACGATCACTTGCCATTGAAGTCACCCACAAGTTAACATGTGTCCTTTTTAATCTAAATTAACTTTGGTTAAAATTTATTAACCCTTAAACTATTTTATTCCTAAAAATAATGTTAGATTGTTGAATCCTAAGGGTTAGTGAATCTTAACCACAGTTAATATAGGTTAAAAGGGTACATGTTGACATGTGGGTGAGATTGAACTTGGGGAGAGTTCAATCGCAAGTGACCTTGATCCACTATATTATATTTAGGAGTTGGGTTGATAAAGAGGATGGGCATTGGATCACAGTCAGGGACGGAGCCAAGAAATTTTCCTTTTGGGGCCAAAGTATGGGTCTTGGGGGTTCGGAGGCACAGCCCTTGAAATATTTTTTTTTGGGCAATGTGTTTAGGAGGGTTATTATTTAAATAAAATTAATTTTATTTTTTTATATTTTATATATAAGAAAAATTATTATTTTTGACAGAATGCATGGGCCTCTACAACCGCCTTGTGTCCCTTTATAACACCCCCACTAACTTTGGTTAAGATTCACTCACCCTAAGATTCATCCATCTAACCTTGGTTTTAAGAAAAAAAATATTAATCTTAAGCTGATTAAGCTTAACCACAGTTAAACAGGATCTACTAGTTGCTATGTGTCCCTTTTAACATCCACTAAGTGTGGTTAAGATTTACTCTCCCCTAAAGTTAATCTTGATTATTAAAAGAACAAAAAATATTAACCATAATTTGATTAAGCTTAAACACAGTTAAAGGGAGACGGACGAAATGCGTGGAAATTTGGGGGTCCATTAACTCATAATTTGGGGGACACTATATATAAAACTTTGATATTTTTTGTTTTTATTTTTTTAATATATACCTAACATAAGGGATTTTCAAAAATTTTCTCAGCCCCTGATCACAGTCACTTTGTGATTGAACTCTCCCAGAGTTCAATCACACCCACATGTCAACACGTGTTTATTTTAACCCATATTAATTATGGTTAAAATTCATTAACCCTTGGGTTCAACAATCTAACATTATTTTTTAGGACAAATTATTTTTAAAAAATATTTTGAAACTATAAGGGTTAGTAATTTTAACTACGATTAACTTAAATTAAAAGGGACACGTGTTAACTTGTGATGAGTTCAATTGCAGTTGTTCAATCATCCGGTCTCGGAAGGAGTAGATGACGAGAAGAGAGGGGATGGTACGGCCAATGTAAAAGGGCACAAACAATATCTATAGCTTGAGCCGGCTCAGATGGCTAAGCTTGTAAATGTCTGAAATCACTCTTGACACAAATCTGGAGGTTCTATATCATCCAAGGGTCACACACTCGATAGTACCTACTATCGAATGTTTCTAATGACTTCCCAAAAGGAAATGTAGCAGAGCTAGCTGAAGATCTTCATGTATAAGAACCATCCACGCACTTACGAGTCCTCCATTTGACGTGGATGAAATTCTAGGCTTCAGGAGCGAGGCTTGGGCCCACTGTTTCCGTTTGCCTGTGTATTGAAACCCGCCAAAATACTAGATGAGCTCCAACCACACAATCGATCAATCTAAAACTCATTAACCCTCGTCAGGACAAGCAAACTTTTGATAGGTAAAAGAAAGTTTCATAATTACCTTCTTCGGAAGAGGCCTGCTAATACCATAAAATAAAAACAAGGAAGGAGGTCCTAAAGGTGCTGGTGGTACATAAAATAAAAACAAGGAGATCCTAAAGGTGCTGGTGGTATATAACTTTCCTAATAACAAAATGGGCAGTTGACCCATCATCATCTCGCGTTGGGTCCCCTCTCAGATTGGGAGCCCGAAGCATACATATAGTTAGTTCCTGAGCAGACTATCATACCATTTGCATGTAGTTGTTTTTTAATTTATATGTCCATTTTACATCATTTGTGCAGGAATTTTTCGGAGAGTCCACGCGTTAGTAGCTGCTTCAGAAGCTCTAGTTTACTGGTAGACGGTTGAAGGTGGAGGGTTTACACCCTGACTTGTACTCTGATGTCAAAGTAAGTATGTGGAGAAGATGATGAACAGTGAGAGTAATAAGAGTGAAAGATACGAAATTTTTTGGTCTTGAATCATTGAGGCTCTGGGGGTATTTGTAGGTTTAGCTCTGTATGGCCATAGATGGCCATGGATGACCATGTCACTTGCTTTACACTCATTACCAAATATGTCAAACAGATCTTGAGTCTTTCGTGTCACACGTGTGAGCCTACAATTTGTTGAGTCAGTTTGGTTTGACAGTACGCAGAAGTGACCACTTCCTCTTGCAAGTCGGTCTCATTGTTGACTCAAGCTCGAGTACGTTTTATATGCGTCAAAAGAGATCGAACACGTTTATCCTGCAGACAACGAATACGTTGTGTATGAGTCAACGAGTACGTTGTCGAGAATACAACATGAACGTTGTACACAAGACAACAGGTACGTTGTGAAATAAACAACGGGTACGTTGTGCATAAGATAACGGGTACGTTGTGCATAAGACAATAGATCATTCCTCTGTTGGCCCCGTGTCATCCATCCGTGAGCATAACAACAAAAACTAGCTCATTCTCCAACACTTAATCATTTTTATAAATTTTATCCCTTACAAATTGTCCCTTGATGATACATTGAACGAAGTTCGAAGTGTCATCAATAGCCCAAGGCACAAAGAATACCTGTCCCTTCATGGTGACTGGAACATTGCGTGAGTAGTAAGATAGAATGCAAATCGCCGTGCCAGCTGTCCCATGCGTACGAAACTGTCATTGCCTCATTAATGTTTGGCAGGCTGTTATCATTATTTTTCGCAGAGCTCAAGGCGCATTATCTTCTTCGACGATTACTTTGCCTGTCTAAAAGACAATCATGCCCTGGCCTTCCTTTACGTTTACGATGAAGATGAAGGATACTTCTGTCCTGCACAAAGTTATTTCTAACACGCTATTTAAAATGTAAGGAAATGACCATCCTGACCTTGCTCTTGTGTATGTGTACGACATCGATGGAGGTCTTTCATGTCCTGAAAATTTTTGAGCCCTCTATAAATATGCTGGATCACTGCCTTGTCTCTTTCACTATATCATCGAAGCACTGTTACTCTGCCGGATTTTCACCTTAGTCAAAGACTTCAAGCTTCCAAGCTTTCCTGCACTTACTGACTTTGGGTAAGCTTCTTCCTTGTTTCTAGTTTCTGTTTTGCCCTTTTGCTCTTCTTTTCTCTGATTTTTTTTGTGTTTCTTGGCTTTGTTTCTCCCTTTCTGTGTTGTTCTGGTACTACTCCTTCTCTTGTCACCATGTCGGCTTCCTTAGAAATCGTTAGGGTAGAGGAAGAAGAAGTTAAGGCCCCTAGTGATGATGAGGCTAGTTGCTCTGGTAGCACAACGTATGGTGCCTATATAGCCGAAACTTCCCATCTCCACCAATACCAAAAAGACTACCTAGATCTTTACTGAACTCGCTTTGATTTCCCCCCTCAGGTCCATCTCTATTTCAAGCGAGAAGATGCTTTTATTGATAAGCGTTCTTTCACATGCACTGTCGTCTACCTTGCTCAACTCGAGGCTGGATTTCGGTTCCCCTTGCATCCCGTTCCGGAAACTGTTCTTTCCGTCCTGCAGATCGCTCCAGGTCAAATGCACTCTAACTTCCATAAGTACATGTCCTTGGTGATTAAGTTCATGAAGGACAGATACCAAATCAATGCCAAACAGCTCTCACTTTCGTCACGCTGTCAAGTGCCAAAGAAGTAAGGACGATGCTGAGAACTACTACTCCTGGAACCAAAAACCCAGGGTCCCCGACTTCATCTCAGGTTTGATGGATATAGAAAGGAATTAGAAGGCAACACCTTTCATTGTCTCCGGGGCCTGAAGATTGGAGACTTTCACTATCCCCAATGTCTTCCAAAAGAAACCAGGTAAATACTTCCGTTGTCTTTACGCTTTCGTTGTCTCCACCCGTTGTTAAAATCATGTTGTCTTTGCCTTTGCTTTATCTCCGTCGTGTTTGCTTTTGTCTTGTCCCCATGGTATTTCTTTTTTGCCAGCTCCTTTGTACCTTGACCCATTAAGGGTTTTTTGAATATCAATCTCTTTTGTCTATCTCTTCCATTGCGTTTGTATATCTCACTTAGGCTTATTTTCAAGGCATAAAGAGTAGCTTGTACATACCACATAAAACAGAGAATAAATTAATTACTCTCAAATTTGGTAAGGCACAAAACACGAATAAATGAAGAAACATAGTTGCCTTTTGAAACAAACACTTGTAGAATACAGCAATAAGAGATAAACACACTTAAGAAAAAGGGCATTAGCATGTGACAATCTCATTCGATGACAGGATGTAAACACTCATAAATGGAAAGATCACTAAGATGTAACATAGTGTAGTACATTGTGAATGTAATCTGACAAATGACATTTCATAGGATGAACTTATGGTAACTCGTAGTGGGACACTCTGCTTAGAGGATGTCATAAGCTACTAGTTTGCTTAGATGACATCCTTGGGATAAGCCTCATGTGTCTCGAGATGAATACCCTGTTCAAATGAAAAATCATTTGATTTTGCAAGACATTCAAGATATCTCATTCAACACTTGAACAACTCATTTGCAAAATAGTATGAATAAACGCAAGAACAAATAGATGTAAATAGTTCCGATGTGTAGCTCATAATTTTATTGAAAAAATTACCTCAAGTTCATGATATTCCAGGATTTTTGGATCACATTACCTTGTAAATCTTTAAGGTAGCATACACCAGGACTGCCAAGTCAATCTACAATGTAAGTTTCTTCCCAATTAGGCCCTAGCTTTCCACTGTTAAGCTCTCTAGTATTCTGGAATACCTTGCGAAGGACAAGATCCCCAACCTGAAGAACTCTCCGTTGTACTTTCTTGTTATATGCTTTCCTCAGTTGTTGCTGATATCTTCTCATCTGGATGCTGGCCTCTTCTCGTTTCTCTTCTACTAAATCCAGATGAATAGCCATGAGCTCTGCATTTTTGTACTTCTCTCCTGCCTTCTTGCTATTTCGAGAACGTATTATAGGTAGACTGATTTCTGTAGGAATAACTGCTTCCATTCCATAAGCCAAAGAGAACGGAGTTTCATTTGTAGGACTCCTTGGCGTTGTCCTATATCTCACAACACGTTATGCAGCTCGCTGGTTCACTTCCCTTTCGAATCTTCCAATCTTCTTGAGTGCATTCAGAATACTCTTGTTGGCTGCCTCAACCAATCCATTCACTTGAGGATAATAAGGTGATGAGAAAATGTGCTTAATCTTAAGCTCCTTACAAAATTCAGCAATGACTCTCCCTGTAAATTGGTTCCCGTACTGAGGAATGCCAAACCTGCAGATGATGTGCTCTCATATAAACTTCTTTAGTTCCTGCTCTCTGATACGGGCAAGGGGGATGGCTTCTATCCAGCAAGAGAAATAATCAGTGGCCACTAAGAGATAGATCAGATTGCATGGAGCTTTGGGAAATGCACGGTGTTCAACTCTTGAGCTGGAGGATGGATCAATCGAGCATAACACTAACATTGGCTGCACTTCTTTACATATTTTTGAGCATCAGCTTGCATATAAGGTCAAAAATAACCTTGTCCTAGAGCTCGGTGGGACATTGTCCTTCCTCCTGAATGAATGCCACAGATCCCTTTATGGACTCGACAAGAATCCTCTCAACATCTATAGGATGAATTCACTTCAGAAGTGGACCCCCGAATGACTTTCTGTATAGCACACCATGTAACAAGACATAACGAGGTGCTTTGTACTGGATACGCCTTGACTCTTTCACATCAATAAGGAGGACTCCGTCCTTCAAATACACTACCAAGCCCGTCCTCCAGCTCGGAACCGGATTAACAAAGAATACTTCTCATTGTGTTATAGCTCAATAGAAGGATATGTCTTATACTCCATAAGGACTGCCTTCGGCTCATCAGTCTGCAATATGAAAGCAAGGTAGGCCAAAGCATCAGCATGCCTGTTATCATCTCTCCGAATATGTTTGATCTCAACAATGGCAATCACACTGATCACGAAGAAGTGCAGCATAACATCTCATCCGATCATCTTTACATTTATAGACACCATTCATCTGATTCACCACGAGTTGAGAATCACAAAATACCCTCAACTTTGTGATCCTCAAGTCATGTGCACTTTACAACCCGAGCAGTAATGCTTCGTACTCAGCTTCATTGTTGGAGGCAACAAAGCCTAGACGCGCCATCTTCTGGATTTTTACATTCTCCAGATTAATGAGCACAACACCAAGTCCTAAACCACTAGCGTTGGAAGATCTATCTACATATAAGACCCAATCACTCCATGTTGTCGATTCGTCTCGCACTCGTGCTCCGTCCTACTCAATGTCCCCATTGTCCACATCGTCTGGGTGCTCGTGAAGATCAAGATCTACCTCTGCTCCAGCTTCTTCTATGGGAAAATCAGAGAGAAAACTCGCAATGACCTGCCCCTTCTCTGAGATCTTTTCTTGATACTGAATGTCAAATTCGATGAGTGCCACTGCCCATTTTGACATTCTCCCTGCCAATTCGGGTTGTCCCAACACGATTTTATTAGGATATGTTGTGATGACAACGATAATATGAACTTGAAAATAAGGATGAAGCTTTTCAGCAGAAAAGACAAGAGCAAGGCATACCTTCTCAAGTTTACTGTAATTTGACTCTGCCTTAAGAAAGGTTTTGTTGATAAAATAGATAGGCTTCTTAACCCCATCACCACTCCTGAGCAGGACGGAGCCAATAGCCTATTCCGAGATAGAGAGATAAAGATACAATACTTCACCAGGTTCAGGAACAGAGAGAATGGGAGCAGAGCCCAAATACTCCTTTAGGACAGCAAATGCTTGAGAGCACTCTGTAGTCCACTTGAAGATTGAGTCATTTCTCAGCAACTCGAAGAGAGGCTTACAACGATCAGATGACTTTGAGATAAAGCGGTTGAGAGCAACAATACGTCCTATCAACTTTTGAATCTCCTTCTTCGTCTTTGGCTCCGGCATGTCCAACAGAGCACGGATTTGAGCTGGATTAGCCTCAATGTCATGCTAACTAACAATATAGCTCAAAAACTTGCCTGAAGTAACACTAAATACACACTTCTCTAGGTTCAACTTCAAATTAAAAGTTCGAAGAATAGAGAAAGGCTCTGCCAAATCTGCCACAAGAATAGCTCGTGCTCGACTCTTTACCATAATATCATCAATATATATCTCCACTGTTTTGCTAAGCACTGGACAAAACATGAGGTTCATCAGGCGTTGATAAGTGGCTCCAGCATTCTTGAGACCGAAGGGCATGACCCGATAACAGAACAATCCACGCTCCATTATGAAGGCAGTCTTCTCTTGATCATCTTCTACTAGAAGAATTTGGTTATAACCTGAATAACCATCCATGAATGACAGCATATCATGGCCAGCAGTAGTATTGATAAGTCTATCAATTCTAGGCATAGGAAAAGGTCTTTATGGCAAGTTTTATTAACACTGGTAAATTCAATACAGACTCTCACTTTTCCATTCTTCTTTGGTACAGCTACTACATTTGCTATCCATTCAGGATATTGTACTTCTCGAATGAACCCGTGCAGGATGAGCTTGTCGATCTTCTCGTTGATGGCATCATGATAGGTTGGGGCAAGTCTTCGAGGCTTTTGCTTGACTGGCTGAACAACGGGATCAACGTTCAGGTGATGACAGATGATATCTGGGCTGAGCTCTATCATATCTTTGTGAGACCAGGCAAAGACATCAAGGTTCTTCTTAAGAAAGTCCAACAGCTCAACCTCCTCCTCTGTTGTCAAGCTCGTCCCAATCTGCAGCGTCCTCGGCTCCTCCTTCATTCCCAAGTTGACAACTTTCGTGGGCTCAACAGACGGTTTGCACAATGCCTCACCCGAACTCTCCTCCATTACAGCTCCAACCTGTAATTGCTATTTCGGCACAACGGGTGGAGTGTAGTCACACTTCTGAGATGCCAACTGGTCTCCTCTGATCTCCTTGGGCCCATCCTGGGTGGAATACTTCAGCACCTGATAATAAGAAGAAGGAACAACCCTCATCTCATGGGTCCACCATTATCCTAGAATAGCATTGTATGGAGACGGTGCGTCGAGAACGAAGAATTGTGTTGACGAAACGATTGGTCCGGTCACAATGGACAGAACGATCTCCTCCATAGGTTACATTGATTTTACATCAAACTCAAACAATAGGGTCTGAGCTACCACAAGAGTAGCAGGATCCAGCTTCATCTGAGTGAAGGCATGGAGGTAAAGAATGTCTGCTTCACTCCCAGAATCAACGAGTACCCTCTTAATGTCAAAGTCATCGATCCATATGGTGAGAACGAGAGTATCGTAGTGAGGTCTAACCATGATTGACATATCCTAATCAGAGAAAGTAAGAGCTTGCTCGATGCCCTTCGTTGCTGATTGCACCTGGCACACTTCAGCCATATTAGATAGCTTCCTCGACTTTGCTCTGAACTCCTACTCCAAGTCTACCACCGGCATCCGAACACAATGGATGACATTGATGGTTCCCATTGGCGCTCCTCCTTCTCCTCCTCTGGTGCCAACATTATTCGAAGTCTCTTCATCACAGGGCGGAGGTAGTGGTTCCCTGACATACACTGTACCACCATTACTGGAATCCACATACTCCCCCAGGTAGCCTTCCTAGACTAACCTCTCCAAATATTCCCTCAGAATCTGACAACGATTGGTGAGATGACCATGACACTTATGATAATGACAATACTCATGTGCCCGTGGTCCTGAGGTGACCTCACGAATAGCTCGTGCAGGCCACTCGAAGAAAGGCTTCTCTTCCATCGATCTCATAATTGTCACCGGACTAACCGTAAAGTTAATTTGATTAGTCCAGGCTGGAAAAAGACGTCTTTCCGTTGTCTGATTACCCCGCTCCCTTGGTCCTTGATCATATCTGGGCTGCTCCTGGTTAGGCTGATAAGGATGGCTCTCTCGCTGTTGATTTGCTTGAACAAGATGTATATCCATTCTGCTTTGCTACTAGTTATGATTTTGATACACTTCACGCGGGTGACGATCGAGCTGATCCTGTTGCTCTACATATACCACCCTCTCTCATGGTGCTCTCCGAGGTGGCTCCTCGCTGCTAGAAGACTCATACCTCAACCTCTCCCCTTTCTCTGATGATGACGCTCTGGTTGCTCTCCGCAAGGATTCCACTCCCTTCCCTCTTGGCTGCGATATGACTGTGGTGTCATCTTCGTATCTCCCATACTTGGCAGCATGAACCATCAGTTCCTCCAACTTGGTGGGGTAGTCAAGAGCTAGAGATTTATACAGATCTGAGTGCTTTACAAAGCATTTTTGAAAATGGCTATGCAACTCTCGTCCGCAACTTTGTCGATACAGGAAGCTTCATTGGTGAATCACTGAATGAAATCCCTCAAGGGCTCTGCTGGTTTCAACTTAATAGCAAAGAGAGAATCTGTACCTGCTTTCTTCTTTTTATTTACAATAAATTAATCAATAAAGACTGACCCGAGCTTGGCTATATCTTGATTAAGCTTGGGGGCAGGTTGCAGAACCATCTTGCTGCTACTCCAGTTAAACTGCTCGGGAAGGCCTTGCACAACAGATTATCATCAGGGTTACGAACGGTCATAGCGTTCTTGAAATCGAACAGGTGATCGATGGGGTCTTTCCTTCCATCGAACATGATGAAGTTGGGCACCATGAACCGCGAGTGGGTGTATGACTCGTTGATCTCTTTGGAGAAGGGAGAGGTGTCCACATCATCTTTGTACTTCTGAGCAAACTGATCAGAAGTAGCCCCACCCGATGAGCTCTTGACACGGGCATTGATAAGGGCCTCCACGTCCTTGAGCGTCAGTCCCGTCCTCCGGTCACCATTCCGATGCTCTCGCAGCTCGGCACGAGCATGAGAATCCTGCTAATCACCACGAACATATTCCATGTCCCGTAGCTCAACATGAGCTTGACCCCGTTGTCCAGCACGAGTGGGTGGAGGACGAAGATGAACAGTTCTTGCAGGAGGAGGAATTAGCACAAACCTGGTGTCACGGTTCTCTTACAATGGTGGAGAAGTTGATCGGGCCGCTGCTGCTCTTAGTGGAGAAGATGGGAAGAGCTGCCGCCTTACTGGAGGTCTCTGAGGTGGTTCAGCATCTGTCTCAAGCCAGCTGTGCTAAAAAACATTGAGCCTCTCCTGCAACAACTGCTGCTGCTGCTGCAATAGTAGTAAGATTGAGTCAGAGAGAGGTGCAACTCTTTCAGGCTGCCCAGAAGATGGCCCCACTCTAGGGATAAAATTCTGCATGGGAGTAGACGCAACAGGAATGGTCTGAGGGGTTTAATTCTCAACCACAGACACAGGAGTCCGATCAGTCATGATGACTAAGATGGGTAAGATGAGCAAAGGGAGGTTTTCGTTTATAATTTCCTACAGACGACGCCAATTTTTGTGCGGGAATTTTTCGGAGAATCCACTCGTCAACAGCTGCTTCAGAAGCTCTGGTTTACTGGTAGAAGGTTGAAGGTGGAGGGTTTACACCCTGACCTGTACTCCGATGTCAAAGTAAGTATGTGCAGAAAATGATGAACTGTAAGAGTAATAAGAGTGAAAGATACGAAATTTCTTGGTCTTGAATCACTGAGGCTCTAGGGGTATTTATAGGTTTAGCTCTGTATGCCCATAGATGGTCATGGATGACCATGTCATGGATGACCATACCACTTGCTTTACACTCATTACCAAATATGTCAGACAGATCTTGAGTCTTACATGTTACACATGTGAGCCTACAATTCGTTGAGTCGGTTTGGTTTGATAGCACACAGAAGTGACCAGCATTAAATGCTAAGACAGTGCTCTTCACCTACTGTCAGAGTAGAATGATCGTCTTTTGACCACTTCCTCTTGCAAGTCGGTTTCATTGTTGACTCAAGCTCGAGTACGTTGTATATGCGTCAAAAGAGGTCGAACACGTTTATCTTGTAGACAACGAATATGTTGTGTATAAGACAACGAGTAAGTTGTCGAGAATACAACATGAACATTGTACACAAGACAATGGGTACGTTGTGAAATAGACAATGGGTATGTTGTGCATAAGACAACGGATCATTCCTCTGTTGGCCATGTGTCATCCATCTGTGAGCATAACAAAGAAAACTAGCTTGTTCTCCAACACTTAATCATTTTTACAAATTTTATCCCTTACATCATTCATGCAAAACAAGTAAATTAGCCACTCGGTTATGGTTCTTTTCTTTAAAAAATCTATTTGAGTTAATACTCACCAACTAACGCTTAAAAGAAATATTATTAACAATAGAATAACTACTTTAGTACATTAACGAATATAATTAATGTACTATTTGGACTTTTCTCTCGGCTCCTTCTCTCTCCATCGCCTCTATCTCTCCCAACATTCTCTCTCTTATGTGTCACGTGGCAGTTTTTACAGTACCTCTCATCTCTAATCTTTGATTCCCGTCATTATGAGAGTTCTTATTATTTGTCTCAGCCACATCATTACACATTTTTGATATTTGTCTTTCTTCTCTTCTCAATGGACACAACTCTTCCCAAGAGTTATTTCTATTTTAAGAGTTCTACTCTCTATCAATCACTACTTTTTACCTTTTCACTCTTCTCTAATAATCCCACCTCCCCACTTTTCTCTCTTTAACCATCCCACCTCCTTGGCTTTTACGGGATTTCTTATAATTTGGATATGCTATTTTGGAGTTAATCTATTAGGAATAGGGTTACATAGTTATGGTTCATTTACATTAACTTCTAATTGAAGAAATGACGAATACAATATATAGAAACAACGTATATAACAAAACTTTGTTTGGCATTTTTGAGAACCATTTGAATCCATTTGAATCAAGTATTTACTCATTCAAATGGTTCTCATATACACCCTTCTTATCTATTTAGGAATGAAATGAGGGGTTACGTGAGGGTGTTATGGGCTTTCTATGTATATGATGATAAACTACTACACATTTTAGCCAGTTTCCATCCTAGAATTCGAGTTTTATATATTATTTCTATTATGCTGTTATAAAAGCTAAGATATCGTGAATTAGTGATAGTTTTTAATCTGTCAGTAAAGATAGTTTTTAGTGATGGTTTTTCTATCCGTCACTAAATTTCTGTCGCTAAAAGTGACTTTTCTTGTAGTGTACTAGGTACATATATAACTCGCTTCAACATAAGGTATTACATAATTAGTTACTGAAGATCTTCAAGTCCTCAACATCACTAGCATTTTCCACTAATTGAAATTATCAGGTTTGAGCTTGAGCTTTTTTTTTTCAAGTTTGCAATTACTAACACTTCAATTCATGTGTAAGGATGAAGATGAAATGTTCTCTATCTAATCAGAAATAAATAAATTTGTGACAACAAAAATTTAACAAAATTTTAATATAATATTTATAGAAGAGTAGAGATAAACCACATAATTAATTCTTAAACCTTTTTTTCAGTCTCAAACCTAATTGAAAATTTTATATTTTCTCATGTGCCTTCAAGATATTTGACGGCATATTAATGCAGTTGTTTCAATATCCAAGTAATTTAACTGGAAGGTACATCACTATCCTCTTCTTTTTACACTGTTTTATGCCGAGATGCATTCATTCATATAGTGGAATTATTTCTTTCAAGTTTAGTGAGATAAAACTATTCTTTTATTTTAAAAATTTGTGTGCAATGTTATGGTTAATCTGTACCCGAAAAATGTAATGGTTGCACGGGTCTTCGCTAATATTATGTAATGAATTAGTCTAGGGATACTCTTAAAGTGTACTGATCATATGTAATAGATATTATACTTTATTTACATGCGCTGGATAGAGAAGTTTCTTAAGAGAGACGATCAATAATTTGATCTATTACCAATCTCTCCAAAGAGGTTTTGCTGATTCTAGACAAGAGTCAACTGATCTTCACATTCTTAGAAGTGTTTTTAAAGTATTCTAGAATGATTTCTTATCTGACCGATAGTGAGTAAATTTATAAAGTTTGGATTTATGGAATTGGAGTTGTCAATTCCACTTGGAATTGTTGCCCATGATTTCACAGGCTAAAATGACATAATTCAAATCTTTATTGAGAAGTATCATTTAACAATTACACACTTGTAGAATTGGAGAAAGACATGAACTTTATGAAAGTTTCTCTTGACGCTTCAACTCTATCTCCTCTAATTTTTCATTGTTGTCATAGTTAGACATCAACTAAGGATGGCAATTTGTCGGTTTGTTTTGAGTTTGGTAAATATATCCTAATCCCAATCCAACTTGTTTCTAAATTAGTTGAAAATCCAAACCCGAACCCAACTCAATAAGGCTCTGTTCTTTTGGTGGAACTTATAAAGTCTAGAACTTTCATGATTTCATGCCTAATTTTACTTAATGTCTAGAACTATATTATTCCATAGAGTGCTAAAGTTCTACACAAATGAAACTTTAAAGTTCCATAAAAAAATTTGGATTTTTTAAGTTCCATAGATGTAGAATGTCTAATTAAATTGAACTTGATAAATTTGAGATAGCATTGAATAAAAGGGTAAGAAACTCTCTCCTCTCTCTTCCTAGACTCTTACCTCTTGTTTCAAATCATTAATGTTCGGACTTTTAAATGTTCCATCAAATGAACGGAGCTTAAGAGAACCCTCAAAATAAACTCATGCCATCACAACCTGGACATATCCTTGATAGGACCTGCTCAATAAACTTTTGGGTCAGGGTCTTCACCTATAGTTGATAAACCAAGAGAGAGCTTGGGAGAATAACCACACCCAAGATACCCCTCTATTAAAAGGGCTCCATTTTTTTCCCTCTCTATCACCTTGAACTCTTTTATTCTTTAAATATTTAGAATAACTCAAAATTCTTCTTTGATTAAACCAAAATGCCAAATCTTAAAGAGATTAATGCCCATCAAACCTTTGGAAAGATAAAGAATGGTGATTCCATATCACAAACTTAAGAAACTGTAGACTCGGCCGTTCAAAATTGGTTGTTCATGTATCAACATTATCTTAAGGAAAACCACTATAGGTGTGTAGGGGATGGTAGAGTGCCTACCATATTTGCTTGTTGATGAACACGCGATGCTCGTTTGGTTCAGATTATTACAATCATAAACGATTATGCTGACAAGCGCTGCATGTCATGAATAAGCGTTGTTGTTAGTAGGCGTTATCTTTTTATTATAATCCTGTTTGATTGGTATTGTCGACAAATGATTATCTACACATTTTTAAAAAGGGTATTTTCATTTCTCTTTCAAGCTTAATGGGTCTTGTAAGTCTTATTGGGTGCGCATACAATAATTTTTACAGCCTTAAAGGTGCATAAGAGGTTATGCTTTACAACAATCACCCCCGGCGAGATTATGGAATCATCAGTTATTTTTTTCTTAATCGGTTATTACATATTTATTTTTGATGAATCGAACCAAACGTTATTGTGGGACATAATCCAGACATTAATCATACGATTATCCGACTTTCCTATTGATTAAATTGTTGATTGTATTTCCACTTTCAAATAATTGATTTTTGATATGTTAATATCATTGTAACTAATTGAGGGATTTCAACTTGTTAAGGTTAATTGACATGATGATCGTAAACTTAGCATAAATTATTTTTATTCTACTATATAAAATTATCTCTCCAAATTAATGTGGCGGGGTTAAAAAATGGAGCAAAGCTCTCATGTTTTGGCCTTGTAGCAATATACTGGAGAGATAATTCAACTTTTGTTCCAATTGATGAGCCTCGGAATACTTATAAATAGAAATTCATAAAATCTAATATTAACATGTTTTGGTCTACAAAATTTAGCATTTATATTCTTTGTCTTTTATCAGTTAGCAATTTCCGACAAAGAAAGATAACTGTAAGAGTCCAATTTTGTACTCATGTAGGACCTACAAGACTTCATGTGACCTATTAGAGAGTTCTTCAAAAAATCCTAAAAGCCACCAAAATACCTGGACTTTTACAAAGTAACCAAAGTGTTCCTAAAGAAGAAAATTATCAAAATGCCCTTATCCATTTATAAAAAATGACAAATTTATTCCATTTTTATCAAATATACTTATTTGAATTAAATTGAGCATTCTTCGAACATACAAAAATTAAATAGAAAAATTAATTTTCAACCAACTATAGAATGACACAAGTCATTTTAAATTAAGGTTTATAGTCTAAAGTTCATGGTGGAGCAATCCATTTATCACCGATATGCTTTTGAAAAAGGTACAAAATCATTTAAAAGAAATTGCTAAGCTCAACGAGGAACACACTAAAATTGGATTTAGAAGCCTATTTGAAGCTGTCAGTAGAATAATTATTGCTTAGATCATTTTTTTACCTAAGTACCATTTGTCTGTAAGGAAAATAATCGCGTAAGTCCTCGGTTGGTGATGCGAGGAGAGGCATCTCGGCTCCCATTTTCTTGCCATGTGTTTCTTTATAAATTCATTTAATTGTGGTAAAGATTCATCCACCCTTAGGAGAAAGTATCTCATGTACCAGTTGTACCACATCAGCAATCTTAAGTGGTATACTCAGCCAATATATGAAAGCCACGTGTCCATTTAAAAAAAAGAAAAGAAAAGCCCATCACTTTACGGGTAATCCAATGACCCAAAATTTGTTCGAGATTTAAAGTTTTTTTGGTAAAAAAATGGGCACCAAATTTCCCGATTCTCTCTTTTTCGAATTCCCTCTTCTCACTTTACCTGTGATCTAACGGCCAAAGGGTTCTGGTGAATATTGTTGCTGCAAATGGTCAGATCGAGGTCGGTTTCCGACCGATCTCTCATCTATGTGTTGAGTTGCTTTGAAAGCTCTCAGCCGTTTTCTACTGCTTTAACTGAAGCTTTTGCTAGAAGAAATGAGGAGTTTTGATTGACAGAGCAGTTTAGATCTCGCACAGACGTTGAGATTTCTCTTAGGAACGGTGAAGCACGGCAGATTATGCAATCTTCAGCAAATGATTTGAAACCTTGGTAAGCTTTTCTGTTCGTTCTCAACGTATTTTTTACTTTTTTCTCATTGAAGCTATTACGCAATCAATATCTTTCTTTGTTTGTACTTTTTTTTTTAAATGAAAAAGCTTAGGAAGAAGCGTAATGGAGAATATTTGGGATTTATGGACACAGTTGCCGATATTTGATGCAGTTGAAAGGAATGCTGGATTGTTCTCTGCTTCCTTAGTCGACGATCTAACTGGAAAAGCCTATTTTTTGAAAAGATCTTGAGAATGAGTTTTTGATCTATGTGATTAGGCGCTTCGGCTTGTTTTCTGGGTATTTTTGAAACTACACATCTGATTCTTCGTTGAAATAAGCTCATTCTATTGTAGTATCTTATCCTAAAGCTTTATATTAAAAATAAAGTGCTTGTGAAGGAGATCAATCGGGGATTGGAATTTATACTATGATGAAAGATTGAATTAGGAGAGGAAAAGGAGGTGGGAATCCCGAATTTCCTTCTCTTTCTACAATTTTTGAGGAAATATTTTCCGTATAAAATCAAGTTCGAGAGGGAAAAGAAAAATACAAGGTAACCAATAATGTTGAAGAATTAGGTCAAAAGAAGTTATCTCAGCGGCAAGGAATTGTATATTATTTTGGTTGATCCATTGCTTGAACTTGCAAATTAGACTAATTTTGCAAAACTTGGTGAAAACTCTACTTTTGAAAGTCTCCTAGAGAAATGTTTCTGATTAATACCTCCAATTAGAGTTATGGACTGTAGCACCCCGGACTTTTCTATACTTAATGAATACCGTTTTCGTAGCTAATTGGCCTTCCTCTTAGTCTAATTAATAAATAAGAGAGAAATCGGAAATTCTGAAATGTCAGAAATGTTCATTTTTGAAAGACGAACCCAACGCAAGTTGAATCGTCGAAATCCGACGAGCGAGTCAAGAGATATGGTCAAAACAGTCCAGACCTACAGAGCACCGATCGCTCGGTCCAGTCAGCGATCGATCGGTCCAAAACCGATCGATCGGTATCTATCGCACGGTCAAAGATTTTGTATGGGGAAATTTTCCAGAGAGTAGTTTTTTGACCGGTCGCTCGGCCAGAGTACCGATCGCTCGGTAGGCAACCGATCGATCGGTCATAACCACCGATCGCTTGGTCCCCGTGTTTTGCAGAAAATTTTGTAAGGGCATTTTCATCTTTTGGGCGTTAAACCCTTTCTTCTTAAGGCTTGCCCGAGCCTTTAGGGCTTCATTCACATACTTAGAGGACTTTGAGAGTTAGGGAGAGAGGAGAAGGAGACTCTAACCTAGGGTTTCGTTTTTGAGGAGGAATCAAAGGGGGTTTAAGAACCCTAGATCCCCCAGCTCGTTGGCTTCGATTTCAAGGCTCAAGCTCTTGTGGGACTCCTCCTCCAAGCTAGGGCAACACCCACACACGTTTTTTTGAAAGGGGTTTCTTCCCCAACTCAAGTCTTCCTCAAGCAAGGGTTGTTTCCTACCCTTTTTGGAGCTTCAATCAAGGTTCCTACCAAGATCAAGCCTTGATCTAAGGTTAGTACACCCTACTAACTTACCCTAGCAATAAATCTAAGTTTTCTTTATGAAATGTGATTTATGCAATTATGTTTGCTTTCGTGTGAAATGTATCATCCCTAATAAATATAAACAAGATAAAGAAATGGTATGGATGTTTGGATGGATGTTGGATGTGGCGATTGGATGCCGAATGGGTGATGTAGTATGGTATGTGTGGGTCGTGGATTAGAAAATGGAGGATGGGCATTACACAAATAATAAACTTACCTTGTGTGATTGAATGTAAAATATGCACTAAAAAGGAGAAAATGAACAATGAGGAAACTTGCATGCTAAGTGTTTGACAAAATACCTAAACTATGAAATAATGACTTGAATGAAGAAAATGGAAATAGGCCTCATGCATGTACTCTTATGAATGATGAATTGATCAAGTAATGTGATCAAGTAATGTGCAAATTTCTTAAGTGCTCCTATGCTTATATGATGAATCGAATTATGATGCCATATCTCTCTTGCTATCCTCATTCCACGATGGTCACTATTGACACATACACAAGCACGCATGATAGCATGAACCGAGATTTCAAGAGCATATGCATATAATAACCAACAAGAAAATATTGCATGTCAAGGAGGTTGGTAGACCAGGGACATTCGGGTACTAGCCTCTGGTTCACAAGAAAACCCCTAAAATATATATTGTCAAGGAGGTTGGTAGCCCAGGGACATTCGGGTACTAGCCTCTGGTTCACAAGAAAAATAAACAAGTAATAAAAATCACCTATTGTCAAGGAGGTTGGTAGCCCAGGGACATTCGGGTACTAGCCTCTGGCTCACAAGAAAACCATATATCAAGGAGGTTGGCAGCCCAGGGAGATTCGGGTGCTAGCCTCTGGCTCACAAGTTACAAGATACAAGGTTACAAGATGATGACAAGACATTCATGCATGCACGCATACATGGTTTTAAAATGCATACCGGGACATAGAAACAGGTTTTCAAGCACGAGTTTTGTCGGCGTTTTTGCATTCATGCTCATCAAGATGATAATATTTCTCCATGATTAATATCGTTTAATTCTGTGATTTTACTATTGCCTGGAATTGATGATTGGTATTGTACTACTCTTTGCATGTTTATTATTGTTATGGATAGCTAGTAGCTTGTACTCGCTCAGTATTCTATGCTCAGCCGTACTTCCATGTCGGCAGGTACTGAGGGAGCCCTCGACCCAGAGCCTTGGGTCGAGGAAGAGTATATCGAGGAGAGAGAGCCGTCTATCCCACTGCAGTCTCAGGCGAACCGAGACCTTGATGTGTGGCCATACCTCGACTACTGTTGAGGGGAGAGTACGAGAGGGTCTTTTATGTATTTTGAGATTTTGATAGGTGGGTTTGTCCACCTTAGACTTAGACATGTTTTGTATATATGTTAACTTGGAATACTATTTTGGAAATCTTAGAAGCAAAGAAAAAGTTAGTTTACGCTTCCGCATTTATGTTTAGCTTCCGCGCTCTGATTATCATTCTTTAGTACGTTAATTATCTTGTTCATGACAGGATGGTTTGGCAGGTACGTATAGTCACACCTAAAGTATCCCTAAACTCCTAGGGGGTATTTTGGGGCGTTACATGGACGGTGATGTTTGGTAAGTTTAGAAGGATTTAGGTTAACAGAGAGATGAAGATGGGGTCTATTTGGGAGCATATGGGGGAGATTGCAAATGTCGCACAGCTCACGGGCTTGGATATTGTGCGGCTAATTGGGATGATTGTGAAGCCTACGAGCACAACACATATGTACAGAACGAATTGCAGACAGTTTGCACTACATATGAAGCTGATCGGGAACTGCTAGGGCAACTCAAAATCTCGGAGCTAAAGAAGCATCCAGAAGCCAGAGAGTCATTGGAGCATCTTGAGGATGCCTTAAGCAGGTCTTACATTCTGGTGATTAGTTTCCAGGATCGGAGCTATCTCTATCTATTATCTTCTAGCAATGGGATGGAACATCGTGTACCAGTTCAGGAAGGCTCAGGGAGAGATTGATCGATACTTGAGGCTTGTCCCTTTCATCACGAATAATATTATTTTTTCTGCATATTGCACGAATACTTGGTATTCTTCCTATTAACAGAAATGGAAGTGCCACATCTTGAGATGAGTTTTATTTTTTTTATTAGATATTCTTCCTATTAGTCCTGAATGCAAATCTTCATTCTGTTTATTCTGTTTCTGCCTTGTAATATTCCTATTAGTATACAAGTGATTAAAGTGCACATTTAACATATTCTTTACCAGAGTTATTCTTGTTTTGGTTGGCCTTATTTAGACTTTTTTCCTCGGAAGATAAAATAACATACACTGAAGTTTGATGGACTTTGGTTTGCATGTGGTAGCCATGGTCTTCATCAAAGAAAATGAAAAGTTACAATTAGAATTACAACGATCATAAGCTCACATGGACGTGGGGCAGTGGGAAGTAATTCACCGTTTGATTGAAGTCACAGAAACTGCTGCGAATTCTCTACCAGAGAAGAGTTCACCCCTCAAAAGTTCCAAGAAGATGGAGCCTAATTATTCTGACATCAATGACGATGTGGGCATTCATTTGATGAGAGCTATCCTAAGAAAAGTGTTGCAGAACCTCAAGGTTGGTTTCCGTTCAGTCTACGCAAAGTCGAGTAGGTAAAGCATAGTTCACTTGTATATCTATCACAGTTATTTTTGTATCTTTTATATCTATTTTTCTTCCAGGCATTTGAAGAGACAAATTTCAAATTTCACTACCCATATCATCCGTTCAAGATGTTCTTCTCCCTCTCCCTGGAAGCCTCCATTAAGGCCCTCTCTAACAGAACTTTTGCTTCTCCTGTGAACATCCCAACCCATGTTGATAAATACAGTTCCAGACCTTCACAAATTCTAGCAGCAGAAAGAATGGCTTGCAGGCAATCCAAATGGCCGTAGTAAGCAGCATAGTGCAAGCAGGTTCTTCCGTGAATGGAATCAAACATCAAAATCTAACCCAGATCAATTTCTTCCTTATAGTTCAAAATGTAACAGGAAAAAAATCAAAATGAAACTAAAAATATGATTTTTATATACATTTTCTCCTGCTTGAATGAGCCTTTGGAAGCAGGAAATTTTCCCATGAATTGCAGTCAACATAAGAGTCTAAGCAAATAAAAAGACAATCTTGCTCATTCTGTTCATGAGTGAGTATTTGTGGTGTGTGCATGAGTGAGTGTGTGTGGTCTTCTTTCCAATTGCCTTTAGCTTCGCCTTGTGGTGTTGTTAACCAAAAAAAAAAGACAATCTTGCTCACTTACCACCTTGGACATGACATCAAAATATCATAGTAAGCACAACTTTGTTCAGGGTAAAAGAAATATTACACCTTAATCAAATATTTTCCCATTAAAATCATTGTAACATTTTCTTTTCATTACACATGAAAGAATTACCTAAAAAAACCACAAAAGAACTAATACAAAATCTTGATCTTGTATCATCCTTGCATAGTTATAAGACATCATGTTTATACCAAAACAAACCATAAAAGAATAGAAAACAATTCAAAGTCTTCTATCATCATCCTTGTATGGTTGCACTCCCACCAACGTTGACGTGGTAGATTCCTACATCAAAATAATAATAATAATAATAACATTATGTTACAAAAATACAAAGGAAAAAAAAGGCATATATCAATGTTACACAAAATATTTTGATAGCTAAGAGTAAATTCACATGAAGTAATAATACCCCCAAGTCTGTAGCTGAGATAAAAGCAAGAGTAGAAACAGAATTGAAAAGCATTACTTGCAGTGCCTCCTTATGTTCCGTAGATATTGTTTACCAGGATTTTACAATTGAAAATAATTTGACTTATCTTACTGATAAAAGCATAAGGAATATAAAAAATAGTCAAGCATAATGGTGTATAAATTGCCTAGACAAGTGCTAACCCCAGCACCACTACCAAAACATGCACCATCAAAAAGAGGACATTGACTTACAATGGAATGAAATGGGATTTGTGTAGCCGACCTGGAATAGTAAGGACACGACTTGGATGATGATGATTTCCGATCAGAACAAATTATTTGTTATCTCTTTCGGAGTGTCTTAACCTGAACTAGATGTGACCTATGTTCTTCGATAAAAGCAGGAATACAGGAAAGGCATGTCAAGAGTCGAGCAATAAGTAAGTGGTGGATAGAGGTCTTGCACACTTTCGGATAATTCAAGTAACATGGTAGTGAGTGTAATCTAATAAAAACCTCTACAGGTAGCATTCAGTCACCTTTTGCAACAGCAATATACTTACCTTAACATACTTTCTGTATTTCTGATGCCAAATGTCAGTTAGAAAGCTAATCAATGTGTGAATTCTAGTCCAAATCCTCCTCATGTAAAGCTCCACAATCCTTGCCCCCCACATATATATTATCCTTCCCTAATATATTCTCCGAACTAAACAATAAGTTATCAGTCACTATAAATATTGTATGACAAACCCTCATGCAAATGAAAGTAATAATGAAAACAAGACAATGAAATTTAGTAAAACTCCAAGAGATAACATTGGGAACTGATGGAGAAAGAGAAAGAAACAACCATACTATATCTTAAGTCTTAAGGACTAGATGGTTGGGGATCAGACCTCTAAAAGTTGAATGAGAGCATTTCTTATAAAGTTTAAAGCTAAACCCCCTCTTAACCTCAAAGAAAGTACAGCCTTTCAATTCCAACTGGAAAAACTGGGGCTATCACCATACTTTTATGCTCCGTTTGTATTGATGTAAAATAGAGGAAAACAAAAGAATTCCACGGTAAATGTCATCTTTCATGTGCATTTTCTACAGGACAATTGAGATTTTCCATGAATTTCATTTGTTTTCCCCTATTTTACATCAAAACAAGCGGAGCATTAGGGTAAAATCATGGCACAAAAACTAGCACTAAGACAAACGTTTACTTGAACATATCTATAGTTTTTGATTACTGAGGCTTCAGAAATTCATGGTTTCAAAGCCCGGTCATCTAATCCAACCATATAGTGTGTCACCCAATTTTCTAGTTTTTGAATGCATAAAACTGGTTCAAATTTAGTGCCAAGTGTCCACAACTCAAAAGGCAAATGATGCACTTAGAATCCACAAAAAACTGTATTTAGAACACCTACTACATAGAAAATCAAACAGAACACAAATTTCCGAACAAACACCATATCTAATCATGTTGAAGGATTCCAATTTTCTCGAAAGATGTTTAGTACAGTGAAAACCCATATATAATTAAAACCAAATTCAAACAACACCAATTCAAAAATTCAAACATACAGAAAAATTGCACCTGAAACCCTCAAATTATTTATACTTCTTCCTCATTATATACACATCCGCCTCCTCGTAAGCATACTCCGGGTGCAAGTCCTCATGCGGGACCTTCTCGATCGCAAAAACCCTCTCAGACAATTCCCAGAACAACCCGTGAGCCTCCGGCGATCTCAATCGATATCCGAGCAAAACCACACCAGAGCTCCCAACAAGAGTTTCCATGGCGGAAACAAGAGTAGCCACGGATTCTTCGATGTAAACAACATCAGCAGCAATAACAAAATCGAAAGGAGGGTTTAGGGTTTTGATCTGATTAGGGTTGTTCCAGTAAAGCTGAGAAGTTTTTAGGGTTTTTCCGAGAGTGGGTTTGTTGCGTTTGAGAGCCGTTGTCTTGTTCGATGGAGAGAGCAAGGCCAAACGGAGGTGCCAACGTGCATTGAGTCGTTGTATTGTTCGATGGAGAGGAGCGCATTGCGCACTGGGACCTCTATAACAGGAGAAAGTAACTCAACACATAGATGATAGATCGATTGGAAACCCACCTCGATCTGACCATTTGCAGCAGCAATATTCGCCGGAACCCTTTGACCGTTAGATCACAGCTGCAGGTAAAGTGAGAAGAGGGAATTCGAAAAAGAGAGAATCGAGAAATTCGGCTCCCATTTTTTGACTGGGCATTTTTTAAAATAAAAAATAGACACGTGGCTTTAATTTATTGGCTGGATATACCACTTAAAGATTGCTGATTGTGGTATAATCGGTACAACAGAGGGTTAAGTGAGAGTAGGGTAGTACGCCTCAAAATTATTTACAAATGCTAAGTAGACTATCAGGCGACAGACTCGCTCCTCGTATATGGAAAGGAAAATAAATCACCTCCTCGGTTGGTGACGCGAGGCGGAAAAAAATTTAACTAAAAGGTTAAAAAAACCTAACTGGAGTTAAAGGATCGACAATGCGAGAGCGAGGAGAGGAAACTATTTGCTCATATCTTCTTTACTATTATAATGCCAGAAGCAGGCGTAGCCTGATTTTTTTGAATTTCCCAAACTACCCTTATATAAAACTAAACTTTGATTTATTATTTTACTTTAATTCTCAAACTACCCATTGCTCATCTATCTATTTAACGAATAGAATCACAGCCAATCGCGATTGAATTCGGGAAGAGTTCAACCACATTTGCGGGTTAACACGTGTCCTTATAACTCAACAGTGGTTAGCTCCTTCTCCTCATTCTCACGTGCATCGCGCGTGCCACCCACTAGTGGAAATAAGTTAAAGAGGAAAGTACGGATATAGGCTCCGTATTATGAAAAAACCCGAATATGGGTTCCATTTTGAAAATTTTACTTATGTAGGCTCCTACAGTGATTTTAGTGGAGCACGTGCTTTCCACTATTTTTTTTTTCTCCAAGATACCCCTACCCCATCTCTGTTGGCTGCAACACTGTGCGACAGAGGTTAAATATTGCGATTCCCTTTCGTTGAAGCGTTCATCCGAAACCAAGCTTTCCCCTTCGTTGCAACGAGCTAAACCCTTCTGCTTCCTCTGAAATCCTTCAACACAAACTGAGCTAAACCTTTTTGCTTCATCCGAAACCCTTTTGAAGAAGAAGAAGAAGAAGTAGAAGAACAAGAAGAACAAGGAGAACAAGAAGAACAAGAAGAACAAGAACATAGGGTAAGTGTTTGATACGTTTTTGATCCATTTTATGATGGTTACAGTGGTCATATTTGGTATTTGCTAGGGTTATATGCTCATTTTCGGGATTTTTTGTTATTAGAGTTCATTTGCGATGGTTACAGTGACGAAGTTCGATGTTTTTTGGCTCATTTTCGGTGGTTATCTTTGATTACAATGCATTTTCGATATTACAGTGCTCATTTTTGGTGGTTTTGAGCTCATTTTCGGCGGTTTTGTGGTCATTTTCGGCGGTTTGATGTTATTGCATTTTCGATATTACAGTGCTTTTCAATGATTAATGCTCATTTTTGGTGGTTTTCTGTTATAACAGTGCTTTTTCGATGATTTTATGCTCATTTTCGGTGGTTTTGTCGATATTACAATGCATTTTTGATGATTTTATGCTCATTTTCGGTGGTTTTCTGTTATTACAGTGCTATTTCGATAGTTACAGTGCTCATTTTCAGTGGTTTTCTGTTATTGCATTTTCGATATTACAGTATATTTTCGATGCTTTGATGCTCATTTTCGGTGGTTTTATGTTCTTACATTGCTTTTCGATGGTTACAGTGCTTATCTTCGGGATTTTTCTGTTATTGCATTTTTGATATTACAGTGTATTTTCGATGCTTTTATGCTCATTTTCGGTGGTTTTCTGTTTTGACAGTGCTTTTCGATGGTTACAGTGCTCATTTTCGGGGGTTTGCTATTATTGCAATTCGATATGATAGTGCTTTTTCGATGGTTTTGTGATCTTTTTCAGCGGTTTTCATTATTATAGTACATTTTCAATGGTTACAGCGCTCATTTTTGAAATTTTTCAGATTACTTTAACGGATTGAGTGTTTTCCCGATATTGCAGATAATGCCGATATCAGTAGTTTGTTGTTATGACGGTGAGTGGAACATTGACGACCCTGTTCGAGGGTACGTATACAGTGGTAGAAAATCAAAGTTGTTGCAATTATCTTCGAAAATGACATATGACAAACTATTGGATAAAGTTTATCAATTGATTAACACTCGGCTGGAAGAGTATGAGATTATAGTGAGGTGTTTGATTCCTACACGAGCGCCAATCCCTCCCAGTGATATTACAGACGATGAAGAGTTACGGGCATTTCTTTCACATGTGAAGAAAGTAGAAAATAAATACTTGCCGCCATTATATATATCGAAGGTGAGAAAATCTGTACCACAACCACAGTTTGGTTTGAATGATGCGAGTTGTGAATATCAGCGTGTTCAGGAGGTTGTTGATCCTCATATTCAGGAGACTGTCATTCCTTTCTATAAGGGGACTCATATTCAGGAGGCTGAAAATGATAATGGTGATGAAGGTTTAGAAAGTATAGACTCAAGCTCAACTGATGAAGATGAGCATGATTTTTATAGTGATTTTAATCAAGATGAAGATATAGCAACATACGGTGTCTGCGATAAGTTTGAAGACTTTTTACATAGGGAGGCAACAACATAGTGGGACACAAGGACTATACATTCTCATACCCCGTATGCTGATATTCCTAGTTCCTCAGTGTCTGCTTTTTGTCGAGTAAGACAAGTAAATACAGAAGCTCATCCAGAACCATCACCACAAGCTCCTCCACAAGCTTGTATAGAATCGTCAGCACAAGCTCCATCATCACCACAAGCTCCAGTACAATCACTGGCAAATGTGATGCAACTAAATGACTATGTAGATGACTATGTAAATTAGGAAGCATCAGAGTTTGAAACTGGAGTGGAAGCTGGTGAAATATCGTTTGGGCAATTATTTAAGGATAAAAGATGTGTACAAAATGTACTGTCTAGATATGCGATGCGAAAAAATTTTCAATTCAAGGTTATGGATTCAAATCAACAAAAGTACACAGTTAGATGTCATATAGATAATTGCAGCTGGAGATTGCGTGCCGAAAGTGAATGAGGTTGGTGTCTTCAAAATAAAGAATTATAATTCACATCACTCTTGTGGATATCCCTTAGGTGGTACCGATCATCGACAAGCAACCAGTTTAGTTGTGAGTGACATGGTTGTTGGACGTATTGAGGCAAATGTCTCGTATAAGCCCAAAAAGATTATTCATGATGTGTGGGAAGAATATGGGGTTAGAATGAGTTACAGGAAAGCTTGGAAAGCTAAGGAGATTGTCATTGAAACAGTTAGAGGTTCATACGACCACTCTTATGATGAACTCCCTGCCTATTTTCATGAACTTAAAAGGACTAATCCGGGCACAGTAACAACAATAGTGGCTGACCCTGAAAATGGGGCATTTGAAAGATGTTTTATGGCTCTTGGACCATGTATTTGAAGTTTTCAGATGACTTTACGGAAAGTGATAGCCATTGATGGGACACATTTAAAGGGAAAGTACAAAGGAATACTAATCACCGCAACAGCTATAGACGGAGACAATCACATATTTCCAGTTGCCCTTGGGATAACGGAGTCGGAGAATAATGTTACTTACAATTTTTTCTTAACTCAATTATCAAGAGCACTTGGACACATAGATGATCTAGTGATTGTAATAGATCGACATGTCAGTTTGATAAGCCAAGTCCCTGTTGTATTCCCACATGCAATTCATGGCTACTGCGCATTCCACATGAGTCAAAATATGTATGCAACATTCAAGGATAAGCAATTGTTTCTGTATTTCTGGAAAGCCGTGAAGACATGTAGAGAAAGCGAGTTTCATGAGATGATGGCAGAACTCGCAGTTGCAAACCCTCTCGTTGTGCAATGGTTGGATGCAATACCGAAAGAGAAATGGGCCCGACCCTTTTATAGTGCGAAGAGGTATAATGTGCTAACTACGAACATAACCGAGAGTTTGAATAGTTTGCTGAAAGAAGCAAGAGAATATCCAGTTACTATGCTTTTGGAGAATGTGCGACTCAAGATATAAAATATGTTCTACAACCGAAAAATCAGCGCTATGCAAATGAATGGCAAGCTAACAACATGGGCCGAAGAGCAAATACAAAAGGGACAATCAAAGGCACGTTATTTAGATTCTCATGGAATTGCTATGTATCAGTATTACGTGGTTGGGAAAAACAATCGAGATACTGTGAAGCTTCTTGATGGGAATTGTACTTGTAGGAAATTCTATAAAATAGGGTTGCCTTGTGAACATGCGTTGGCTGGATGTAGAAAGTATCGGGTAGATCGATACAACTATTGTTCGTCATTCTACACATCACTGACGTACCAAGCCACCTACCAAGAGTCAATATATCCACTGCTTGACAAAAAATCATAGGACCTCCCACCTGAAATCATGGTAGAGATGGAGATGATTAAACTACCGGTGGGAAGAAGACGTTCAGGAAGGTCGAAGAAGAATAGAATTCTCTCACAGGGTGAGGAAAGGTCTATTGTAAGATGTGGAAGATGTAAACAAACTGTGCACAATAGGCAAACATGTAATAATCTTATCCCCCATGGTGGTTGAGTGTAGTGTCTAATGTTGAATGTAATGAAAAACATGTAATGCTTAATGAATGGTTGGTTTCAAGGTTCTCTATTATTTATCCAATATTAGAGAATCTCCAAAAAGATGAAAAATGACAGACAAATGCTGAAAATTGATCTGGTAATGACGAAAATTACATGAAAAGTACCGAAAATGGCTATAAAATGGGGAAAATGGCTACTGGAAATGGCAAAAATGCCAAAAATGGCTACTGGAATGCAACAGAAAAATGCGGAAAATGACAGAAAAATACCGAAAATAGCTACAAAATGCCGAAAATGGCTACTGGAAATGGCGAAAATGCCGAAAATCTGCACTGGAATGCAACAAAAAAATGTCAAAAATGGTTATAAGTTACCGAAAATACCAAAAATGGCTACTGGAATGCAACAACAAAATGACGAAAATTACAGAAAACTAACGAAATTGGCTACAAAATGCTGAAAATGGCTACTGGAAATGGCGAAAATGCCGAAAATCTGCACTGGAATGCAACAGAAAAATGCTGAAAATACAGTACTGCAGAATACCAAAAATTGGACTGTAAAATGCCGAAAATGAGTCATGTTATGCCGAAAATGGCTACTGGACAGTGTAAAATGCTGAAAATGAGCCCTGTTATGTCGAAAATGGCTACTGGAAGGTGTAAAATGCCGAAAATGAGCGATGTTATGCCGAAAAGGCTACTGGGAAAGTGTAAAATGCCGAAATTGAGCCTTGTTATGCCGAAAAAAATATGTAATATGGCGAAAATACCAAAAATCCGCATTAGATATTGTAATAAATGACAAAAATCATCACTCTAAATACACAACATTACAGGACTGTACACAAATAGTCCATAAGAAGTCAATATTACAACATTATAACATCATTGTAACAATCCATAATAGTCCATAACAATCCATCCATATATCTATAACAATCCATAATAGTCCATTAATAAACTGCACCCCGGCTTATCTTCTCCCTCCTCTTCATCATGGGACCTCAGCATCCAACATCGGGACGTTATCACAGCCCATCACGCCTTCACTGACCCCGTCATAACATCGAAAGCTATTCGCTTCCGCATTGAAGATACATCGTCTTACAAAAATAGTTAGACAAAGTCAGTATGCTACAAATGATTGATGATATTCACCAATGTGAGTACAAATACCTGAGTGAACCTAATGGGTAAGTCAGCGCATAAGAAGTCAATATATTTCATAACGAATACTCCACAGTCCCGACTGAATATGCAAAACAAACAGTTACAGTTGCTTAGGATGAGTCATGTTAGTGTATTGGTAAATATAAGATTAAATGTTTTGGAAGACTTACGTATTCTCTGTTTTGGTATATTTTTGACTTCTACGACTTCCCATTTTTGACCTATGAAGGCTGAGTTGTCACCGCACATGTGAAACAGTGCAGGCATCCTCACTGTGATAGCTAAGATATGATCTCCATGTTGTAATGCCGGGTGTGGGAAGAATGAGTCCAGCAGGAGGATACGCCTTGTGGGGGGTTCAAGCACAACCAACAGCCAGTGACTACCGGGGTTCAAAGGGAAGTATACCCTTTCACATTCCCACATGGGGGTCCCTCCTCAAACCCCCATGATAGCGGCCTTCATATCTGGCTCCACCCGGCTAGTCATGTCCTCAGTCAGCTTCTTGGAATTCAACGTTGAATGGTAGGTGTCCAAAAAGTGACACTCCTTGAATAACGAATACTGAAACATAACGAACATTAATACATTCTAGAAATTGCGGATATACATTAGATAAATGTATACATTAGATAAACTAAAACATAACGAAAGTCTTATGAGTTACCGTGAACTAAGTTTTCCCAAAAGCGCAGACTTGATTGTATTTCGAGGAGTCTTGCTCCTGTCTTTGAGCTAATAACTCCGTATACATGTTAATTTGCTGTCATATTTATCCAAAGTTAGATAATCTCACAAAAGATTAACGAAAATAACGATAATGGATTCATCATTAAAACAACTGAAGTACCGAAAATGGCACAGACAAATACCGAAAATGGCTACTGCATTCATCTTAAAACCACTTAAATACCGAAAATGGCTCTGAAATACCGAAAATGGCTACTCGATTCATCAATAAAACAACTGAAGTACCGAAAGTGGCACAGACAAATACCGAAAATGGCTCTGAAATACCGAAAATGGCTACTGGGATTCATCAATTAAACCACAGAAATACCAAAAATGGTTACTGGATTCATCATTAAAACCACTAAAATACCGAAAATGGCTCTGAAATACCGAAAATGGCTACTGCATTCATCATTAAAACCACTGAAATACCGAAAATGGCTCTGAAATACCAAAAATGGCTACTGGATTCATAAATTAAACCACAGAAATACCGAAAATTACACTGAAATACCGAAAATGGCTACTGGATTCGTGAGTAAAAGCACTGAAGTACCGAAAATGGCCCCTGAAATACCGAAAATGATACTGAAATACCGAAAATGGCTACTGGATTCATCAATAAAAGTACTGGGTTTACTATTAACTCAATCCACCTAGCTGAGTGAGCAATCCCTCCCACAATATCCCCTGTGACCATCATCTTTTCAATATAAATTGAAGTTGCTCCCGACTTTATGAAATCGCGTAGTTGCTTCGACTCCTCTTTTGATAAAGGATTTTTGGGGTTAGCAGCTTCAATTGTCATTTTCCTTCTTTTCATTTGAATAAAAGGGGATCGCAGATATTGAGACTTCACTACCGGTCTCTTTGACACCTGCATATATTGCCAAATATAAGTTCCGGCTTGATGAAAACCCATTTCATTGACTCTCATTACACGTCTTAGGAATGTATACACACACCTCTAGAGGGTCTTCAACCCCTTTCGAATTTGCACCCCCCTTCGAATCTGCACCCCCCTTAGAGTCTACGTGAGTCAACTCAATGATGGGATCCATCTTCTCATCAATGAAAGAATGTCCCTGTGTCGGCGCAGCTTCGGGAGTGAAGATGGGATCCATCTTCTCATCAACGAAAGAATGTCCCTGTGTCGGCGCTGCTTTGGGACTCAATATGGGATCCATCTTATTATCACTGAAAGAATTTTGATCACTAGAAAATTTTTCATCTTTTTTTTGTTGCGCTGCCCATTGCTCAAACAAGCTTTTTATTTGCGGGGATACTCGCTCAACAACTCGGTCGACAACTTGGTCAACAACTCGGTCAAAAAAACGGTCTAAAACTCTCTTCATTGCTCGCTCAACGGAGGAATTGATATCATGAACCTGAAAATATTGAACATCAAACAACTAGTAAGTAAAAATCCCGAAAATGAGACAATTCAATTCATATGTCAAAATATTGAAAATCAAAAAAAATAATCACTATCAATATTTGTACCGTTTTTGACCTCTACTCGAACTTTCTCTTCTTCGCCGAAGATGGGGCTGGACTGACATCATCATCACCATCACCCCCATCGCTATCACCACCATCACCCCCATCACCACCATCACTATCACCATCACCGTCATCATCATCCTCCTCCTCCCCCTCCTCATCATCCTCCTCCTCCCCCTCCTCATCATCATCACCCTCAGCACTCAATCGTGCGAACACATCCTTCACAACTTGCTGCTCCTTCTCTGCAGGAGTAGACTTTATATTGCTCAGCTTGATCTGTAAAACAACAAAGGATATGTTATAAAACAACAAAGGATTTGTAAAACAACAAAGGATATTGTTAATGAAAAGTTACAAGTTGAATATTGTAAAACAGCAAGTCCAATTACATACTTTACTTAAATTGAATATGACATTTACGAGTGACTTGTAGCTGAGATAGGATGTATTCGCCCACCGCAGAACGCGTGAGAATGTCATCACACCTAGGGGTGCATCACGAGAACACAACCTCCCAAGTGCTGGGATGCACTCATAAGCCCAAATCTGACATCAGTCATAAATTTTACTATTAGTTCAAGTAGAAGTAAACACAAATTAGCTAACACGAAAAATTTACAAAATTTAGGTAATCATATGTTTACTTGGAAGGCAAGAGCACATCCGTTGATATTATACTGCTTCTTCGTATGAAGAGCAGTTTCTAGGCCAACCTTGCACAACTCAAAACCCAAAGTCCCCCATGGGTATTTGTTGAAGGCCTCCCAATCATCCACTAGGCACAAATGACCTGTGTTAACACCCACATGCGTGCCGGTGCCTACGAGCAACAACTCAATAAAGAGGACCAGTGATAGCTTCACCGCATCCATATGATCATCACATCCCTTCAACTCCTCAAGAAGCTTCACCTTTTTAATCACCGCCAACTTTTGAAACTTCCGATACTTGAGAAAGGTTGGTGGCGCTTCATGTTTAAGAACCGGAGCCTCAAACACTTGGGCATTAAGGCCCATGATCAGCGTAAAGTCCAACACTGTGAACTTTACACTCTTCCCGCATACTTCGAAGAGTAATCCTCCTTTACGCCTCTGTAGAAAATGGTGGATTGCTTGGCCACACAGTGGTATTTTAGGTATGTTGTAAAGGTGGGCAAAACAACTCTCCATCCAAATTCTTTTTCTCTCTGGATTGGCCTCCAGTAATGGTTTTATCTCGTCAAACCATATTGTTTGGGAGCATTTAATCGAGGGAAAATATTTATCTTCTTTATCTTTTCTCTTTTTCTTTTCCCTACCGGCTTTTCTCTTTATACGAGGCATCTTGTCACTGCAAAATTGTAAAACAATAAGCACTATCATAACAATAACCATCGAAAGTACTGACAATAATCAGTCATAGCAAAAAAAATACCGAAAATAACCACTGGGATAACAGAATAATACCGAAAATAGGCACTGGGATAACAGAAAAATACCGAAAATAGGCACTGTCATGACAGAAAAATACCGAAAAAGGTACTGTCATGACAGAAAAACACCGACAATAGGCACTGTCAGGACAAAAATACCGAAAATAGGCACTGTCATTATAGAAAAATATCGAAAATTTACTGTCAGGACAGAAAAATATCGAAATATCGAAATTGCAGTGTATTTTTCCTGAAATTAAGCACAAATCCATCGAAAATG
This sequence comes from Tetracentron sinense, assembly GCA_015143295.1. NCBI lineage: Eukaryota > Viridiplantae > Streptophyta > Magnoliopsida > Trochodendrales > Trochodendraceae > Tetracentron > Tetracentron sinense. The sequence continues at coordinate 31,972,979 of CM026558.1, read as the reverse complement.
CACTATAACATAACCATTGAAAATCACGAAAATGAGCTCAACATCAACAATAATACCGAAAAAATAATGTCATAATTGAATAATACCGAAAATAAGCAAAAACATAAATATACCGAAAATAAGCATTGATAACTGAAAATACCGAAAATGAGTAAAAATACAACGAAAATGGTGGTAAGAACCATTGAAATTGCACTGTATTTTTGCCGAAAATAAACCTAAAAGGGTCGAAAATGAGTAAAAAACACCGAAAATGGTCGTAAGAACCATCGAAATTGTAATGTATTTTTGCCGAAAATAAACCCAAAAGGGTCGAAAATGCACTTTAACTTACCATTGAAAATCACGAAAAATGAGCAAAAATCAACAATAATACCGAAAAACCACTGTCATAACCATCGAAAATGGTTACTTGAAAGTATCGAAAATGAAGTCGTTAACTGTGGGGCCCATTTTTAGGTTTGAAATTTTTTTTTTAAAACCGCTAAAACTTACAGGGTTCTTCTTTTTCTTCAGGGTTGTTCTTCTTCTTCTTCTTTGGCTTATTCTTCTTCTTCTTTTTCTTCAATACGAAGCCCGTAGAGTTCCGGATGTCAAGGGTAACCAAGGGTTTTACTTTGGGGAATGATTTGCAGGTTTCAAATTTGCGGTCTCAAAGATTTCGGATGACAGGATAACCGAGGGCTTCAGTTGGGGAAGACAGCAAGGGCAAAGGTTCGTAACCGAGCTTCAGCTTGGGAAGAAAACTAAGGTAAGCAAGCCAGGGGTATTTTAGGGAGAAAATGAGAAGGGGCAACACGTGCACTTGGCTCCCACGCGTGGGAGCCTACAAAAATATGTTTTCAAAACCGGAGCCCATATTCGTGTTTTTTCATAATACGAGAACCTATATCCGTATTTTCCGCCAAGTTAAATAACATGGGTGGGCCCCGCTGGCGGGCGAGTGCACTATTCAGAGAGCCGGCCTAGGAAATGGATTCGACAAAGTTGCTCTATTTGACATCACTTCTCAGCCAGAGTTCATTTGTACTTTTCTGTTTCTTCCCAATAACCAACGAATTAGAAATCATGGTATTTCTTCCTGTCTATCGCTCTCTGATTCGCAGTTGCATCATCAGCAGCAGCAGCACGAGGAGGTTCTCAAAGCCTTCATCGATTTCTTCGTGGAGATCAATCTGCCATGGCGTCCCCAACGAATCGAAGGTCAAGGATGGTGAGACAATCGAAGCAAGCGGAGGCTATCACTTGGGCGGCGGACCTTCTTTCATGCGGGGAACGGTCTTTTGGGAACCCAATAAGCCTCTCACCATTGAAGACTTACACATGCCTCGCCCCAAAGCAGGAGAAGTTCTCATCAAAACCAAAGGCATATTTATTTCTTAATTTATTTTCACTTTTTTATTTCTACCCCTCTTCGCTCTGTCAATCAATCCATCTCAAATACTACTTTTTTTTTTCTTTCTCTGATGAATAAGTTTAGGTGTTTATCTCATAGTGATTTCTTAAAATGGTGAGAATGAGAATACAATTTAGTTCTTTTGTTCCCTCTAATTGATCATGAATGAGAGCTATGCAGATTATTTTGTATGTACTATGATTAAATATGAATGGTGATGATTAAGCACAAATAGTAGTAAAAAGAGGAATGTATATGAGTGGAAAGACCAGGAAATATGAATTAGAAACGAGTGCATTAGAGAGAATCGAAGATTGGCTTCAATAGGTGATAAAGTAAGGGATAGTCGATTGAGATCGTTTGGACCCATTCAATGAAGACAAATAATAGCCCAAGTGAGGTGAATTGGTACAAGTTAAAGGGTGAGGGGAAGGGAGTTGATAATGCACAATTTTCATGAAGCTATGGCTTTAAGAAAAGTGACAGAGTGGGGCATGATTCATGTTACCTACCCTAAGTATCTTCGATATGACTGATGACATGGATGATAATGAATTTTGCATTTATGTGTGTGTGTGTGTGTGTGTAGAGGAGCTTTGAATTTTGCATTTAGTATTCTTTGGGAACTTGTCAAATTCAATGCTGAGGCCACTCATTAAGGTTTCTTGCCAATAAGATGGAGAGAAAAGTGGTTGAAAGGTTATTCTGTTGGACTGTAGAGAGTAAATGTAGGGTTTTTCGAAGATCAACATAGAGCATTGTCGATTGGGATTTAATTAGGGCATCTAATTCAACATATTAAAGTGGGATTTTGTGTTTATAAGCTTCAAAGGGATAATAAGGATGATGGACTTTTCAAGCCGGTGGATAGCTATAGAAGAAGAGGGGCAATGGAAATTAGATTGCACACCCATATAGAAGAAGCATATGTGATGACACGATATGCTCAACTCAATGAAATTAGTGGCCTTATTGGGGAGGGTCAGAGGGACAAGGTGGTAGCCATTTTAGAGGTGTTCATTTAGTTTCTAACAAGCCGAATGCGGGACTCCACGTATACAGGGCCAGGGCTATTGAGGTTATTTTAGCTCTTGGGCATAATAACGTCATTCAATGTGGTTGTAGGTGATAGGCAAGAGCTATGTTGCGCAGATTCTTTAAGACAACTGGTGTATTCTATATCAAAATGCGTGAACATGGACACTCCTTGGACACACTTATTGTGACTCATATCAACAAGAATCCATGCATTTTGGACTTAGATGGACACAGATATAGACACATACATATATGATACCCATAATTAGTGTTTATTATACTAAAGAGGCACACAATTGCATATACTAATAATAAACTTCAAAAATATCTATATAATTCCCATTATAAAAAAAGAGAAGTTGGTAGGGAAAGAGTAGAAGAACCACAAATTTTTTGGTTAAAAAAAAAAAAAAGATGAATTACTTATCCAAAGAGGGGAGAGAGAGAATGAGACCAAGGATAAGCATCGAACATTATTCTCTACAAACACTTAAAGAGTTAACTTCTAATCATCAAGACATTCATATATGCAAATTAGTTTTGCTATTTGGTTACTTGTTTTAGTTATATTTTAATTGTTTCTTTTAATAAAAAAATCATATGTTAAATTAATCCTCTTTGAGATTAGCATTAACCTATAGAAATATATGCTCATTTCTTCATTTGGTCATTTGCTTCACGTCTTATTTATATTGTTTAATGAATTGTAATTTGTACTTTGTAATACATTACTTAGTGTTGTTTGCAACTTTCATATTTAATTTGTTTTCTTTTTAATCTCATATAGTATTATTTTGATGATATTAAAGTATAATAATTTTAAAATAAAAAAATTAAATATCCTCCCGTGTCCCTGAATCTTTTTTTGGTTTGCTGTGTCCAACACTCCCGTATCCAAGTTCGGTATCGACACATGCGTTTGTGTTTGTGCAACATAGGCCCACAGTGATAGCTAGACAACTATGCAACATATTAATTTTTCTGTTTCCTTTTCCTTAATGGTTGGAACACCTTATTGTTATTATTACTATTATTTGTTATTGCCCCCAGTTGAATGATTGGTCCATGAGCTGGTGGGCCATGTGGTGTATATGGGGATTAGTTTCATGGATGCCATTTCCTTGTCAACAACTCTATAGAGAATGCATTAGTATTTTTGGTTTCTTGGCTGGGAACTTGAATTAAATTAAATTTACCAACGTTGATAATAGGTATCAAGATAGTTCGAGTTTGAGGAGGGATAGAATAAGAACAAAATTGAAGGACTATAGATAAGAAATGAGATTCAAAATAATTAATGGTTTCCTACAAAAGGTGGATAAAAATGGTGTTCCATTTAAAAGTTATTTCTTTAATTTCATTGACTTGTTTCCATTTTTATATTTCCAGAACCTTTATGTATCCAATCAATTGATCATGACTGCACTCCAATATAAATTGTGCTAAGCTATTTTTTTTATTACTATTAAACACAATTAGTAGTACACAAGATGAGCGTTCAGGACATCCAAAGCTAACGACAAGAACGTTTCTACAAGAAATGAAAAAGGAAGATTTTGAAGTCCTGATACAAAATAGTACTAATATTACACAACTATGTCTTCCTTGCACACTCATGGATAATGTTGGCCTAAGCTTATAGCCACACTTGTTTATCTATAAAATATATTTTGGGACCCCAAATATTTAGGATAAGGCATTGATATAATGATGATGATAGAATATCTAGGGGACACAATATGGATGTTTGCAACCTCATCACACTAGGGAACATCCTATGGGGAATAAGCTTATATTTAGTTTCACATTTGTATGGAGATTTGACTCAATCTATTAAGTTGATATCTTGCAAGGTCATAGTCAAATTCAGAAGGTTGATCAGTATTTGTAGGAAATTAGATATTGGTGCATTATGTGATCACTTAAAGTTAAAGTTCCAACATCTGTCACCTAGAAATCTTCTCTTTCCTTGGATGTTTCTCAATATTTGGCTTTTCTTACTATTAAAATTTTTGTTACCTTTTATGACTTGCTTACTTGTATTTCGGGACTTCCAATCCTGTTGGACTTTGGTAAGAGTATTCCCTGGAGCCCGAGTATTTTCTTCTATTCTTCCAGGCGCACTAGCATGGTGCCTCTGGAAAGAGAGAAATCATAGGATTTTTGATGGGATCTCTTTGTCTGTTGATTTAGTCAGCTTGAGGATCAAGCAGATGCTTATCCAATGAATATCATGCAGAGATGAGTGTAGCGACACAAGTTGGCTTAGTTTACCATGAATCCTCTCCGCAAGGATCTTCCTAGCTTACCTTCATTTTCTAGTTATTGCCTGCTTTATTGTTGCTTTACTTTTATCATATGGGCTCAATCTCTCGTGACCCCCCTTTTGCTTTTCTCCTTCCTGTAACCTATGCTTTATGCTTTGATTATATATATATATATATATATTCCTGGTTTACTGATTAAAAAAATTATGTGCTGCCCACTAGCGTGGTTGTGAGGGTATTCTTGCTCACTATCATGGCACTAAGCAATATTTTCCTAATTATTTCATCACCGCATCTAATCCTGAACTTTTGAATGCAGCCTGTGGAATTTGTCACTCTGATCTTCATGTCATGAAAGGTGAACTTCCATTTGCAAGTCCTTGTGTTGTGGGCCACGAAATAACTGGAGAGGTAGTTGAACATGGGGCACACACAGACAGTGGAATCATAAAGAGGTATGATGCACTTAAAGGTAGAAATGATCACCTGTTCTTAGTGTTTCTATTTGTTTTATCGAAGTGCCTGAGTTTATAATATCTTATACATCGACATGGTTAAATAACTTAAATCCTGGCATGTTGGAGGAATCAACATGGATGAGTTTTGTGACCTTTGTCTTGAAACTTTCAGGTTTCCTGTTGGAGCACATGTAGTAGGAGCATTCATAATGCCTTGTGGTAACTGTTTCTTTTGTGTGAAGGTGACATTGGGGATGCTTAACATTTTGCGATATCCATCAGCCAAAATGACCATCCAGCACAAATTTGATATTGTGAATATTGAATGAAAACAGGGTCAAGAAGATCTGTGCGAGGCATTTTTTGCGTATAATCGGGCAAGAGGAACACTTTATGATGGTGAAACCCGTTTGTTCCTCCGCAGCAGTGGTATCCAAATTTCACTTTATAATTTACATTATTCTCATCCCAAGTTGCACAAACACATGCGTGGTCTCCTTAATGTCATCTTTGTCAAGCGTATTGGTTTGTGGAATGGATTGCTATCGTTTGCGTATTCAGTTGTGGCCAAGGTTTAAAATTTTTACAAAATTTCAATAATTTCAAGATCTCTTTTCAAAATTTGAGTCATTTTGAATTTTGACGAATTTCAACTAAGTCTTATAGAAAATTTCTGTATTTAACAAAATTCTGAAGAAAGTTCGGAACACCAGGATTTCATTTCGATTTTGACTCAAACTGAAATTAATGTTGGGCTTCCAAACCTTGGTTCTTGCATTGTTGGGTTGTTCTTTTATATTATTCTTTGTAAACGATATGTATCATTAATCAGTGCATGAAGCTAGGGTTTGGAAGTATATCAAATGACAATGGAAGTTTGACATGGATTCAGATGTGAGAATTTGTAGCGTGTCAGCTTTATCATGCAAAAGCTCTGGACTTGCCTTCCTGTCCATACGATAGAAACACACAATGAACACAAATACACATAAACACATAACACACTGTATATTTGTGTACATACGCTATCAGGGTATATATGGGATGCATACATATTGCAAGTAATAGCATTGGATGAATGAAATGCGAAAGGCATTAACAAGAATTGTGCAACACTTTGGTTGTAAAATATTAATATGTTATTAATTGAGTTTAATCAATCAGCTACTTATAAAATGTATTCTAACACTGAATGTTTTGTCTGATAATCATAACTCTTTTATGCATGACTCTTATTTTTCTGGTTCAATTTTTTTTTTTTGAAGTTTGACAGTCTATGCTCTGTTCTCTACTCATCCAGTGGGCCAAAAATTGGATTGGTTATGGGCTACTAACCACACTATATTGGTGATCCTAAGCATTTGATCAATGCAAATTTTATTATTAAATTGGATAGTAAAGATACTACCTCCCCCACCCCTGAAAAAATGGCAAAAAGCTCCCATTTGGATGGTTAGGATCACAAGGTTATATTTGGTTTGTGGCCACTCTAGGAGGTGGCCCACCATAATGAGCTTGAATACCATTTGATTTTGGACCGGTAGCCATCTGTATACTTATGTCATGAAGACTCTCAATCAGATGATTTTGATTTTTCCTTGCATCAATGTAATGCTCATTCAATGGGTTTGGTTGCAACTCATGGTTCACTGAATGTGGGTTCTATTACCAGTAGGTGCATGCGTAATTAAATATGCACAAGCTATAAAATGTAATCAAATACTGGGATACTTGGGAATCCCAGTATCCCTTCTCTATTCAGGAATCTCTCCCTAGACCAACCTCGGACCATGCATCTATCCTGCTGTCTTCCTGTATGCAGGGGTGTGCCCCAATGCAATTCAAATTCGAGGATATCCGAAGCGCCCAACTTTGTTGATGTGGTGGAGGAAAACTGAAATGCTGGCTCTTTAAGGGGTAAACCTGCTTTGTCGGATGCTCAAAGCTCTTAATTTGTGTTTGAAGAAGTGAACATTTAGTTACAATTAGTTACATAAGGAAAATTAATTGCATGAAGATATTTCCACTCTTGATTAATTGGAGGTATAAGGGCTGTTTGCCCAAGGATGAGGAATACAATGGTGGATATTGAAGTAGGAATATCAAAGTGTTCTTTTATGTAAGGAGATCAGTTAGAAGCATAAATCCCAAGTTAGGTGGCTTAAGGAAGGTGGGCAAAGCCCCAAATTTTCCATAATATGGAAAAATGGATAAGAGGAATGGGAAGTCAGAGATATGGCAGTTGATTTCTACACAAAGCTGTTCATGGTGCCTCATATCCCTACATTGGATGGGGTAGAACAGAGAGATAGGCTGGAAAGACCTTTTGAAGAAAGAAATTTGTAGTCATCAAGGAGGTGAGGGGTACAGCCTTGGGGCAAGATGACTTTACCATGTGTTTTTATAAATCCTGTTGTGCATTGTGCATGAGGATTTTCTTAAGGTGGTGGGTTCCCTCGAAATAAATCTCAATAGCACTTTTATTGCCCTACTACTCAAGAAAGAGGGAGCGGAATACCTAAACAACTTTAGGCCAATAAGTCACATGGGGAGTATTTATAAGATATTGGCTAAAGCTCTTGCCTGTAGACTTAAGGAAGTGATGAGCTCCATTGTCTCGCGCTCCCTGTGTGCTTTAGTGAAGGTTCGCCAAATTGTGGATGGGGTTTTTATTGCTAATGATTGTTTTGATGCAAGTAAGCGGTAGCCGGTGTGTTATGCAAGTTGGTTATTTATGAAAGCATAGATCGTGGAATATATGATGAGGCAAATGAGGTTAGGAGTGAAATGGAAAAACTGGATGTTTATCTGTTTTTCTTTGGCATCTTTTTCAATCCTGATAAATGGAATGCGTGCAGGTTATTTCACTAGTTCTTAGCATTTGAGACAAGGTGATCTTTCATTCCCGTTTTCATTAATCTTGATCATTTAGGCATTGAGTGGACTCATTTTCGGAGCATATGGGTTCATTTTTGGAGCATATGGGTTCGTTCTTTATGGTTTTGATGTGGGAGGTCTTATCTATAGTTTGCACATGATGCAGTGGTTATGTGCAATGCATCCCAATTGCAGCTGATATATTTGAAATGATTTTGAGATGCTTTGAAGCATGTCGGACCTTTGAATAAACCTAAACAGGACTGAGATTTATGGTATGGGAGAAGTGGCGAATCTTGATCAGTTGGCTACTTGTCTTGATTGCAAGGTGTGCTGGGATCTTGTGATTGAAAGAGTGGAAATAAAACTCGCCAAAATAGTTATGTAACGGCATTTACGTAACAGTTTTGCTGGCCTCCGTTATGATAGAAATGATGTTACAGGTTAATATTAAAAAAAAGACTCGGCAGTTAGTGTTACATAATGTAAGACTCGGCTGAGTCTTACGTTGTGTAAGAATAAGACTTGGACGACAGTGTCAAGCTATAAAAGGGTTCTAAAAACCCTAAATGCTACTTTCTCTCTTTTTTCATTTCCTTCTATACCAAAACCCTAAAACCAAAACTCCATTTGATGTTTGTAAGAATCTTGTGACCATCTAAAAAAAAGAGGTGGAGAATGGCTTGCTGCTTTTTTATTTGCTTTGAGTCCTGGGAATTGGTAGATCATTTGTTGTTGCATTGTGTCTTTGCTTGTGGTATCTAGAGTCACTTCCTATCGCAGCTGGGGGGTTGTTTGAATCATAGTTACCAGAGCGAGAAACGAAAACGAGAAGCAAAGCGAAAGCGAGAATCGGCAAGTGAGGCTAAAAAAAATTTTAGGAAAGGGGAAGCAAGAAATGAAATATAAGCTCCTCATTCCTATTATATTATTATGGGTAGCTATACTTTTGATTTATCTTATATGAGATTTTTGTGGAAAGTAGGTGCTGGAGGTTTCTAACCGACAATACTTACTTAGAGTCTATACCCTAGGCTATATCCTGTGGTCTTCCCTATTACTTCACACATTCATCTCTCTTTGACCACTAAATGGGAGGTGATGGATGCGAGCTTCCTAGGAAGCGAGTTTGTCCGAGGAAGCGAGTCTGGGAAACGAGCTTCCTGGGAAGCGAGTTTCCCACCTTATATGTGACGCCCCGAACCCGCGCCTAGGGAATCAAGTTCCGAGACGCGTGTCCGTTCGTCAAATCATGCAAGCGGAAGACTTTACCCGCAAAAATGCGGGAAATTTAAACATTTATCAAATGCTCCCAAAAAGCAAATAATACCTGTCATCACAATAGCCATCATACAAACCATATACCTGTATTATTTACATCCAGTTTGTTTTACAAAAGTAGGCGTCTCTATCACGCCAGGTACAACTTGTACAAGCTTCCAAAATGTCCAATTGGACTTTCCACTTACTGGTCAGCAGCTCCGAGATCTGCTGACACAAAAAGTCAGTGAGCTATGAAGCTCAATAAAACCACAATCCTTCTAAACTATTTTCCACATAATAACACGCATCAATAATGATATAATAAGCAGTTCAATTTGCATGTTACAGTAAAATAGAACAGTATATAATAAATTGTGACCCAAGGTCACTTAGGGTTACGTCACCCTAACAGAGGTTCCCGACCTCCCATTACTTTCCAATTATGAGGTTCAGTTATGAATGTATTATATTACCAAATTATCGTTTCAATCATCAATCATGTTTCATTTCGAGTCCTAAGACTCTATTAATTGGCCACAGCCCACAAATGTTTAGCTTAAAGTCTCTAAATCATAACCAAAATACATTGAGTCATTTAGACTCACACACGCTGTTCCGGCTTTCACCCGAACATGACAAAACCTTGGGTATACCAACCCAACTCACCTGGAATCCGATGATTCCATACCGAACTATGAGTCCACCAACTCAAACAAATACACCAACTCTGAGTATACCAACTCAGACCACTTCGTATCCGAAGCTTTACACACACAACATGGGCATTCACCCAATAAGAACATTTTTCCATTCAATTGACTGGCCACATCTACCGTGTATTCGCCGCCATCGCCCTGGGTATCAGTTATGAAGGAACCCCGACCAACCTGCCTACCGTCACCTTCTGGCTAGTCTACGGAGGAACCCCGACATCTATACCAATGCTGACATCTCCTGACGTTCCACCAAGAAGGGACCACGATAGACACGGTGCCGACATCTTCTAACCCACCCAGAGAGGAACCCCGGACTATACACTATCTGATGTTTAGCCACTTTAAACTCCCTAGGACTCCGACATCTCCTGACTACCAGTCACGGAGGAACCACGAGCCATGCAGGACACCGCCACTCCTGACTTAGTCCAAGAGGCACCACGGACGACCTAGACAAACAGACCGACATCTCCCGACTATCAGTCACGGAGGAACCCCGGGCCTTACTGGGCACCGTCTCTCCTGACCTAGTCAAAGAGGAACCACAGACTATACTTAACCCTGGTTAGATTTTCTAACCACAGGTTAACCCCAGTTAACCCAAGCCTCGCTTGATTAACTGAAATACTTGGGCCTCGCGCCCGTGAACCAACTCCGGTAACACACCGTCCCGTTAGGGAACGTTTTCAAGCTAATGGATGTCTCCATAGCCTTACAAGACATGCAAAATAATTTTTCGTCACCCTAGGGTGGCGATACAATTTACTCGGGACCCGATTTGGGCTCCCTGAGGGACCACATAAAATCACAACATCATATAGGGGTCTCCGCCCCTTTTTCATTCACGTCAAAAGACATGCATATACATCACATGAAATAATATAGCAAAATAAGCGGAAAAAGGAGAAGAAAAGAGAGGGGTTTTACCGTTTCACGCGTTTCGAGGCCTCGTAGGCAAAAACGGATGTCACCAACGCGTTCCCAACGACGATCAACCCCGGGGTAGAGCGCATGCAACTTTCTCTCTCCACTTTCTCTCTCTACCTTTTTCTCTCTCTCTCTACACGCAAAACGAGACGCCGGAGAGAAAATCGGACGCCGCCAACGCGTCGGGGACGCCGAAAAACCTCAAGGAGACCTCCCTTTCCCTTTCTCTCTCTTCCTTTCTCTCTCCTCTTTCTCTCTCTTCCTTTCTCTCTCCTCACTTTCTCTCTCTAAAATCTGTTGTGGCAGATTTTTTTTTTTCTTTTCTACTGTTGCAAAACGTGAGATTGCAAGGGGCTGTCCCCTATTTATAATACAAGGGTCATGTGCCATGCACATGACCTCCATTAATGGTCCCCGTTGACCAAGTCAACGGGTTGACCATTTGACTATTATTTCGTATTCTTTCGCATATACGGCCTACGTAATCCTACTTAATGACATCCGATTTTGACGAAACTTTAGGTGACCGAACTTGGGGCAGTCCGACACCTACTGTAAAAATTTCGGGGAAAAATACTGAGTTTTGACAGCTGCACTTTAGTCCGGAAGAAAATTGCAAAACCCACTAATTTTCTGATTTCGGACACAAAACACGCTGTCGCTTTTTCGTTTGAGATAACTAACTGCCGTGACGACAGACATTAGTCCCCACGGCCGACCGACACGCATTAGTGCTAACCGCACGGATTTCTAAGAGGATCTCCAACAGATATTGGGTCCCACTTAATTTCTGGAAATATGGAAATTTCCCGTTTCTATCAATTTTATCACACATAATGGCCCCGCGGTCTCGCGAAATGATACTTGACGGAACCGATACGGTAGGGGTGTGTCCCGGCAGTCGACCGGCACACTGTGTGCGAATTTTTGCCAAATGATACTGAGATTTCCTCGGTGCACTTCAACCCTGAGCAAAATCCCCTTCTTATTAATTTAACAATTAATTAACTAATTAACCTTCATTAAGGACTCATAAACACATAATTTTATTATATTAAAATTCCGGGTCGTTACATTATACATAGCTTCCCTACTACTATGGTTTGAGTCTTCCATGGTTCCTTTAGAACTTCTTATCATGTTGGCTATCAATGAGGTTTTAGTTTCTGCTCTCTGTTTTGTGGGCCCTATTGTTAGGAGCCATAGCGTGGACCATATGGAAGGAGAGGAATAAGAGGGTATTTGATGATGTTTCTTCTCCTTTAGAGCATTTGACAGGAAAATTCGACAATCATAGTTGTTCCTTCTTCTGTCACAAAAACCTTAAAACAACCAAAGTTGAGAGAAACGATGGTTGAAGTGATGACAGCTTTGGAGAAAAATGCTACATGTAACCTAGTTAACATTCCTCAAGGGAAAGAACCTGTGGGGTATAAATGGGCGGTTATTGTGAAGTGTAAGGCAGATGGGTTAGTAGAAAGGTATATGGAGATGTTAGTCGCCAAGGGTTACAATTAGATGTGTGAGATTGACTATTAGGAGGCCTTTTGCCCTTGTAGCAAAGATGAACTCTATACGGGTAATCTTATCCTTAGCAGCGAATTAATCATGGCTGTTGTATTAGTCGGATGTGAAAAACACATTTCTTTCTAGAGAATTGAAAGAATAGGTGTATATGGGTCCTCTAGGATTTTACCTTGAAGAGGGTGGAAAGGTGTGCGGGTTGAAGAAAGCATTGTATGGGTTGAAACAGTCTCCTAGAGCTTGGTTTGAGAGATTTAGTGAAGCATTGAAGAAGATGGGATATGCTCAAAGTCAGGTAAACCATACTTTGTTTGTCAAGTGTACTAGGGGTAATTCTATAATTCTTATTGTGTATGTAGATGATATCGTTATGGCAGGTAATAGTATAGTGGAATTTGAGCTGCTAGAGAGATATTTAGTTAGTGAATTTGAGATTAAATTTTTTTTTTATGAAGTACTTGAGAATTAAAGTAGTTAAATCTTGTGATGGAATCTTTATTTTCCAAAGAAAGTATCTAGCGACTAGAACCAAAAGTTGGATTGGTGAGCCTTTGCTAGATGCTGGCAGTTTTTAGCGACTGGTTGAAAAGTTGATTTATCTCTCTTACGAGGCCAGATATAGCATACACTGTCAATATAGTGAGCCAAGTGATGCCTTCTCCCAAGTCTACACATTTAGAAGCAGTGTATAGAATCTTGAGGTATTTCAAAGCTTCACCTGGCAAAGACATCTTATTTCAAAGAAATGGGCATATGAGGGTAGAAGCATACACAAATACAGATTAGGTAGGTGCTAAAGATGATAGAAGATCTACTTCGGGGTATGGTATTGTATTTGTACCTCTGTGGGAAGGAACCTTGTGATATGGGGAAGCAAGAAACAATCAATTGTTAGATCAATAGAAAATTAGGAATAGTAAACTAGGGTTTGTGGAAGAGAGAAAGAGGAGAATAGGAAGAAGGAAGAGAAATAGAGTATGAAAAATTAATTTCTCCATCTCTTTAGTTCTTCTTTTATATTCTAATAAAATGAAAGGGCAGAAATGCCCTTAATTACATAAAAGACAATAGACACTAAAAAACATAATAAATTCACTAGATAATAAAGTTGTTATAGGCTTATTTAGATGGCCTATTACGACACTTCCCCTCAAGCGGGGCAAGCTTGCTAATAAGCCCATAATGATGTGATGAAGCAACCGTCTTCGTAAGAATATTTGCTAACTGATCTTCTGTTCTTACAAAGGCAAGACTAATTATATTCGAGGCTATCTTCCCTCTTATGAAATGTCTGTCATCATCAATATGTTTGGTCCTGTCATGTTGCACTGAGTTATGTGCAATGCTAATAGCAGTTCTATTATCACAATAGTGTCATCTCCAATGAGTTTGAGGAACCCAGTTATGTCATCAAGGTCTTAACCCACAATAACTCACAGGCTCCATGAGCCATGGCTATGTATTATGCTTCGACGCTAGAACGTGCAACCACAGATTGCTTTTTACTTCTCCAGGTAACCAAATTTCCACCAACCATGGTGCAATAGCCTGACGTAGATTGGCGATCTGTGATTGACCCAACTCAATTAGCATTTGTGTACGCCTCTACCTTCAAGTGCCCATTCCGTCCGAATAATAACCCTCTACTTGGTGAAGACTTTGTATCTCAAAATTTGTTCCGCAGTCTCAAGTTGTACAGTCCTATGACTATGCATGAACTGACTGATTACACTCACTGTATAAGCAATATCAGGACGGGTCAAGGATAAGTAAATAAGATTACCAATAAGTCTCTGGAACATACCAACATCTTCAAGTAACTCGCCATTCTCATTATCAAGCCTAACATTAGCTTTTATAGGTGGAATGACCCTAAAACCCCGCCTTGGTTAATGAGACTTTGGGTCCGCTACATTACTTATGTGATGTCCCGAACCTGCGCCTAGGGAATCAAGTTCCGAGACACGCGCCGGTTTGTCAAATCACACAAGCGGAAGACTTTACCTGCGGAAATGTGGAAAATTTAAATATTTATCAGATGCTTCCAAAAAGCAAATAACACCTGTCATCACAATAGCCATCATACAAACCATATACCTGTATTATTTACATCAAGTTTGTTCTATAAAAGTAGGCGTCTCTATCACGCCAGGTACAGTTTGTACAATCATCCAAAATATCCAGTTGGACTTTTCACTTACTGGTCAACAGCTCTGAGATCTGCTGACATAAAAAGTCAGTGAGCTATGAAGCCCAATAAAACCACAATCCTTCTAAACTATTTTCCACATAATAACACGCATCAATAATGATATAATAAGCAGTTCAATTTGCATGTTACAATAAAATAGAACATTATATAATAAACTGTGACCCAAGGTCACTTAGGATTACGTCACCCTAACCGAGGTTCCCGACCTTACATTACTTTCCAATTATGGGGTTCAATTATGAATGTATTCATATTACCAAGTTATCATTTCAATCATCAATTATGTTTTATTTCGAGTCCTGAGACTCTATTAACTGGCCACAGCCCATAAATGTTCATCTTAAAGTCTCTAAATCATAACCATACATTGAGTCATTTAGACCTACATATCCTGTTCTGGCTCTCATCCGCATACAACCAAATCTTGGGCATACCAATCCAACACACCTAGAATCTGACGATTCCATACCAAACCCTGAGTAGACTAACTGAAACAATTACACCAACCCTGAGTAAACCGACTCAAACAACTTCGTATCCGAAGCTTACACACAACATGAGCATTCACCTAATAAGGACATACTTTTCCATTCAACTGACTGGCATCATCTACTGTGTATTCGCCGCCATCACCCTGGGTATCAATCAAGAAGGAACTCCGACCAACCTACCTACCGTCATCTTCTTGCTAGTCTATGGAGGAACCCCGACATCTTTACCAATGCCGACATCTTATGACGTTCCATCAAGAAGGAACCCCGATAGACACGGTGCCGACATCTTCTGACCCAACTAGAGAGAAACCCCGGACTATACACTATCTGATGTTCTGCTACTATAAACACCCTAGGATTTCGACATCTCCCGACTATCAGTCATGGAGAACCACAGGTCATGCAGGACACCGCCACTCCTGACCTAGTCCAAGAGGCATCACGGACGACCTACATAAACAGACCAACATCTCCCGACTATCGGTCACTGAGGAACCCTGGGCCTTACTGGACACCGTCTCTCCTGACCTAGTCAAAGAGGAGCCACAGACTATACTTAACCCTGGTTAGATTTTCTAATCACAGGTTAACCCCAGTTAACTCAAGCCTCGCTTGATTAACTAAACTACTTGGGCCTCGAGTCCATGAACTAAATTCGGTAACACACCGTCCCGTTAGGGAACGTTTCCAGGCTAATGGATATGTCCATAGCCTTATACGACCTGCAAAACAACTTTTTGTCACCCTAGAGTGGTGATACAATTTACCTGGGACTTGATTTGGGCTCTCCGAAAATCCACATAACATCACAAAATCACATAGGGGTCTCCGACCCTTTTTCCATCCACGCCATTCACACAGTGAGCCTAAATCTGGGGTTTTGATACTCGAGACCGAGGGCTACACCCCTTTACTCATTTTTCACGCAGATCCAACCCTTCAATACATCACATAGGGGTCTTCGACCTTTTTCCATTCACACCATAAATTAAACACGCCATTCTACATAAAAATATAGCATAAATAAGGGAACAGAGAAGAGAGGAGAGGGATTTTACCCACTACACGCTTTTCGAGCTTCGGAGAGGTAAACGGACGACGCGGTTGCGTTCGGAACACTGAAAAACCCTAAGGTACTCTCTCTCTCTAACTCCCACTTTCTCTTTTTAATTTTTTTTCTCTCTACACGCAAATCGAGGCATCAGAAAAAGAAACGGACGTTGCCAGCGCCTCGGAAACGTTGAAAAACCCCAAGGGGACCTCCCTTTCCCTTTCTCTCTCTTCCTTTCTCTCTCCTGACTTTCTCTAAAAACAATTCGGGCAGAACCTACCCCCTGTTTGCAAATAGTGAGAATGAGGGCCCTCCTTATATTGAGGAGGAAAGGGGATGAGGTGTCCCATTCATGATGTCATGGGTGACATCACACGATGAGGTCATCATTGTGATGTCACCTCCTTTGACTTGTTGACTTATTTGACCAGGTTTCCCGATTTTCACGTATACAGCCTTCGAATCCCTACTAAATAAAATCTGATTCTGACAAAACTTCAGGTGACCAAACTTAGGACAGTTCGACACATGTTGTAGAAATTTCGGGGAAAAATACTGAGTTTGACAGTAAAATGTAAGTCTGGAAGAAAACTGCAAAACCCACTAATTTTCTGATTTCGGACACAAAACACGCTGTCGTTTTCTTATATGAGATAATTAACTGCCAAAATGACAGAAGGTTGTCCTCACGACCGACCGACATGCTGTGGTACCAGCCGCACGGATTTCTATTAGAATCCCCAACAATTATGAAGTTCCACTGAATTTTGGAAAATCTGGAATTTCCTGGTTTTCTCGATTTTCTTACATTTAAGACCCCCGCGGTCTCACGAATCGATATGCAACGGAACTGGAACAATAGGTGATCGTCCAGATAGTCGACCCGCGCATTATGCACGATTTTCGAGGAAAAACACTGAAGTCTTACCAATGCAATCCAATCCCGAACGAAATCCACTTTTCACCAATTTACCAAACACTTAACTAATTAACCTCAATTAAGGACCCATAAACGCATAATTTTATTATATTAAAATTTTGGGTCGTTACAATCTCCCCTCCTTACAAAAATTTCGTATTATATTAAAATCCCGGGTCGTTATAATCTCCCCTCCTTACAAAAATTTCGTCCTTGAAATTTACATATACACTAGTCATCAAATAACTGAGGATGATTGCTTCTAATGACATCTTCAAGCTCTCATGTGGCTTTCTCTATGCCATGGTGTTCCCATAAAACTTTAACTAGCTTAATCGTTTTGTTTCGTAACACCTGGTCCTTGCGGTACAAAATTATCATTGGCTTTTTTTCAAAAGTTAAGTCCTCTCTAACTTGAATTGGTTCACATTGTATCACGTGCAATGGATCAGGTACATATTTTCTCAACATGGATATGTGAAATACATTGTGAACCCTTTCCAGCTCTGGTGGTAACGCCAAACGGTAGGCTACTCCTATTTTAGCCAAAATCTCAAAAGGTCTAATGAATCGCGGACATAACTTTCCCCGCTTTCCAAATCGTACAATACCTTTTGATGGAGAGATTTTCAAGAAGACATGGTCACCGACTTGAAACTCTTAAGTCTTGGTGCTTTCCATTTGTATATTTTTTCTGTCGACTTTGTGCAGATAATAACCTCGATTGAATCAACTCGATCTTCTTTGTTGTTTCTTGCATCAACTCAGGTCCCAGTAGTTTACGTTCCCCTACTTCAGTTCAACATATTGGCGACCGATAACTCATGCCGTACAAGGCCTCGTAAGGAGCCATTTGAATACTTGCCTGATAACTGTTATTATATGCAAACTCGATCAATGGCAAGTGATCATCCTAGTTTCCCTGAAAGTCCAGACTGCAAGTGCGCATCATATTTTCTAGAGTTTGTATTGTGCGCTCAGACTGTCCATCGGTTTGCGGATGATAAGCTGTACTCATGTTTAAGTGCATACCCAAAGCTTCTTGCAAGCTCCTCTAAAATTGGGAAGTAAATCGCGGATCGCGATCTGACACAATAGATACCGGCACACCATGCAGCTTCACAATCTCCTTGATGTACAACTTTGATAAATTTTCTAGGGTTATGGTATCCTTGATAGTGAAAAAGTGAGCCGACTTCGTCAATCGATCAACTATCACCCAAACGGCGTCGTGTCCACTCCTTGTTTTTGGTAACCCCACCACAAAATCCATCGTAATGTGCTCCTATTTCCACTCGGAAATAGGCAATGAATTTAACAATCAAGGTGCTTTTTGATGTTCTGCCTTAACTTGCTGACAAACAAGGCATCAAGATACATACTCTGCAATTTCTCTCTTTATGCCGTTCCAGCAGTAGTTATTCTTCACATCCTGATACATCTTCGTACTTCCAGGGTGCACTGCAAAATGAGATTGATGTGCCTCATTGAACAGTTCATTCTTCAACTCGAGGTTTCCTGGTACACAGATTTTACCTTTGAATCGAAGTATTCCATCTTTATATTCTTCAAAATCACCCATTTTACCCTTAAGCATCTTACCTCTGATAGTTTTAATCTCATGATCTTCCAACTGTGCCTCCTGAATCTTCTGTAATAAAACTGGCTTGGCCTGAATACTAGCCAACTTGGCACTATTACCTTGAATCCTAGACTTAGATTTCAACTCTTGAATTCTTCAATCATCTTCCATCGCTCTGCCCTCATATATGCTACAGATCCAACTGTCTTTCTACTCAGGGTATCAACAACCACGTTACCCTTATCAGAATGATACTGGATTACATAGTCATAATCCTTCAAGAATTCCATCCATCTTCGTTGCCGCATATTGAGCTCTTTATGGGAGAATAAATATCTTAAACTCTTGTGATCACTGTGGATCACCAACTTCTCTTCATAAAGATAATGTCTCCAAATTTTCAGTGCGAACACCATTGCGGCTAACTCCAAGTCATGCATGGGATCATTCCGTTCATGAATCTTGAGCTGCCTCGAACCATAAGCAATGACCTTTTTGTTTTGCATTAAAACACAGCCGAGTCCCTTGCTAGAAGCATCACAATACACCTCAAATCCTCCAGATCCTGAGGGAGTTGCCAATACTGGAGCGGTTGTTAATCTCTTTTTTAATTCTTGAAAGCTTCGCTCCCGAGATGCCATTTATTTAAACTTCACATCTTTCTTAGTCAATTCCGTTAATAGAGCTGTTATCTTCGAGAAACCTTCCACAAATATACGGTAGTACCTAGCCAATCCTAGAAAACTCCAAACTTCAGTTACAGTGGATGGTCTTGTCCAATCAGTTACCGCATTAATCTTGGAGGGATCAACAGATATTCCATTCCTTAACACAATATGCCCAAGGAAGGCTACCTCTTTCATCCAAAACTCGCACTTGGAGAACTTAGCATACAACTGATAATCTCTTAATGTTTGTAGTGTAATTCTCAAGTGCTTAGCGTGCTTCTCACGACTAGGTGAATACACCAAGATATTATCAATAAATACCACAATAAACTAATCCAAGTACGGCCTGAAAAGACGATTCCTTAATTCCATAAAGGCCGCAGGCGCATTTGTCAGTCCAAAAGGCATCACTAGAAACTCGTAGTGACCATACCGAGTTCGGAATGTTGTCTTCCGAATATCTTCTTCTTTGAGCTTCAATTGGTGATAGCCAGACCGTAAATCAATCTTTGAAAACACTTGGACGCCTTGCAACTGATCAAATAGATCATCGATCCTGGGGAGAGGATACTTATTCTTGATCGTCGCTTGATTCAGCAGACGATAGTCTATACACAGACGCAGACTCCTGTCTTTCTTTTGGACAAATAACACCGGTGCTCCCCACGATGAAACACTAGGGCGGATCAAACCCTTATCTAATAGGTCTTGCAATTGAATCTTCAGTTCTTGCAACTTAGTTGGAGCCATCCGATACGGTGTTTTAGATATCGAGTCTACACACGGAGTAACATCGATTGTAAAATCGATTTTTCTGGTAGGAGGGAGTCTTGGTAATTCATCAGGAAACACATCTCGAAACTCTCTGACTATAGGAGTATTCCCTAAAGTGTCATCTTCATCTTTATTGACCACCATTGCTGCTAAATACCCACAACTGCTGCCAAATTTAGACTTTGTGCAATCTTCATGGATTGGTTTGAAATGACGTGAATAAAATGGGTCGGAGACCCCTATGTGATGTGTGGAAGGGTTGGATGTGTGTGAAAAATGAGTAGAGGGGTGTAGCCCTCGGTTTCGGGTGTCAAAACCCCAGATTTAGGCTCACTTTGTGAATGGTGTGGATGGAAAATGGGTCGGAGTCTCCTCTGTGATATTGTGACATTATGTGGATCTTCGGGGAGCCCAGATCGAGTCCCAGGTTAATTGTATCGCCACTCTAGGGTAACAAAAAGTTGTTTTGCAGGTCGTATAAAACTATAGACAAATCTATTAGCCTGAAAACGTTCCTTAACGGGACGGTGTGTTACCGGATTTGGTTCATGGGCTTGAGACCCAAGTATTTCAGTTAATCAAGCGAGACTTGGGTTAATTGGGGTTAACTTGTAGTTAGAAAATATAACCAGGGTTAAGTATAGTTCGTGGTTCCTCTTTGACTAGGTCAGGAGTGACGGTGTCCAGTAAGGCCCGGGGTTCCTCCGTGACTGATAGTCGGGAGCTGTCGGTCTGTTTGTCTAGGTCGTCCATGGTGCCTCTTGGACTAGGTCAGGAGTGGCGGTGTCCTGCATGACCCGTGGTTCCTCTGTGACTGATAGTTGAGAGATGTTGGAGTCTTAGGGAGTTTAAAGTGGCTGAACATTAGATAGTGTATAATCCGGGGTTTCTATCTGGTTGGGTCAAAAGATGTCGGCACTATGTCTATCGGGGTTCCTTCTTGGTGGAACGTCAGGAGATGTCGGCATTGGTAAAGTTATCGGGGTTCCTCCATAGACTAGCAAGAAAATGACGGTAGGTAGGTTGGTTGGAGTTCCTTCTTGACTGTTACCTAGGATGATGTCGGCGAATACACGGTAGATGATGCCAGTCAGTTGAATGGAAAAGTATGTCCTTATTGGGTGAATGCCCATGTTATGTGTGTAAGCCTCGGATACGAAGTTGTCTGAGTTAGTATACTCAGGGTTGGTGTAATTGTTTGAGTTGGTGTACTCAGGGTTCGGTATGGAATCGTCGGATTCCAGGTGGGTTGGGTTGGTATGCCCAAGGCTTGGTCGTGTTTGGGTAAAGGCCAGAACAGTGTGTGTGAGTCTAAATGACTCAATGTATGATTATGATTTAGAGACTTTAAGATGAACATTTGTGGGCTGTGGCTAGTTAATAGAATCTCATGACTCGAAATGAAACATGATTGATGATTGAAATGATAACATGGTAATATGAATACATTCATAACTGAACCCCATAATTGGAAAGTAATGTGAGGTCGGGAACCTCGGTTAGGGTGACGTAATCCTAAGTGACCTTGGGTAACAATTTATTATATACTGTTCTATTTTATTGTAACATGCAAATTGAACTGCTTATTATATCATTATTGATGTGTGTTATTATGTGGAAAACAATTTAGAAGGACTGGTTTTATTGGGCTTCATAGCTCACTGACTTTTTATGTCAGCAGATCTCGGAGTTGCTAACCAGTAAGTGAAAAGTCCAACTGGACATTTTGGAAGATCTTACAAACTGTACCCCGCGTGATAGCGGCGTCTACTTTTGTAGAACAAACTTGATGTAAATAATATAAGTATATGATTTGTATGATGGTTATTGTGATGACATGTGTTATTTGCTTTTTGGAAGCATCTGATAAATATTTAAATTTTCCGTATTTCCGCGGGTAAAGTCTTTTGCTTGCGTGATTTTGACGAATGGGCACGCTTCTCGGAACATGATTCCCTAGGCGCGGGTTCGGGGCGTTACAATTTATCCCTGCTTGACTTCAATAGCAATAAGACAAAACTAAAAGATAATTCTTTCAAAATAACAACTATAAAATTCTTTTAATAAAAAGACATCTCGTCCTGTATATCATAAACCAACATAAATTCAACTCCATAAACATGAATTAAAACAACATCTACAAAAAGGTATCAAGTCTCATACAACTCTCATAAATGAACTGAAAGTGAAACTAATAATAGAAAAACCTATCAAGGTCCTAACCTCCCTCAACCAAGTAGTCACCTTCCTCAACTTCCTCTTGATAGTCTTCCTCAACCCAAGGAGCAACTGGAAGCTCTTGCGCTAAACCTGACGACAATAACAGGTCGACTGAGTATTG
This sequence comes from Tetracentron sinense, assembly GCA_015143295.1. Taxonomy (NCBI): domain Eukaryota; kingdom Viridiplantae; phylum Streptophyta; class Magnoliopsida; order Trochodendrales; family Trochodendraceae; genus Tetracentron; species Tetracentron sinense. Next base: position 31,950,472 of record CM026558.1, on the reverse strand, counting down.
AAAACACTCAAAAAATATCCAAACTAACCAACAATAACAATAACACATATACATGCTTAATATCCAGTTCATGTAATAATTACATAATCAATAACAGTTCCATATAACATTAACATAATCAGAGTGCGAAACATGTGAATATATCTTGTCATCATCTTGACTTGTGTTCTTGTGTGACTCTTGGACTTATAGTATGAGTTTCATGCATGCTTGTTTTTTCATAAAAATAGTCTTCTAGGTCTTTATATTAACTCCATAGAGGTTAATTGATAGAAGCATACGCCCCTAGAGCTCTTGGATATCAAATGTCTATGACAATTATCCAGGACTTGAAATCTTATCCATGGAGAACATCAACGATTACCGGAGCTACTTGAAATTCAGGGCACTTGTAAAATAATGCAGTGATCTTGTTCTTCTACTTTTTCTTTTTCTTGTTCTTATACTTATTCTTGTTCTTGTACTTGTTCTTATATTTCATGTACGGTATTCTTGTACTTGTATTTCAGTGTCTGGTGTCCATGTAATGTCCTTGTCATGCTTGTGTACTTGTGTGACTTGTAAACTACCACACATATGAACTTGTGCTTGAGTGTCGTGATTAATATCCTAACTTGGTCATTGCCTAAATTTTCATCTTCCACCAAGAAACTCTATTAGGTTATATCTCCCTAGTTAGAGAATTCCTGACGTGGAGGACTTCCTCCAAGCTTTGGCCTATCCGAATGTCAATCACCATGCAATATAGATATGACATAATTTATCATAACATGCATTGATATCTCTTGAACATACTTAAACAATTTCAATAACAATATTTCTACATTTTACAATTCAAAGCATCCATATTAATATATCCAATCAATTATTCATGAACCATTGCCCTTCCTCCATTGTTCACACTCCATCCTTTCATATCCATCCATAAAATCATAACCATACAATCAAAACTCATCCATTATCATTTCCATTCCTCCACAAACCATATCTATGCCATTCAACCCATCCATTATCATTTACATATATCCAATTCAATATAAACATCTTCACATACTTTAATACAATATCCATTCCCTTTATCATGTTTCACAAAATCACCAAATACATTTAATAACTCATTTTAAATCTCAAGCATAGTAATCAACTCATTTTCATAATAAACATTCACTAATTTTATTTAATAATGTGAAATCATACAATTGATCAATAATAGAGTTATATTAGAAGGGATAACGACCTTTATGACCCAAATTGCTAGATGAAGCTCCTTGGAGCTTTAGGGTTGATCTCCAAGCTAATCTTCTTCTTCCTTGAGCAATTTCTTCATTTCGAAGCCAAAACCTCTTGAAAACCTAGGGTTTTCTCTCCTCTTTTGCTAAATTAGGTTTAGAATAGTTAGAAACTCTAAAACCCTCAAAATAGAACTTCTATTTATAGCTTAGGGGTTTAAAACCCCAAATTCCGTAACTGATTTTAAAAACACCTGCGCATGACTGCGATCAATCGTAGCTCCCTAGTGCGATCGATCACTCCTGATGGTGATCTGTCGCATAAACCCCAGAAAATTTCCCAGAAATTCGACTAAGTACAATCAATCGTAGCTTCCCTGCGATCGATCATAAACAAAACAGAGATTTCCCCAGTTTTTCTCATTGAGTGCGATTGATCGTAGGTCTCTTGCGATCGATCGCATGCTCTGTTTTTCCGCAATTTTCAACATTTAAATATTTTAAACACTCAACACAGCTTAGCCATAAATAACACATGCATAATAACATAACACAAGACTAATCTACCCTTATTAAACAAGATAAAAACGGGGAATTCAGATTCGGGTCTCTACAATAGGAGTTTGCACAGGTTTCGAACCAAGCTTTCCAGTGTCTTCCAGCAGTTCAAGGATATATTTTCTCTGAGATATAAAGATGCCCTTCCTTGAGTGGGTAACTTCAATCCCAAGGAAATACCTACCCAAATCTTTAATCTCAAACTCTTTGGCCAGAAGATCCTTAAGATTCTGTATCTCCTCTGGGTTATCTTCAGTTACAACAATATCATCTACATACACTAGAAGTACAGTAGTTGTGTTTCCCAAATGCTTCACAAACAACGTATGATCTGAGTGACATTTATTATACCCAAACTTCTTCACAGCTCTACTAAACCTTTCAAACCAATCCCTAGGGGACTGTTTTATGCCATAAATTGTCTTCTTTAGATGACAAACTTTACCCTTCTGATTTTGCACATAAACCGAGGAGGTAAAGCCATATAAACTTCTTCTTGGAGATCGCTATGAAGAAAAACGTTCTTCACATCTAACTAAAAGAGAGGTCAAAATTGATTTGCTGTCACTGAAAGTAGAATTCTGATTGTATTCATTTTGGCTATAAGAGTAAATGTTTCCTGATAATCGATCACACAGGTCTGTGTGAATCCCTTAGCGACCAACCTTGCTTTGTATCTGTAAACAGTACCATCAACCTTGTATTTTACGGTATAAACCCACTTGTATCTAACTAGCTTTTTATCTTTAGGAGAATCAATAAGTTCCCTTGTATTATTTTTTGTGAGTGCCTTCATTTCCTCCCACATTGCTTCCTTCTACTTAGGGTGTTGTAATGCATCAGTGACTCTAGAAGGAATAAATATTGAAGACAAAGATGAGACAAAATCATGAATAGATAGAGAATAAGATTCATAAGAAATGAATTTAGAGATAGGATGAGATGTACAAGTACGTTTCACTTTGCGTAAGACAATAGGAGCATCAAGATCAATAGTGTTGGGTAAAGATGAAGAATTACTTGGACTGAGAGGCTGAGAGTGTTGTTCAGTTGATCGAGGCTCCACCCTGGAACGTCTTGAGTATGTCTTCAGTTTCTTTTCTTTCTCTCTAGTGTCATCAAAAGAGGACAACAACGACACTAAAGGAGTTTCTCCCAGAATAGGAACTGAGAGGGGTATTGGAAGGGGTATCTCTTTACTAACACTCTTCCCCTGAAGAGGAACCCTAGAAAACAAATAAGAACCGACTCAAAGAAAGAAACAACCTTAGAGATAAACATCTTACCTGTCAGGGGATCAAACACCTTATACCCCTTATGTGTAGAGGAAACCCTAAGAAGAGATATTTGGTGGACTTAGGATCCAACTTAGAACGGTTTGGACCCAGGATATAAAGAAAGCAAGTACAACTAAAGACACGATGCAGAAGACTAAAAGAAGGACTTTCAGGACACAATAACTGATGTGGAGACTTGAAATCCAAAACCTGGGAGGGCATCTGGTTAATCAAATATGCTACTGTAAGCACTGGCTCAGACTAATTTTTTTTTCAACTTTCATCTGTAATAACAAACTTCGAACAACCTCAAGCAAATGACGGTTTTTTCGTTTCGGAACTCCATTACGTTGTATTGTGTATACACAATTGATTTGATGAATAATTCCATATTCGACAAAGTAAGCTCTGAGATCAGAGCGAAATATTGTAACATTCTTGTTAAATTGATTTCTGATCATGTTATGAAGTGTGCGAATAGTATTGGACACCTCATCTCGAGTTTTCAACAGGTACAACCAAATGTAGTGGGAATACTCGTCAATAAACGAAATAAAATATCGAAATTCAAACAAGGATAGAGTGGAAGAGGGTTCCCATACATCTGAATGGACAATTTTAAACAGAAATGAACTTCTTTTAGTATTGGAGGAAAATGGAACATGACTATGTTTTGCCAAGTCACAAGTTTCACACTTCAAACTTTGTAAATTGACAAACTCAAACAAATGAGGAAACAAAATTTTTAAGGACTGAAACGACAAGTGACCCAACCGACGATGCCAAAGAAAAATCTGGTCTTTATTAATACAAGACTGAAAAGCACTAGAGGTAAGAGCAAGAGCCTGAGCAAGATGTAAAGCCCATCACTTTATGTCCACTCCCAATCTGCCGCTGTGTCACCAGATCCTGAATTACACAATGAGATGGAATAAATGTTACATCACAACGCAGATACTTAGTTAAACTACTAACAGAAAGGAGGTTAATAAAAATCCTATGAACATGTAATATAGATGACAATGAGAGTAGGTGACATGAATGCTTCCTTTCCCAGAACCTACAAAGGAACCATCAACTCTTTTCACTCTCAAAGGACTAGAGCAAGAGTTGTAAGACAAGAAAAGTGTGGACGTATTAGGCATATGATGATCTGAGGCTCCTGAATCGATGATCCAAGGAATCCCATATGAGGCTAATGAAGATAATTGATGGGCAGATACATGAGTATGTGTCTGAGCAACGAAAGTGGGGAAGGGTGTCCTTAGAGGAATGTTGAAAATGAAGTAGCATAATAGAGGATTCCCCAAAAGAGGCAATACTAGCGAAGGAAGCACTATGCATACTGATCTGCATGCTTGGATGTTCCTTCATACCACAAATCCCAGACATACGTCTTACTTAGAGATTAAAAAACCAAACAAGTAAACAAGCTAGATCTCTCAAACACCAACGAGGCCTTAACTAGAGGTCTAAATCAATTCTGATTTATACAAATCAACAACTCACACACACAACCTTCCACCAAGGTTCTCAATTTCATTCAATCAAATACCTAACAACGCCTTAAAAAAAATCACTTAAAAAATCCCAAAACTTCAAAAGAAAACACATCTTCCACAAAAAAAGACCAATTAGATTAATAACAACTTTTTTAGCCCAAAAACAACAACAATAAACATTGCCAACGCCTCTCACAGAGGTTAAATATAGTTGTTTTGTTTTACAAAAACAACTTACAAAACAACTTTAGGGTCTCAGAATCACACTCTTTCACCAAACAACTATTGCTTTATTAAAAACCAATGAATCCACACATTTATTAACTATAGATCTAATGATTCATAATAGATCTAGGTGTCCATCAATAACCTAAAAAACCTTTTAAACTCAAATGATTTAAATCTGATTTTTTTTTTCATGAAATCATTCAAGAGCATGAAAATTTACTTAGATACTCCAAAATCTCAGAATAATATCAACCTAAACTCCAAAAATATTATACCATACTAGATTCACGCAACACTATTCATGCGTCACTATTCACACAACACTATTCACGTCATACTATTCACATGACACTACTCATGCTATTAAAAAAGAAAAAAAATGCAGGCTTTGATTTCTTGCTCTGATACTAAGTAGAAAATTAGGAATAGTAAACCAGGGTTTGTGGAAGAGAGAAAGAGGAGAAGAGGAAGAAGGAAGGGCAATAGGGTATGGAAAATTAATTTCTCCATCCCTTTAGTTCTTTTATATTACTAACAAAATGAAAGGACATAAATGCCCTTAATTACATAAGAGAATAGACACTAAAATATAATAAAGCAACTAGATAATAAAGCTGTGATGAGCTTATTTAGATGACCCATGACGGCAAGATCCATTGAACATGACGTGTGAATTGTTGTGGTTAAAAATCATTGTTTGAGTACTCGGTTTTCTAGTTAAAAGATCAGTGAGCTTATACTGTGATAATAAGGCTACAATTAGCATTGCCCACAATCCAGTCCAACATGATAGGACAAATAACGTATAGGTAGATTATCATTTTATTCATGAAAAAATGTTACAGGTGAAGTCTGCAATCTCTACATGAAAATAAGCGATTAACTAGCAGATGTCCTTAGGTGGTCAGTTGTTGTCGGTTATATGATATGTTAGACAAGATGGGCACGATAGATATATGTGCTTCATCTTAAGGGGGAGTGTTGTGAGGGTATTTTGGGATTTAATGTTTACTAGGTTCGTTTATTATTATGTAAGGGGTATTATTGTTAAACCATAATATAATATAATATAATATAATAAAAAACAAGAGATGGGAGTGTGCTAACCTAATACATGATTCCCTCATTTTTTCCTTTCTTTCATTCAAACCAAGTTTTTAACTGTTTTCCCTCTACAACCGCTGAATTTAGTCACTTTTGTTTGGGTTTTGTGTAGCTTGTGTTATATAATTGTACTCTTATATGTGTTGTGTTGTGTACTTGTGTAATCCAGTAGAGTCCTTGACTCAATAATATTTATATCTTATTCAATCTAAGACTCTTAATCTGGTAATTGTAATATTTATGTATTATTCAATCTAAGTGTGTTAACTTTATAATTTAACCATATTTGTTTCATTTTTGTGTTAGTTGTTGTTTTACAATAAATCATGCTTACAAGTTCGTCTAATATTGGTTGGGAGCATGGAGAGGGGATAAATTGGGATAGACAGATGGTTTTGTGAAAATATTTTGGAAGAGTGATTTAAGGGGGTATCACAAGTTGTAAGCAACTCATTGCTCATAAGTCAAGAGATGTTAGGGGATACTTACATGTCCCCAACGATGTGTCTCAGTTGATGATGACCCCACCTATTGAGAACTGAAGAGGCGAAGGCATGAGAGAAGATGTCTTAGCCTAACTCAGAGTGTAAAGCATAGGCTGCATCATGGATGGAACTCATCTCGTCAAACGAGGACGGTCCTATTTTCCAGGAGATTAATGAGGAATTCGACTTCTAGACAGCTATTCAACAAAACATGAAGATATTTAAGATGGAAGAAGAGTCTTGACGTTTCTATACTCCTATCGGTAGGATAATGCAATACATCTCTTCAGACGAGGTTGACTTCCTAAAAGCTATAAGACAGCATGTAAATTTTAAGGAGTGACAAGAAGCTCGACGTAGAAGAGTTTATACTTGGAGGCGATTTGAGATGGGAGGGTCCTTATCCTCACAACCTTGCAAGAGATAGATACAAAGAGTCTAAGACCCTAAGAATGAATTACTGATATGTGTTGACTGTTTGTGACTTGTATCATTGTATGAGCCACATACTATGCGGAGGCTCACTTGTATAATATATCTGCTTGTGACTTTGTATAAGAATGAGTTATTAGACTTTAACATTTGTGTTAATTATCTATCGTTATTTTGTAAATTTTCATTATTCAATTACTTATGTGTGTTTGTGTTACATCTTACATCGAGTTGGCAATTATCATATTTATATTTGATTAGGTATCATATTTTTATAACTAAATCTTGTGTCTTAGTAATTTTATTCATTTTTTCGAAGTTTTATTGTTTTTTCTTTTGGATTTCTAGTTTTTAATACCTTTTTCCCAAAAAAAATCGACCCTGCATTACCTAACAGACCATAATGTCCATTATGTAGCAGTTTTGGCATTACGTAGCCGTTTCGGCACGAATCGTTACCCGGGCGGGTAGCAATCGTTATTTTGATCCCTGCCTTCCAGTCCATCTATTCCATGGAGCTGGTTTGTGAATGATTGGATGTGCTATTGGTACAGTTTTGAAGCTTGATGGTCCAACCAAAGCCTGTAGCCATCCAAGTCTAGCAAGAGTATGCATTCAATTTTTTCTCACAAGAAAACCCCCTAATTGCATCTGGTTGGAGATCAGTGGTATTTGTTGTAAGTTGTGTAGTGTAATTAGTGTGGTTTGGGTCTTTAGTTTGTAAGGGCCCAACTTCTTGTATGACCCATTGGCCTCTCTTTCGATTTTGAATAAAATGTGATACTAGGGAGGAGAGCTAATCAAGTCTCTCTCTTTCTTCTCTCTCTTCTTTCTCCCTTCTCCTAAAAATCCTAAGCTTGAAATTAACTTGGTATAAGAGCTAACACCCTTTGAGAATCTTTCTATCTTTACAACCAAGCCAAAATATGAGGGAGAAGATCTTGTTGACGTGGCCATCCATACGGCTGATGTCAGCAGCCATACGAAAATGAGTGAGAAATGGGTTGTTTGAAATTTGAAGGTATAGGTTTTGTAGGCCTTGATTTATGGAGTTTTTTGACACCTATGCATTCAATTTGTTCTCACAAGAAAAACCCCTAATTGCATCTGGTTGGAGATCAGTGGTGTTTGTTGTAAGATGTGTAATGTTATTAGTGTGTAAGTGTGTTTTGGGTCTTTAGTTTATTAAGGGCCCAACTTCTTGACAGTTCTTGTATGACCCATTGGCCTCTATTTCCATTTTGAAGTAAATGTAATAATAGGGAGGAGAGACTGAATCATCTCTCTCTCTCTCTCTCTCTCTCTCCTTCTTCTTCTACCTCCCTTCTAAAAGTTCTAAGCTCCAAATTAACTTGGTATAAGAGCCAACACCCTTTGAGAATCTTTCTAACTTGGATTGTTTGAACGTTGAAGGTATAGGTTTTGTAGGGCTTGATTTATGGAGTTTTTTGACACCTATTTCATGCCCTTTGGATAAGTATTGAGTAAGTTATGAGGATTTTAGTGGAAAATAAAAAACAATTACAGAAAAATTTGTTTTCTGAAACAAGATTTGCCCTTTCATGCCTTTTGGATAAGTATTGAGTAAGTTATGAGGATTTTAGTGGAAAATAAAAAACAATTACAGAAAAATTTGTTTTCTGAAACAAGATTTGCCCCACTCACCTAAGCAGTTTTTGGTGAGAAAATTTTCTCAAGGATTGATAATTCTAAATGGGGGAATCGTGTAACAGTAGTCCTAAGCAATTCCGTGAAGTTTTGGAGGAGCTGTGAGGGTTTTTTTTATCCCCATTGTGGCTATTGGTACCCTATAAACCCTAATATTTTGATGGTCAACTTGTGAAAATGCTTTGGTAATTTGTGTTATCCCTAATATATGTTAACAAAGGTTAGTGGATGATGCTCTTGAGTTTATGGTGCTGTTTTTATGATTTTGGAAGCCAAACATTGTTCTACTTGAGTTGTACCTTGAACATGGATAGCAGGTGGTTTTTTATGCTTTCGAAAGCTAAGATAGTCTAGATAGAAGAGTTGATTGTTTGATAGTAGGAGGTTGGTTGAAAACAAGTCCAGTGTAGACTCCTTGTTTTTTGGGTGTGTGCCCTTGTTTGTGTTGAAGAGCCATGTCTGAAGAAAATTAATAATCTAATGTCTTCTCTCCAAATGTTGGTGTGACTTCCATGCGGACACTTGGAGAAAACCCAAACCTCCAAATTACCTCCATTAAGTTGGTTGGTAACTTCTTAGCATGGGCTCAGTTAGTTTGCATGTATATTGGAGGATGAGGAAAGATGAGCCACATCAATGGAAAAATATGGATTCAGATGAGTCCGACCTGATGTATGCAAAGTGGGGGTCAGAGAATTTGACTGATGTCTTGGTTTCTTAATTCCATATGCCTTATATCAGTACCAAATTTCTGTTTCTGAAGACAGCACAATAAGTATGAGATGCAGTGGCACACACCTACTCTAAACTAAGAAATTTTTCTTAGTTATGCAAACAATCAGATATCTCTCACACTAGGCAAGAGGAGATGTCTTTAGCCTCCTACTATACTACCTTGACAGCCAAATGGGAGGAGTTTGCTCACTACTCTGATTTCCACCCAAGCTGCTCAGTTAATGCAGTAGCCTTCAAGAGATAGGCTCAAGGGATGCACATAGTTGAATTTCTTACTGGGTTGAACCAAGAATATGAGCATCCTCGTTTAGATCCTCGCTAGAGACCTTCTTACCTCTCTTAGTCTTGTTTATGTCTGCATTCAAAGGGAAGATAGTAAGAGGAATGTGATGATGCACAATACTCCATCTCCAGAAAGATCTACTTTACCATCGGGATTCCAGCAGGGTGGAAGAAGTGTTAGAAGAGGTGTTGCCAGAGGTCGTGGGGTTTGGTTTGAGGCATGTCATATGAAGATAAGAACTGGTTTCATTATTTTGGCCGTACTTGACATACTAGGGATCAGTGTGTGTCCCTCCAATTGAGCCCCTATGGAAGGTAGTAGAGGGGCCAGTTCAGGTGGGATAAGAGGATCCACTACTCACTGTCTCCTCGGTTGGACCTCCTCTACCTCTTCATGATGCTCCCTGAGAGGATGTTGAGTCTCTCTGCCATAGTGCCATAAAGTTAAAGCCATGCGGCAGTTTATGGCCAGTTAGAAGTTCCCTCAACTGCATCCACCTTTGTGTATGCTCCGTCATATACCTCTGCTACTACTCTCAGTGCATCTCTTTTGGCTCCTAGTCCCTCCTCGATTATTGATTTAAGAGCTTCTGATGGTACTGTTTTCTATCTCTAGCAAAGGTAGTGTTATTGTATCTCCTTTCATGTCTTTGTCCACTGTCCATGTTCTCAATTTTCTACTAATCTTCTCTCTATTAACAATATTACAAAATCTTTGAATTGCAGTCACTTTTTTCCTTCTCACTTTGCCGTTTAGGACTTGGTAACGAGGAGGATGATTGGCAGTGGTAGTGAGAAGGATGGCCTCTACGTGTTGGATTCGTCTATGAGTTCTCAAGCCTACTAGTCTACCTTAGGAGATAGTTGCTTTGATCAATTGATGATATGACATTTAACGCTTGGGCCATCCATCTTTTTTTGTTATTAAGAGGATGTTTCCTCAGTTGTATTCTTCTGCTTCGAGTTTAACATTCCATTATGAAACTTGTGTACTTGCAAAACACTTTAGAACTTCATATTCTTCCACTAATAGCAAATGCACTGCACCATTTGAAGTTGTTCATTATGATGTTTGGGGTCCTTCTCTCACCACTTCTTTATTTAGCTATCAGTATTTTGATACTTTTTTGATGATTTTTCTCACACTACATGGGTTTACCTTCTTAAAGCCAAAAGTGATGTTAGTTATATATTACAAAATTTTCACAAAATGGTGTGTACTTAGTTTACCAGCTAAAACTTCTTCGTTTTGATAATGGTAGTGAGTATTTGAATAAGGCTTGACTTCTTATTTTCTACTCATGGCATTGTTCACCAAAATAGTTGTGTTCACACCCCAACAAAATTGGGTGGCTGAACCTAAGAACTGCCATCTTCTTGAAATTACTCATCTTTGCTCCATGCTATGCATGTACCCAAAACTTTTGGTTTGATACTTTGCTTATTGCTTCTTTCCTTATGAACCACATGCCTTTGAGAGTTGTAGTACTTAAAATACCAATTGATGTTCTTTCTTCTCACTCTATTGGGTTTCCCATAGCTCCCAAGGTTTTTGGGTGTGTGCTATGTTCATTTTCACAAGTTAGCTTGCACCAAACTCAATCCCAAAACTCTAAAGTGTCTCCTTCTTGGGTATTCCTCGACTCGAAAGGGCTACAAATGTTACAATTCTTTTATTCATAAATCTGTCTCTAAGGATGCCTCTTTTTTTGGGGATAGATCGTTCTTCTCAACACGAAGCCTCCTCTTCAGGGGGAGAATGACAGTGATGAATAGTTGTCTTCTAGTTGCCCTTTCAATGCCTATTTCTGCTTCTCCTCATATCCTTGATGATGGTGGTGAGAGTTCTATAAACTGTGTTGAGAAGAATAAGGAGTTGCAGGTTTATTCATAAAAAATAAGGACTGCATCTCATGTACCCTGCTAAGCTGCCTCCTCTAATTCCAGTTGAACAAGGCGCTAATTTTGCTCCTCCTATGGTTTAAAATTCTGATGTCCCTATTACCATTAGAAAGGGAGTTCGTTCTTGCAATCAACATCCTATTTCAAACTTTGTATCCCATAATTCATTACTCCATCTTACTATGCTTTTGCTACTTCATTATCTTCTATTTCTTTGCCTGTTGCTCATCTTAAGTGGAAGGATGCTAGGTGTGAGAAGATGCGTGCTCTTAAGAAAAATGGCACGTGAAAACGTGTGGACTTTCCAAGGGATAAGAAACCCATTGGGTGTAAATGGGTGTTCACAGTGAAGTACAAGTCAGATGGTTTTGTGGAGAGACATAAAGAAATACTTGTAGCCAAGGGGTTCACTCAGACATATAGAATTGACTATTATGAGACATGTTTCGGTGGTGAAAATGAATTCCATTCGTGTGCTCTTGTCCCTTGCTTCTAACCAAGATTGGACCCATTTACAACTTGATGTGAAGAATGCCGTTCTCCATGGGGATTTGGAAGAGAAAGTCTATGACTGTTCTTCTTGAGTTCAAGTTTCCTTTGGTTCAAGGGAAGGTGTGCAAGCTAAGAAAGGCTCTGTATGGGGTAAAACAGTCTCTACGTGCCTTGTTTGAGAGGTTCAGTGGAGTCATGATCAAACAGGGGTACAAACAAAGCCAGTTAGACCATACTCTATGCATTAAGTATAGTCATGGGAAGACAACTCCTCTGATTGTTTATGTGGATGATATAGTGATGATTTGAAATAATAAAAAAGAAATGAAGAGGATGAAAGGTCAACTTGTTACATAATTTGAGACTAAAGACTTGGGGCAGCTGAAATATTTTCTGGTAATTAAAGTTGTTAAATCAAAAAGAGGCATCTTCATCTCCCTAATGAAATACATTTTCGATCTTCTTAAGGAGACAAGAATGCTTTGTAGAAACCTCTGGATGTTCCCATAGAGTAGAGCCACAAGTTGGCTGAAGACAGCGGGAAATCTTTGTTGATGTTGGAAGATATTAGCGCCTAGTTGGCTGCCTTATTTTTCATCCCTCACTTGTCCTGATATTGCATATGCAATTAGTGTGATAAGTTAGTTTATGCATGCCCCAAAAACTACCCACATGGAGGATGTATACAAAATCCTTAGATACTTAAAGTCATCTTCCCCTAAGTAAGGTCTCTTATATGTTGTCATGGGCATTTGAGGGTGAAGGCATACATAGATGCAGATTGATCAGGATTAGTGTCAGACAGGAGATCCACCTCTAGTAACTGTGTGTGAATTGGTAGAAATCTTGTGACTTGAAGGAGCAAGAAGAAACAAGTAATGGTTGCAAGGTCAAGTTGAGGAGTTGAGTTCAGGGCTATGGCCCATGGTATATGTGAGCTTATGTGGTTAAAGGTGCTCCTAAAGGATTTAGGGTTTCACGTGTAAGTTTTAATCATGGATTAAAATAGCGATAATTATCGTCGGATACAGGCTGATACATATCGGATTTTGGCCTAACCAATATATAGATACACTTTATTAACAAAGTTCCCCAGTATTGATACGATATTGGTCCGTGTTGTGCATATCGGCTGATACGCATGATAGGTCTCCTTTCTCCTTCATTTCCATTCCATTTACACTATGGGTGCATTCGTTTGGCGAGAAAGTGAGGGAAAGTAAAAGAAAAGTGTGTTTTCTTGCATTTTTTTTTTGCGTTTGGTGTGCAAGAAACACATTTTCATTTTCTTGCACTTTCTCAATAGGGGAAAACTTTCTCATCCTTTGATAGTTATTTTGAGAGAAAATTTAAGTTTCCTTTCTTTTCCTTTCCTTTCTTTTCTTCTTTTTTCTTTCACCCACCTCGCCAAATGAACGCACCCTATAAGCCTATTTATAACTTTTTTATATATAATTCTCATTTAAGTTAATGGTTATACTCCCAATTTGAATTCAATAAAAATTATCCTAGATCCAAAATCCTGAAAAATAAATTGTCAATTTTCTAGTTCAAGAACAAAATTCGTTTTTTAGGGATTGGGTCAAAATTTCAACTTTCAAATGTTAAGGTTTTTCTCAAATCGTAAAATTTCATAAATTTTACTATATCAAAACATTATTACAACCCAAAAGTTTAACAAGAAAATTCTCATATTTTAGTCATCAAAAATATTTTCATCTACAGGGTCAAAAAGTCAACTAACACTTTAGTAGGAAAAGATTTAATTCAAAGCTTTACAAAATTTTCTAAGCATATGTTGGGTACTCCCATTAAATTCATTAAAAAATACTCCCAAATTTAAAATAAAAAAAGAATCAAATTCTAAATTTCTAGTCAATGCTAAAATTTAATTTTTAGCCATTCTAACCAAATTTCAATTCCCAAATTGCAAGGTATTTTCTATATCGTAAGGGCTCATAATTTTAAACATTATTAAAACACAAAAGACTAGTAAATATTTCAAACATTGGCTTCTATATGGTATTGGGTTGGGTCTCTACATGCTCAGTCCCAAGCATTGAGTGACATTTATGAACAAATTCCACTACTCTCGGATTTACAACAAACAAACAAAGAGGGGATATGGCGAAATAGGTAGACGCTACAGATTTGATTCGATTAAGCCTTGGTATGGAAACCTATTGAGTGATAACTTTCAAATTCAGAGAAACCCTGGAATTAAAAATGTGCATATGTATCAGTCCACATATCACATTCACATGAGTTGACGACATTATTGTCAATATGTTTGGCTCACTTATAATCTATCAATTTGTTCAGTTCTTGAGCCTACACCCTTCGAGTTGGCACAAAGCTCAATATGGCATTCAGCTTGTATCATATATGTAATTTACTTTATGGTTGTAATTCTTTTCTTATTTAATTAATTGAATGTAAGGTTCTAATTTATAGATTGTATTGCATATATTTGCTAAGTGACTTTTGTTTTTGTTTCCATACCTGGTTATCAGCATGGTCGCATCTTTTAACTTATAAAGTTCTTAATTCTCATATGTATGGTTATAATGTAGTTAGAGCCTTTATTTAGTTTGTTTTTAGCTTATATTTGCATTAAAAGAAGTTTTATGTAAGGTATTCAAGTTTGCCCTTGCGTATCCAAATTACTTCCGTCATATAAAACCGATATGGTCCGATACTTGGTACGTATCCTATAATCGACTTACCGATATGGCACTCGGTACTGATATTTTGAACCATGGTTCCAATGAGTCTCTACTATGACAACAAAGGGACTAGCGAATGGTTTTGGACACCCTCTGTTACCCAAAAAAAACCCGTTATCAGTATTGCTCATAACCCAGTTCAGTATAACCAAACTAAGCTTATTGAGGTAGACAAACACTTTATAAAAAAAAATCAGTCTGGTGAAGTTTGCACCCCAAATGTGCAGATTAGTGATCAACTCGCTTATATCCTAACCAAAGGTGTTTATAGTTCGACCTTCCACTGTATATTGGGCTAGCTGGGCATGTGCGACATATGTGCTCCAGCTTGAGGGGGAGTGTTTTAAGTTGTGTTGTGAGTTGTGTAAAGTTATTAGTGTGCAAGTGTTGTTTGGGCCTTTAGTTGGTTAAGGGCCCAACTTCTTAGATAGCCCATTGGCCTCTCTTTCCTTTTTGATTAAATAAAGTGTGATAATAGGGAGGAGAAACCTAATCAAGTCTTGAACTCTCTCTTTCCCTCTTCTCTCTTCTTCTTCTTCCTCCATTCTCCTACAAACCCTAAGTTCCAAATCAGCTTGGGCATTTGGCATTTGTAAATATTTGTTTACGAGAAGGATATCTGAATCTGCACCTTCTGCTTCAAAAAAGGCCATCAGATTTGAGGTCTGCAGATTTAAGAATCCGAGAAAATCCAAAATAAAGAAAAGAAGCAGATGAACCCAATGGATTCTCATGATGACCTTGTGAAGAAAGGGCTAGAAGATACTTCAATCTTGAAAGGCAAGGCTACTGCAACCCCTACAAAAAAGAAGGATGACAACTCTACAAAGAAATGGGCCTAAAGGATGTTACACGCATCTGATTCAACAATATTGAATGTTGGTGGTGATCGTCGAGGCAAATAATTGAACCGCAAAGGCTCCAACCCTCTTCTCGGCCCCTTCCACTACTGATATAGTTGATTCATGGACTGAATCTAGGGAACCGGATTTCTCTAAGGATTTATGTCGCCACCCAAAATCTCACCTAGGAGAAATGAGACTAGCTCGTGGCAACAACTACAAACTATCCTGCAAGAGCTTAATATGGCACATAAAATGTGGCAATTTAAAAAAATTCTCCTATCGTAATTGTATTCCAAGTCTATACACCATAACAAAACCAAAGTAAAGAGCGAATAGACTTGCTCATCAAAATATATAAGTTTCCCTCCCTCACAACTCTAAAAAATAATCAGAGTAGGGCCACCTATCCATTGCCCCATCATCTTATTGATGATCCATGGTTGGCTTCGGCTCATAGTACTCTTCTATCCATGGTTCAGGAGCACGCTCAACATGAGTACATGCCGAAGTAATAGTTCGGCTCAGTGTTGAATACTCAGTGTCTACAAACAACTAAAGTAGCAAGTCATAGACATTAATAGTAGCATGCTTTTCAAGTAAAAGCAAAGCGAGAAATCAAAATCAAACAGCCAAACAAGCTTACTTCAATTTAGAGTGTAGAAACCACATTATTTTTCAAAAACCCGATATGTGCAAGCTTTTCAAAAACATACTCCCACACAAGGCTTAAGAGCATGACTTTAACATTTCTTACTAGTAAAGTGTTTCCCTTCTCGGAACACCTTAGAGACGAGTTCAATACTTTTCAAAGTGATTCCCTTCTCGGAACACCTTAGAGAAGAGTTTAGCAAAATTGTACAAGCAAGACTTTGAGCAAAACTGAACCAAAACACTCTTGAAATCCAAAACAAGTATTGAACAAAATCTCTTTCAAAACCAACATCCTTCTTTGAAACCAAACCATCTTTTAGGCAAAACATCATTTTCCTTCTTTAATTTTGAACAAAACCCAAGCATAATACAAAATAGATCATACAAGTGCTTGTGATCATGTATAAGTGTGAGCAAAACAACAAGAACAATTAAACATCACAATCTAGAATTCCGGTTTACCAAAAATCAAGAACAACATCCAAGAAAACAACTCTTATTAATCAAACATAACAAAACCAGATTTAGTAGTGTATCTACCTTTCAAAGAGATGAATCCCCTTTGAGTAGAACAATTGAGAAGCAAATTCAACTTCTCTTGAGTTGGAAACATGAAATCAGGAACACTTGAAGAACACCACTTGAAGAACACCGAACAGTCTCAGCTTTCTCCTTCTTCTTCTTCTCTCAAAAATCAAAGCTTAGGGTTTGGTAAGACCTAAGGCATGAATCCTCTTCTATTTATAGGCTAAGGTTTGCCAAAAACTTAAAAAAACCCTTTTGAAAATATCCCCCATAGGTCGGTTACGCGTTTCAGGACAAAATGACTGTTTTTGGTCTTTTAGACGTCGACGTTTGAGAAACCCCAAAGCCAGACGTCGACGTTTGAGACTTCTGAATCTCAATTTTGATACTGCTTGTGCAGACGTCGACGTCTACTATTCACCCAGTTCCAGACGTCGACGTCTGGAACTTTTTTTTTCCTGTTTTTTTGTTTTTGGATTGTGCTTTGTTATTTTTCCCCTTCTTACACTTACACTAATACTTATTTTAATTTTTCATTAACTTTAAGTTTTAAATTAAAATAAGAAAGTACCCCACATTTGAATCTAATAAAAATACTTAGAAAATCCAATTCCTTATAAATCAAAATCTGATTTTCCAGTTTTAGGCTAAAACCGATAAATCCGGTTCGTCGTAAAATTTTCAATAGCCCGAGAAATCATTCTAAACATACGAGTAAAATCCCATAAAATCACACATACTTATTTAACCTATAAACAACCATTACCGGGAAAAATTATCTCAAAATTCAAAAAGTTACATTCCATCATCACTATTCACAGCACTATTCACAGGCTGTGATAGTGAGATCCGGGGTTCTACAAATTACCTATTCATCTTGACTAATCTCATTCTCCAATTCATCCCTCCTCTTCTGTGGAAGGTGCTGCAAGCCATCTGGTAACAACCTCATTGAAGTTAATGTCTCAGATCTTATTGACGAAGGTGATGCTGCTCCAGATTCTCATAATCCTCATGTTCATTTAATGCCATTGAAACAATGTATTGGAACTTATCGGATAACTCCAAATGAACATAATGAGCTCCAATGATAAGTAATGAAGCTGATCAATAATGAATTTATTAGTGAAAGCATGAGTCTTAGTTCTGCAAGGTGGTCTTTCCAAAAGACAACCTTTTGATGACATCTGAGAGTTCGAAGAGAACTAGGATCTTTGCGTTCTTGCAGAACATCTTGTGTTGCAGAAGGCAGCAGGATATTAACCAATAATCCTCTGTACAAAGATAATAATGAAGATGTTTGTCCTAGTGACTGTCAATGATACTCAAATAGGGCTCAAAATTTCTCGTTGTTTTAAAAACATCTTTGTTGCTTCCTTGGCCCTACCCATAGCCTCATACAAATAGCTGTCACATGCAGACCATCAGCATTGACAGTACGTAGGACATAGATGAGGGTCATAGAATGGGTGCACATGCTCCTCGAAAATCTTTCTCCAATTGTCTTTGTCAATTTCCCCCCCCCCTTAAATATCTAGAATATGAGGATTTCACCCAATCTCCAGAATATAATTGTGTAACGCCATTGAAACAATGTATTGGAACTTATCGGATAAGTCTAAATGAACATAATGAGCTGCAATGATAAGTAATGAAGCTGATCAATAATGAATTTATTCGTGAAAGCATTAGTCTTTGTTCTGCAAGGTGGTCTTTCCAAAAGACAACCTTTTTATGATATCTGAGAGTTCGAAGAGAACTAGGATCTTTGCGTTCTTGCAGAACAGCTTGTCTTGCAGAAGACAGCAGGATATCAAACAATAATCCACTGTACAAGATAATAATGAAGATGTTTGTCGTAGTGACTGTCAATGATACTCAAATAGGGCTCAAAATTCCTCGTTGTTTTAAATACATCTTTGTTGCTTTCTTGACCCTATCCATAGCCTTATAAAAATAGCTGTCACGTGCAGATCATCAGCATTGACAGTACATAGGACATGGATGAGGGTCTTAGAATGGGTGCACATGCTCCTTAAAAGTTTTTTATAATCCATCTTGTGTGTCTATAGAAGGCTTTGCAATGAAGGGAATTCGTTGCAAAACGAGTAGGAGTTGATCTGGGAACAGCATTGAATCTTCAAAATAATACCTCTTTTCCCTAGAAATAGAGTTGATTTGGACCGCTCTCCTTGCCACAATGCTTCAATCAGTCAATGATCGTTGAGTTATGGGTCTGCCCCTCAATTCTCTTGTACTGAAACCAGAGGATATTTTCTCTAACGAAAGAAAAATTAACTCAAATCCTCATGTACACAAGCTAGGAGGTTTTGTTTAATTTTTTTTTTTTTTTTTATCATCCAACTCGAAGTTTTTCGATCCAAAATTGAAAAAGCCTTATAAAGAAAAGTTCGATGCTGCCATGCCCACTAATCCCTCAACTGGATCATACCCGGCCTGTTTGTCCTCACCGACCCATGTTTACATTTTTTTTCACCCCGAGAGGTACAAGCATCTGTCACATCACGCACATAGTGAAGATTTCAGGAGGTGAGCATATCTTAAGCACTAACAAGTGTCATGGAGAATTACTATTAAAAGAAAAAAGAAAATTTTATAGAGAATAAAGATTGCCTAGGATCCAACAAGCAAATAATCCGCTCAAGAAATCAATGGCAGTTAGACAAGACAAATATGTGTTTAACAGTACCCTTGTCTAGTTGCCTTTGGTATCATTTAAAATTGAATTTTCTGCACCTCATTATCAGAGTTGGAGGATACTTCCAACAGAAGCATGCACCATATTTGAAGACACAGGATTCCAGATGATCTTGGTACTAAAATTTTGTATTTGGAATTTGAATCAAGTAATGACAAGGAAGTATCAGAAAGGTATTCTGGGGAACACCTTTTGGAATTAAAACATCTTTTCCAGACATTGATAGCTTACAAGCTTTGCGTAGAGATGACAGAATAAAGTTGGCATAACCACGGATTCTGGGTCACAGTAATTCTTCTTGGCACAAAAACATCTTTTATGCATTGAAAGCTTTCAAGCTAAATATGTCAAATTGTTTACACCTACTTGAAGAGGCCATGTTAATTTTGGTGCTGTGGTAATTTGCCTTCTCTATCTCTCTCTCTGTTTATTCTTTTCTGTGGTGGTTAATTTTTTTATCCTTACCGCATTTCTCTTCTGATTTCATTTATGTGCCTAAAACGTCTTGAGGTATGTGCATTCTGTTATATTACTAGAATTTCTGCCATATCGTGTAGGAAAGCCTGTGTACATGTATAGTATGGGAGGACTTGCAGAATACTGTGTCGTGCCTGCAAATGCATTATCAGTTCTTCCGAACTCGTTGCCATATACAGAGTCAGCTATTTTAGGATGTGCTGTTTTCACTGCATATGGTGCTATGAGACATGCAGCTGAAATGCGTGGCGGAGATTCCATTGCTGTGATTGGCATTGGTGGTGTTGGTTCTAGGTAAGGAGCTAAAAATTGCAATCTTCAAAATCTTATTTGTATCTTCTAATCATTTTTTTAATTTTGATTGCTTCAAAGCCTAATACTAAGATAGTTTGGAAATATTTTGGCAGATTTAGTGAATATTTTCATTTTAGGAGAAACAAAGACTTCTGGATGTTTATTAAAATGTGTTGAACTCTCTAGAAGAGCCAATGGTTACTGACATCCATTGTTGCATGGTCACTTTGGCTGCGGCAGATTCTATATCAGTCGAAACTCATGATCAATGGTACTCTAGAAAGTCTAAAGTGTCTTTTCTTGGAAAAATGATTATTTATCTATCATTTTAATGTTAATTACTGGGAACTTCTATGTTATTACCAGTTCAACAAATCTGGAGAAATAAGAAAACGAGAAAACAAGCAATCACACAAAGGAGACAACGATATATGTGGTTCGGCAAGATGCCTACGTCCATAGGAGAAAACGGCAAGAAGATCCACTAAGAACAAGAGAGATTACAATGGTTACAAGCTCTCTCTAAACCCTCTCAATATCCCTCAAAGAACCCCTTCAGAAACCCTAAAAAATAGAGTTAACACTTAAATACACCAGATCTGCGCGGCCACCGGTCGAGCGGCCTAAAGCTCTATTCGAGCGGATTACAATAGGGACAAAAAACCATTGAGTCCGTCGACCACCACTCGAGCGGTCAACTCGAGAAACGAGCCATAATTCACAAATGTCCACCTTGGCAAGGATTCCGACAATCTTCACCCTACAAGCAAATACTCTTGTCGTCTCTACCAGCCCCCTAAGGGCACTCAAGTTCTACGAACACCAATCTAGTCCAAGCAATGATTGAACTTGACTATAGGGATGGGCTTGGTCATCATATATGTTGGATTCTCTGCTGTAGCAATCTTCTTCATTGCAATAGCCCCTTGAGAAACCACATCTCTGATAAAATGGAGTTTGACATCAATTTGTTTGGTCCTCTCATTAAATCTCTGATTTTTGGTCAGATGTATGACACTTTGGCTGTCCCAAAACATAGTAGACTGCTCCTGCAACCTCAGATCACCAACCAAACTCTTAGCCATATAGATTCCTTCACTGTTTCTGTAGCTGCTATATACCCAACTACAGTAGTGGGCAATGTAACTGTAGACTGCAAAGTCGCTTTCCAATTGATGACAATCTCACAAAGCGTGAAAACATAAATTGTCAAAGATTTTCTATCCCAGCATAATCTGAATCAACATATCCAATAACACTACCAGAAATGTCTTTGCCTCTGTCATATATCAACCCAATATCTGCAGTACCTCTCAAATATCTAAGTATCCATTTCACTGCCTACCAATGGGCTTTCCCAGGCTTATCCATATACCTGTTCACCATGCTAACTGCCTGTGAAATGTTTGGCCAGTGTAGAACATAGCATACATGATGCTCCCAACTGCACTACATAAGGAACACGTGACGTTTGCTCCACCTCCTCCTTAGTTTGCAGTGACCGAGCAACTGAGACTCTAAAATGAGTTGCAAATGGAGTATTCACTGGCTTCGACCCTTGCATACCAAATCATTCCAACACCTTTTCAATGTACCTTTTCTGAGACAAGTGAACTTTGCCCGCTCTTCTGTCCCCATGAATCTCCATTCCCAATATCTTCTTGGCTGCACCCAAATCTTTCATTTCTAATTCACTGCTCAACTGAGTTTTTAAGCTTTTGATCTCGGACATGTTCTTTGCATCAATCAACATGTCATCAATATACAAGAACAAATAAACAAAAGAACCATCTGATAGCTTCCTGTGATAAACACAACTATCATACTCACTCCTACTGTAGCCATTTCCAAGCATGAAAGTATCAAACCGCTTATACCACTGTCTAGGAGATTGCTTCAAACCATAAAAAGATTTCTTCAAAAGGCATATTTCATCTTCCTTTCCCTTAATCACAAATTCCTTGGGCTAATGCATGTAAATCTGCTCCTCTAGCTCACCATGCAGAAATTATGTCTTGACATCAAGCTGTTCAAGCTCAAAATCAAACAAGGTAACCATGGAAAGTAGCATCCGAATAGAACTGTGTTTCAAACAGGTGAAATCACTTAATTGAAATCAATGCCTTCTTTTTGTGAATAACCCTTTGCCACCAATCGAGCTTTGTAACTTACATCCTCCACCCCCGGAGTTCCTTCCTTCATCTCGAAGATCCATTTACAGCCCACAATCCTTCTTCGTTTAGTTGGTTTTACTAGCTCCCAACTTCGATTCTTGTGAAGAGATTCAATCTCCTCACTCATGGAAACAATCCACTTTGCCGATTATCCACTAGTAATGGCCTCCTGATAAGTACTAGGTTCTTGAACCTCAATATTCTTTGCCACACTAAGAGCATATGCAACTAGGTCTGCATAACCATATCTCAAAGGTGGCTTAGACTGCCTCCTCTGTCTATCCCTAGCAAGAGTTCATTGTTGCTCTTATGGTGCTTTTTCCTCCACCTCAGGATGTTGGATCTCTTCTCCTTCTTGCTGAACTGGAACATTTTTTTGAGTAATCTCTAGAGCTTTCAGTTCAAACTTCACCTTCTCACTGACACCATGGTCTTTCGTTGCATTTACACAATCCTTCTTAGGATTAAACATAGCAGACTTGTCGAAAGTCACATCTTTGCTGATAATACCCTTGGATGACTTGGAATCAGTACACCACAGCTTGTATCCCTTCACCCAACTGCATATCCCATAAATATGCACTTCTTTGCTCTATGTTCAAGCTTACCTTCATTCACAGGAGCATAAGCTGAACAACCGAACACCTTTAAATCATTGTAATTTGCAGGAGACCCAGACCATACCCCTTTAGGAGTCTTACACTCATAGTAGTCGATGGAGACCTGTTAACTAAATAACAAGTCGTGTTAATAGCTTCAGCCTAAAATTCCTTGGACAACCCATCATTAGAGAGCATACATCTTGCTCTCTCTAATAATGTCCTATTCATTTGCTCTGTAACACCATTCTGTTACGGAGTGTATCGGATTGTGCGATGTCTCACAATCCTTTCATTCTTGCAGAACTCATTAAAAGAACCCCCATAGAATTCCATGCCATTGTCAATTCTCAAGCGCTTGATCTTTTTCCCTGTTTACTTCTCGATTAAAACTTTCCATTGCTTGAACTTCACAAAAGCCTCATTCTTATGTTTCAAGATAAATATCTAGACCGACCTTGAATAATCATCTATAAATGTCAACATATATCTGCCACCACTTAGAGAAAGGACTCGAGAGGGACCCAATTATCAGAATGAATATAGTCCACAATACCCTTGGTTCTATGAACAACCATACCAGTGTTTTAAAATCCGAAAACTCGACTCGACTCGGAAACTTGTCAAGTAGAGTCAACTCGAAAACTCGGGCAAAACTCGTTCGAGTAATGACACCTAAAACTCGGACATATATAATATTTTTCTAATACTATCTATATGGTATAAATTCAAAATTAATGATAAAACATGCCTAAAATGAGATATATAATTTAATATATACTAAACACTCTCATTTTATTTTGTATTTATACTTAAGAGTGGGTGAGATGTGTTAAAAAAAAGAAAAAAACATAATTTAATCAATCGGGTAGACATTTTACTCAATTTTTTGTTTTTAAAAAAAAGTGCAACAACTCGGGCGAGTCAGGGCGAGTTTTCAGTGTCAAAACCGAGTTTTGCCCCAAACTCGACTCGCCGAGTTTTAATACTATGAACAATACTGAACTTAACCCTGCATTGTTTTCCAAAAATCTAGCTTCCCCATCTTATGACCACAGAGAAAATCCTATTTACTCAACAGTGTCATACCTCTCTCACTCATATGCCCCAATTTTATATGCCATAACCTAGTGGTGTCAAGGTTCGAGTTTGATGATGATATTGCAGCTGCACCTGTAACTGTAATACCTTCTAACACATAAATGCCATTTTTCAAGTGTCCCTTCATCACAACTAGTGTACCTCTCTTGCAAATCTTCATAATTCCACCTTTAGCCTTATAGCTATAACCATTGAAGTCAAGTGTGCCTAAAGAAAGTACGTTTTTCTTTAATTGTAGAACATGCCTTACATCAGTTAAGGTTCTAACAACCCCATCATGCATCTTTATTCGAATTGAGCCTATCCCAACAACCTTACAAGCTACATCATTTCCCATCTGGACCCTACCAACATCATTAGACCAATAAATAGTAAACCAGTCCCTATTAGGATAGATAGGAACAACCTGAATCAAGAATCCACTCATCACCCGAGTTACCAACAGTAATTGTGAGTACATCCCCCACGATCCTCTGCAACACCAGCAACATTCTCAAAATTTTCCTTTCCTTTGCCCTTACTCTCTGGATAGTCTTTTTTGAAATGTCCCTCCTTGTGATAATGAAAACACTTCATTTTTATAGGCTTTGATTTTGATCAGGATTGACTTCTATTATTAGAAGTCTTCTCATGTGTTCTCCCTCTTACAAACAATGAGACACCCTTTTCTTCAAGTCCTTAGAGTTTAGGGCTACCTTAACATCGTTTATGGTGAGAGTATCTCTTTCATACATCATAGTGTCAACAAAGTGCTCAAAAGACGGTGGTAAAGAACACATCAAATTAATTACTTGTTCCTCATCATCACCTTTAATATCTATATTTCTCAATCCAAAATAATTTTATTGAATTTATCAAGGTGGTCTTTAATAGGCATACCTTCGTGCATCTGGAGTGTATACAAGCGACTTGTGAGAGATTTCGTCTTGTACAAACTCTCTAACTTGAGCCACAATCATGCCGCCATTTCTTCTTTGGAAACTTCTCGCAAAACTTCATTCCTCAGGCACAATAGAATCGCATTGTGCGACTTCTCTATCATTTCATCCTTCTCATTACCCTCCATCGTCGCAGGCAAAGCGTCTTTGCCCTTCAATGCTTTTGTCAATCCTTGTTGCACGAGCACAGCTTTCATCTTTATTCGCCAAAGACTGAAATCATTCCTCCCATCAAATTTCTCAATGTCAAACTTTCCCGCCCTTTGAATTGACACAACCCAAAGCTCTGATACCAATTCGTTATTACCAGTTAGACAAATCTAGAGAAATAAGAAAACGAGAAAGCAAGCAATCACACAAAAGAGACAACGATATACGTGGTTCGGCAAGATTCCTACGTCCATGGGAGAAAATGGCAAGAAGATCCACTAAGAAACAAGGGAGATTACAGTGGTTACAAGCTCTCTCTAAACCCTCTCAATCGCAGCCCTCAAAGAACCCCTTCAGAAACCATAAAAAATAGAGTTAACACTTAAATACACCATATCTGTGCGGCCTCCGCTCGAGCGGATTATAACAGGGACAAAAAACCACTAAGTCCGTCGACCACCGCTTGAGCAGCCAAAGGTCCCTCTCGAGCGGTCAACACCAGAAACGAGCCATAATTCACATTCTAAGAATTTCTTCAAACTAAATAAACTGCAGAACATTTCCATAGATGTTTTGATGATACCTTAACAACCAGGTTGTCTCAATATTTAAGTTTTTTTTTGGGTTCTGGTTAACCTCCATGCTTGAGTAGTTGAGTGTATGTATCTCACTTTACGTGAATCAAATCCTCTAGTGATTAAGGTCCTCACCTTTTTTGATTCATGGCAACAACTTGTGGAGAGAAGAATGACTTCACTGATTCCATGTGTTTACACCTGTATCAGTCTTGGATCTCTATCATTTGCCACTGGTTATGGATGAATTGACTTTGTCATATATAGGAACAAGGTTTAAAACTGTGGTGTTGGTGTAAAATTTGGTCTCTAGGGAAATGGAAAAATTTCGTGGAAGTTTAAGGGAGTCCAAGAAAACACTATAAAATATAGAAACATAGAAAACATGGGAGAAATGTTGGAAATCTAAGATGAAACTTCAGAAAAATGATTAAATTAAGCATATATAAACATTTAAAATACATTATATAACAAAACATAACTATATAGAGTAGGATATGTGAGACTCGTGTCAAATGACATTAAATTTTCTTGCATGTGAAACTACATTGTCAAAATTCCATATAAGTGAGTGTCTTGTAGAGTAATACACCACATAAAGGAAAATTGAATTCGCCACCCCGATGGATATAAGAAGGATTTGATTTCCTTGCCATCTCTTTAAGGGAAGTACCATCAATCCCTGCAAATCTGGCAAGCCTAAGGTACTTCAAAATTAAGATTTATCTGATGGACTTTCAGTTTTTATATGTGGCCTTATTTTTTCTTTTCTCCTACTAATTAACGTTTAGACCACCCCAATTGTTAGCTAGGTCGGTCATCACTATTGTCATCCTTCAACACTAGGCCCACTCCATCAACATCCTCCAAATGGCATGACAAATTACTGAAAGATTGACTATATTCTTAAAGACACATCTATCCTCTCTTTCTACAATCCCAACACATGGTAAAAGTGAGCATCCATAGAAGTATTTGTCTCTAGGCTCAAAAAGCCCATCCGGCAACCCCCAAAATAAGTTGGCAATGGTTTTATGGAAAGACCCGACCCAAGACATACCACAGGGGCCCAAAAGAAGTGCCCAACATTCTGAACCAAGTGAAGCTGATTCACATTTTTGTTGTTCTTGTAGTAAATATCAAATGTTTCCAACTGTTGATCTTTCCTTCAAGAAGCTGAAAAGAATAGTCTTAAAAGAGGATACAGAAGACCGGCTGTTAGAGCTCTATTTCCAAAAATCAATGATCTCCCTATAAGGGAATGACGTTTTTTTCAAGCTGGATAAATAAATTTATGCAGTCAACAACTTCTCTTCCCAACGAATTTCTCCTAAAAATCGGCAACTAGCTGATAATGTCTTGGACATAATTCAATCTTCCAACACCAGAACATGTTTATCGTGGTTGTTAATATGTTTCTATGGTGGTGCATTGGGACTTCACGTACTACATGATCTTCTTTTCAGTTGCTAAATCTGCACAATTCTCCCTTCATGTATGGTTACCTGATGCAATGGAGGGGCCAAGTCATATTTCGGCTCATATGCATGCTGCTACTATGGCAGCAGCGGGAATTTTTCATGTAGCATGGCTTCTTCCTCTTTTCACAGATGTTTTTGTAGCTAAGCATTTTTTATAAATAAATGTGATTGGATATTTGTTGGTCCTACCCAAAAGTAGTTTTTGTATATTTGGTCCAATTTCTAAATAATAGTTATTGCAGGCAATTCGTGATTCCCTTTTGATTGGGTCATCATTATTTGATTATGATTAAATTACTTGCCCCAGTTGTTTGCAGATAGCACGGGCATTTGGTGCTGCTGAGATTATTGCTGTTGATGTTCATGATGATAAACTTGATAATGCTAAGATTCTTGGAGCAACTCACACAATAAATGCACTAAAGGAAGACGTTGTTGATACGATAAAGGTACTTACTTTAGATTTTTATTAAATGTTGAAACGCCAATTGAAGTGGTTAGAGGACGTTAAGATTATGCTTTCGATGTATATAAAACTGAATATATCCAATATTAGATAATACTGAATATCTATGATATTAGATAATATTGATAATATGTCTTTTTTAAAAATATGTAATCACTTGAATATATATAAAGCAAAGGGATAAACAGTACAACAAAAAGAGTTTACAAGTGAGCAAACCCAGAAAAGGAAAGCAAGAATTCAAAGATAGCCACCGTATGGACCCCTGCTATGAGAAAGAGAAAATAGAAGAAATAACTAGAGAAACCTACGACACTTCAAGCCAATAACTCTCCCACCTCCTCTCCAGTTTTTCGAATGGAGCACCATTCAAGAACAAGCCAGCGAATGCGTGAATAAATGTGTGAGACTGAGGAGGGAGAATTTTCAAAGACTCTTTGGTTTCTCTCTTTCCAAATGCACCAAGAAATAGCTCCAGGGAGCACTGAACAAATTATATTCGAACATCATCCTCCCACCCCAAAAACCAGCAAGATAAGAAGTTGAGAGAGGAAGAAGGAAAGCCCCATTCCACTGCAACTCTGAGGAGGAAAAAACCCCAAATCTCACTCGCTATTGGACAATGAAAGAGCAGATAGTCCATTGATTCTTCTGCCCGTAGGCACAAATAGCATTGGTTTGTCATCCTCCACCCTCTACTTTTCAGATGATCAAAAGTTAAAATTTATTCAACGATGCATTCATAAGAAGAAAGAAACCTTGGAAGGAATACTAGGATTCCAAACTAACTTGTGAGGAAAATAACCAACTTGCCTCTAGCCAACCTCTAACGTCTCGGAACTGAGAGCGCAAGGGAGAAGACTCTAGAAGCTATGCTTAATTCCTTAATTTCCTAATCATCGAGAGCCCATCTTAACTTCGGGCACCACACCCTCCCCGCATTACCAACTGAAAGTAGTCCTCGACTGAGGTGTCCTTACCATTAGCTAAAAGGAAAATACTCCCAAATTCATCTTGCAATCTTCCTAACCCACACCACACATCTTTCTAGAAGCTAACCTCTAACCCGTTACCTACAACGATCCTAAAATTGGGCAAGACCAAACTAGCCACTGACATAATCTCCTTCCACAACCCCACCCCATGGCAGTCATTTACTTCCCTCGAAGCCCAACACGAAACTGCACCGTATTTGGCTACAATGATAGCTTTCCATAAACTCTCCCTCTTCTCGCCAAATCGCCACTCTCATTTTTCGTGCAACGCTTTGTTAACTTGGACTAATGGAGTTAAGCTCAAACCCCCTCATTTCCTAGGCTGACAAAACCTATCCCAATCAACTAGGTGATACTTGAATTTGTCATCCTTCTCGTGGTGGAGAAAGTTTCTCTGCAATCTCTCAAGATAAGTAACAGTCGACTGAGGGATTATAAAGGCAGACATGTAGTAGGTAGGCAGATTGTTGAGGCTGAGGGTACCCTTAATAAGAGTTAGTTTTCCACCTTTCGAATGAAGAGATGATTTCCAACCTGAGAGTATGAAGGCAAATCTGTCCAAAACCTGATCCCAAACTGATTTGGCTTCAAAACCTGCCCCCTAGAGACATACCTAGGTAAGTAGAAGGAAGAATTTTCACTTTACAACCTAGACAACTAGCTAATTGATTAATGTCGGGGATAGCCCGACCCCCATGATATCTGATTTAGACAAGTTGACTCTCAGACTTGAGACAGCTTTGAAACATCTAAATTGACATCTAGGGTTGACCAGATTATGGCGTAACGCTACGCAAAATCAAAGTATCATCCGCGAATTGGAGGTGAGAAATGCATAGATTATCCTTACTAACAGAGAAACCTTCAAAGATTGGACCGTCGGCCCTAGACAGCATCCGACTCAAGGTGTTGGAAACGCCAATGAAAAGAAACGGGGAACCCCCTGGAGCTCTTAAAAAATTCCACGGGACTACCATTGACAAGAATTCAGGACACAAATGAGATGCTCTACTTAATCCAATGACACCACTTAGGTCCAAAACCCATTCTTTTCATCACAGAAACCAAGAAATCTCAGCGTACATGATCATAGGCTTTCTCAATGTCTATTTTGCAGACAATACCCAAGATTTGCGACAGAAGCATCTCATCTATACATTCGTTGGCTATCTGAATACCATCTAAGATTTGTTGACCTTCCACAAAAGCCCCTTATTGGGGAGATATGATTGAACTCATCACCACCTTCTCTCCTTCAGTCTCGCAGGCAGCACCTTCGACGAAATTTTGTAGATACTACTCACCTGATTGATGGGACGAAAGTCCTTGAGGTTGACCATCCCTTCTTTTTTTTGGTATCATGACAATTGATAACAAAGGTGCAATTGATCGCCCTATCAAAACTGCCCGTTTCATAAAGTTCCTTCATAACCTCTAGAACATGCCCCCCGTTTGTATCCCAACATGCCCTATAGAACCCAATGGTGCATCCATTCATAGTCACAAAGTCTGGATTCGGGAATAATTCGGCAGGGTTCAAATTCGAAAAATTCGGGAAAAAGTTGGGATTCGGGAATAATTCGGCAGGGTTCAAGTTTGGAAAAATTCGGAAAAAAATCGGGGAAATAACTTTTTTTTAAAAATTATATAAAATAGAAATATGATATTAATTAATATATCTAAGTCTAACAATTTGATTACATAGTATGCAATATAAGTAGCTAATTATCAACAATAATATGTTCATAATATCATTTCAACAAACACCAAATAATTCATAACATAAGTAATTAAGCATGCAAATACAATCATTCAAAACATTAGACATATTAATCCATATTTATGCAGAATTGCAGACATGCCAAATAATTGCCAATAATTAAATTAACCAATAAATTTTTTAAGATTCATCTAATTGGAGGGATAGAAATAAATACGATAATATTCAATATTCAATCATTTGAAATATCGATTAAAAGAAACTATAAGCAATAAAAATTATACCTTATTAGTTATCAAGCAGCCCAAACCAGCAAGCATCAGCCACCAGCCACCCTCCAAGTATTAATAAATAAGGGGAGCACTTACAGACTGTGCAAAAAAAAAAAATAAGAAGAGAAATTTCCACATAAAAAGAAAGATGCACAGAGGGTTTTGAAGGGATTGAATAGAAACTTAGGAAGAATGAGAAAAAAAAAAAACCCAAGTAGGATGTACAAAAGAGCCATTTTCGAAAAAAAACCCTAAAAAGAATGAAAAAAAATAATCCTAAGCAGAGGGTTTTGTTTCCTCTTTCTTCATAGCCCCTCTTCCTTACAACGTAATGGGAAAAAAAAAACCTAAGACCCATTTTTGAATGATTGAGGAAAAAAAACCCTCTGTACATTTTTGAAATGATTTGAGGAAAAAAAAAACTAAAGAGCCCTCATGGCGTTGGGCTGAGGAGAAAAAAAAAAGCAACATTCCTTCATAGTCTTCCGAAAGTTACACAAGAAAAAAAAAAGGAGCACTTACCAGTGTCGAATGGTGCGTCGGAAACTCCTCATGGCATCGGGATCTCTGGTGCGTCGACACCTCTCTTCTTCTCCTTCTCTTCCTCTTCTCCTCCTTCTGCTCTTCCTCTTCTCCGTCTGATCTCTAGTGCGTCGGGAACTCGAAACCCTCGTTTTGGTCGAATACGATGGTTTTAATATATATAGGATGCCAAGTTATGAAACTGCCCCTCCATAAAATCCAAAGTCTTTCATTTGTCCTCAGCCGATTAAAACGTGACTTTAAACGAATAAAACGCGTTATTCGCGTTTAAATCGTGATTGCTGATTTTTTCAAAAAAATACATGATTTAAACGGCGATTTAATCGGTGAGATAATAATCCGCGATTGAAACGCGAATTTTTTTAAAAAAGGGCGATTTTTGTGACGATGCATCCATCAAGGCTTGGAGCCTTGTCACCTCCTAACTCACGAATGTAATTCTGAACCTCCTCCCTGAGGAAAGGACCCGCCAAGGCCCCACTTTGCTCATTAGACCATGGTTTAAAAACTCGCCGAAACCGTTACGTAACGCCCGTTACGTAACAGTTTCGGTGGCCTTCGATTCCCGAAACCATGCCTTTACAGTTCTTTTCCTGAAACCAAGCGTAACGCCCGAAACCGTTATGTAACGGGCGTTACACCCGTACCATAACGGTTTCGGTTGTAGGAATCGTTCACCGTATTGCCCGAAACCGTTACGTAACGGGCGTAACGCCCGTAACGTAACGGTTTCGGTACATGTTTTTTATTTTTTTCCTATTTATTGTGATTTTTTGGAACCTTTGCGTAACGGCCGAAACCTTTACGTAACGGTTTCGGCCGTGTCCGATACGGTATCCAAAACCTTTTTTTTAAACCTTGCATTAGACAGACCTGAGAAAGGAAGGCCATCCACTTTAGGGCGCCAAATTTCCCATTCCCTATATTGTTATGTGTAGAATGATACGATGCTATCCTCAATATCGGCCCTCTCCTCCTTCCACTCCCCCTCGACCCTTAACTTGGATATGAAGTTTCTTTTTTTAATGCATATTGGCCATTCGATGAAATTTTTTTGTGTTCATATCGCTTCTTTCAACCATCGGACTCTAGCCTTTTGCTTCCAACTAATCTCCTCTATTCTAGAGACCTTTGCAAACTCCAATTTCTTAGCCTTCTTGATTCAGCTTTCATCTTCTGAAAGATTTCTCAATTCCTTAATTGCATCAAGGGCACCTATCTTGCTAAGAAGGGAAGCGAGCCTATTCTAGATATTTCTGAAGATCTTCCTATTCCAAACCTTTAGCCTAGCTTTCAACTTCTTAAGCTTTAGGCCAAATCTAGTACTAGTAGACCCCCAAATATTTTGAGAATTCCAAGCCTCAGCCACTACTTCTTGAAATGTCTCATCCTAAAGCCACATGCTCTCAAACCGAAATGAAGTGGTCCCCTTTGAAGCATCCTGATTCCAATCTTATTGCGAAATGATTTGAGATAAGTCTAGGGAGCCCAATCTGGGTAGAATTAGGATAGTAGCTTTCCCACTCCAGACTAACAAGGAATCTATTCAACTGACTAGCTGTCAAGGATGATGACCAATTGAATTGTTGTCCTTTCAAAGGGTAGTCTATAAGACATTGACTATCTATGAAATCCCCAAATCTTCTCATTTTTGCACTGTGGGAACATCCTCCTTTTTTTCATTAGAGAAATGAATGTTGTTAAAATCCCCCCACCCACACCATGGAGCATCCCATCGAACACTAACATCATCTAATTCGTCCCAAAAGATTGTATCATCAAACCCTCCAGATGGACCATAACCCCTCGAGAAAACCCAACTCATTACTTCACCCACCTCCCTACATAGGATTGAAATAGAGTATGCCCCCAATTCTGTGTCCAAAACCTCCAATCTTGCCTTATCCCAAATCAATTAAATACCCCCTGAGGCCCCTAGTGATGGTATGGTAGTCTATTTTGGGGTTGATATGTCCGACAAATCTCTGATCATATACTCCTGAATGACCTCCAACTTTGTCTCTTGGATACACATAATTATTGGCCTCTTAGACTTAACTAACTGTTTCAAAGCCCCCCATTCCAGCCCTTGCCCCATTCCTCTAATGTTCAATGATATAATGGACAGTCCCGTCATTGATGAAACCTGGACTCCCTACTGACCTTCGGACTGCATGATACACTTCTAGACCCCGCTTTATCGTAGTTGACACTGCACTTCAATACCCTCAGCTCCGTTGCTGAGATTCTCCCCTGTCCTACCGTGAGTTTGGATTTGGAGGTTTTCATCTCATCTTCTCCAACCCTCTCAAGACTCTGAAACAACATCTTAGCCTCAATTCATTGCCCTCATACGATAGACCTAAAAGCTTACTGAATCCTTCTATATTATTGGAGACCCACTCTGGGATCTTTTCGGGATCCTTAGGATAGGCTGCCTTTGAGCTTCCTCTAACCGACTCAGGCCCGACACAATGAGTATGCTTCGAAGACAGACATTGGGCTAACGATACCCTGAATGCGATTACTAAGACTTAACAAAGAACTAGTCCTACCCCCGAGTTTTAGATCCCCACTAGTTTGTGGTTTTAGAAGTCCCATAGATTGCATAGAAGAGATATTATCCAAGCTAAGTGACCAACTTGAACTTCCCTTACCAATGCTATCCTTGTGAAAGATAGGGGGTACAGGAAGAAGAGGGTTCCGGCGTACCTGAATCGAGAAGAGGCAGAAGAAGATCCTACCCAGGCAAGTCCTGATCTCGAGGTCTTGATATTGGTGGAGTAGACTCCTCTCCAGGGGAAGGTGTGAACTGATTCTTTACCCTTAGTCCTGATGATACTTCCGCAAAACAAACTGGAATCTGGATTGTGGATTGACACTCTTGGATATCCTTCTATTAGCAGCTAATAGGTGTGATAGCCTTGTTCTCCATTTCCTTGCCAGAATCAACTGGTTTGCTGAGTCTGATATCGCTTGGACCCTGAGAGTAGATTGAAAGGGTCTCATCCAGATCCACAGATTACTCTATCTCTGCCCTAACCCCAAGAACCCACGGAACTGATGACTCCCCTTCTCGGGGTATGCTCTGAACTTCCCGGATGTCAACACAGACATCTTGCCCCTCCTTATTAGAAAACACTTGCCTCTGCGATCTATCATTTTAGAGAGCATCTGAACCCAATTCCTCTATAGGTGGCCTCTCAGTGGTACAGACGTCAAGAACTGTGGATTCACTTGCCGGGGAAGAGGAATTGTTGCTGCCTCCAATTTTATCTCTAGCACCCTCGGGAACGTGAGATCCAACTAATCCAGATGACCTGCTTTGGCAGAAGAAGAATCGCTCTCTGTTGATTTGAAGGATTCATTCTTGATCTCCTCTTCTAAATCCCTCTTGAGACTTGAGCTGAGACCTTTTTCGGGGTTTAAATCCCACTCTATCGATGATTGAGTCTATACCAAACGGATCTGAATCTGCAGAGCCCAAACTCGAACCATGTGCCGACCGGATCAGAATAGTTATACTATTAAGGGCCAATATGGGCTCCACCACACCAGAGTCCATAGTCACATCATTAGTGGGCTTAGGATCGAAACCCAACTCAGTGTTAGAAAGAGGCCCCATCAAATCAGACCTTGTATGAGGCCCTAAGGACCCTCACCCTCACCCCTACCTCTACGCCCAACTTATGAATACACCCATTTGAGGGGCCATCAGATTAAGGACACTTGTCGTATGGGGATGAGGGGTTAACATATACGGAACCCTAACCCCCTCTTCTTTTTCACACAACAACCAATCTGCCTTGTCTGAGTCCTTTGCCGCCCGCTCTGAGATTCCTCCACTGCATTCACACCCCAGGACATCTCTATTCTATAATTTTGTCTTCTTCCTCCTGATATTCCTTAGTTTGATGCGCCTGATATTCCTGCCTATAGCCCCCCCTTTTACTTTTTCGGCTTCAAATTCTTCTCTTCGCAAGGCACCTCACAGATTTGTGCAGATGTGAACCTTCTACTAACAGCTTCTTCTCTCTAATTAGTCAACCTGGGATGGACGGTTTCCTCTACACTGATACCCTCACCACCTACTACTGGAGCCTTGGTAGGTTTGGTCCCCTTGGAATCAAAATGGATAGACCCAGAAAGGTGTTCAGCCGTTTCAGGGAAGAGATCAACCGTTCGATGTCTGCCACGTGGATGAAATGGGATGACTGTTGTATGGTCCTTCTCACCGCTGCTAAGCTACCGGAGCTCCATGGAATCTGTCAAATCCTTCCATCTTAGACATACCTCATCTTCCCAAATGAAACCTCTATCGGGTAAGATATGGAGTGGAATGATACAGAAATGAGGCGTGGGATCTCTCTTGCTTCTCCCTTAGCATAGATCTTGAATACTGATAGATCATAGAAATCTGATGTTGATTTGTGGATGTCCAGCAACCCACCACAAATTTGGTCAATGTGTTGGAAGACTGGAGTAACCCAAACATGGAAGGGAAGACCCTTCAAAGCTAACAACCTGGATTGAAGAAAGCATGTGTAGGGCAAGGCGTTTGACGCTGGCCACCAGCGATGAAACCCCACAAAGTTTCCATGACTCAGAGAAACCGATGGTGATTGCAAAGTATGGATATGTCTGATCCTTGCTTTGGGTGAAAATTTGCTCAGTTGTTATCAAAGGGGTGGATAGTAATGTTCTCTTCCTCTGTCAACAACCCTTCAAGCAACCTTACCACCTCAACCCCTAACTTTGTAGTTCCTGAGCCCCCGAGAGAATATACAACTGCCTCGGCCCATCCGACAACAACGTAGACTCCATTCCCCTCTTGGGAGGATGCAAGATTGTAGAATTGCTAACTTTGGAAGTGGGGTGCGAACTGAAGAATGCTAGGGCTCCCTGAAAGGCAGACCAAGCAGAGCCCGTCACCTTTTGGACTGTAAATCGTTCCTTCATCTCCCTTTCCCAGGAATGCCTGAAAGACTATGAACTCCTCCTTATGGTGTTATATCCTTTTCTCCCACGATGGTACTACTGCTTCCTCTATATTTTCTGAACAAATACCCTTTTACCTCGAGGAAGTCCTTGACACTTTTCTCCATCCAGCTTATTGCCTCCTCATGATACTTAGGAATCCTCATTTGCTCCTCTCTGTAATCTTAACCACAAACCCATCACTTGAATCTGAACCTTGCAAATTGAAGGCTTTTGCTTCCACTGCAAACTTACGAACTCTGGAAGACATATTATTAGAGTTCACCCCACCTGAGAAATAATTTCCAGCAAGAAGGAAGACAGACAAACTACTTCTGTTTGGTACGATCGATGGACCAGACCCGTGAAGAAGATGACCTGCCTTAAGGATAGCCCTTTTGAACAGCCGGTCAAGGGATCAGCCTAAGATAAGCTGATTTCGACTGGCGCTCATGGGTTCCTCGCTGGAAAATCTTACTGGAAACCACGCTCACCGGAAAATCTTACTGAATTTTGTTGTATGAATATTATTATATAAGATTGATTATATATTACAACCAGGATAGTAATAACTGGATAACATCTTTTCTGTCCATGACCAGTGTTGATTATGCTTTCAAAGGGTCTTAACAAGATCTTTTAACCTTGTAAATCAAGAAAAACTCCCACTGCCTTCAGCAAGCATATTGGCACATTAAGGGTGAGTTCTTTTGCCAAAAAGTATTTAAGCAGTGACGAACAAATGTTAGGCATCACCTTGATAGTTGCTTCAGGCAATGATAGAATTTAATTCATACTATTTTGGTATTTTTCTTCTTTTAACTTTGTTGATAAAAATCTTGCTGTTTTAGCGTTTTTCATGCTGCAGCATTCCTATTATATATTATATAGTAATAATGCTTATGCTACACTATTATATATATATATATTCTAACAATAGATATTATACACTACTAAATTCTTTTCCTTTTTCTTTTTCAAATTCCAAACCCCATTGGTTGGCCAATTCTCGAGTTTGAGTGTCAAGGCTTTAGGAAGTAAGTGGCTGTAAATATCACTTGAAATTTGAAGAGTACGACAGCAGGAAATTGTTGAGTGGCAGAATATGTTTACTGAATCTAGGAAGGTAAGTGGCACATGAGATAATTTATGAGGCTAGATCTAATGGGTTTGCAAAAGTCTTAAGATATATCAAGATAGAGGTGTGCTCCAAGGTAGAATCAAGGTTCAAAATTTTTCATTCGCGGAAAATATCGTGTTTTGAAAAAGGGGGTACATAGCAAAATATTTTCGATTTGGGACAACTTTTGTAGTTGGAGGGAAAAATTTGGAAGAACAAGAATTTTCAATTACATTTCAGAAATATTAAAAAAGACATGATTACACACTTGGACTAAATAAAATACAAAAAACAACCATGTACAGTAAGGAAAGCTGGGAGCAAAACTACATTTTGATGACCATGGATGATATGGATAGAAAACCATGCAAAATAAGTGAGGAAAGTTCCTAAGGGAGAAAGCTACATTCTGGAGGCCATGTATGATTTTTTTTTGGGTAAAGGAGGGTGTCCCAAACCCATCGAGGCAAGGACTAGTCCCTTCGGGTGTCCATTCCGACCCACTCGGAATTTTCCCTACGGACACCAGAGTAAGTCGAGGAGTAGGAGTTGAACACACAACCACAAGGGCATCAGCTTCCATTTTTTCACCTTCCTCTCGAAGAAACCGTGCTTTTACTTTTTTAAAATCGGCTGGCCTTCATCCATGTCCAATCACCTTCCTCAGGATTTTAAGAACCCTAGAATATTGGAATACCTTCCTCAGGATTTGGAATATAATAGATGGTAACAGGAAGACCACCACACCCCTTTCATCATAATAACAAATTACCTTATGTTTGAATTTGCACTGGAATTCAGACAAGTTCTCTCCAATTAGGAATAAAAGACAAACTATAAAAATATCCATCCAGATGACGATTAGAGTAGAGAAAGTATGTCTGCGACTTGTATGGATCAAATTTTATGATGCCACAACTAAATTTTCAGGAATTAAATACCAAACTATACATTTGTTTCAATTGGAAGTGGTTAAAATACATACCTGATTGGTAAGGAAGATCAGTGTTGCAAGGTATTGATTAAAAAATACAGAAACTCAATAAATATTGGCAGAATTATAATCCAGATCTTGAACTTTCCATATTCTTTGATCCTCAATATAAGAAAATGTACTTGAAATATTGCTTTAAAAAGTTATATGGACTAAATGAGGTAGACATACTTAGTGCTCAAGCCATTAGAAATCTTAGAAGTCTTCATAGAGAATATAGTGCAAATTTGGCACATTGACGTGACAATGACAAATTTGTACACTAAGTTCGATGACCAACGATGAAGAAAATGAGTTTTTGAGTTACAAAACAGAAATGTCTAAAAGTACCTTTGTAGATGTAAAATCAAAATTAGATCTGTACATGGAAGAAGAAAGAGAAGAGATCTCCAATGTTTGATACATTGCTTTGGTTGAGAGTCCATTTAACAAATTATTCAACTTCATCAATGACAGACCGTGACATTTTAGCGATTCCAATTTTGACAGTTGCTTTTGAGTCTCAATTTAGCACCAACGAAAGGGTACTTGACTATTTGAAAGTTGTTTAAAATCAGAGACTGCAGAAGCCTTGGTTGACAATATTGGATTTGTTTGGAGCAACATAATGATTCACTAGATATGTCTATGTTAGATATATTGAAAGATAATGTAACTAGATATTATATGTAATATCATTATAAAAGAATAATATTTATATTATTGTAGTTTTTTACTTTAAAAAATAAATGCTCCTTTTTTAGGCCCTAGCCCGTCTTGCCCTTAAGGTTGAGGGTAGGGCTGGACTAGGGCCTCACCCTTCTAATTGAGGGCCTAGACTATGGAAGACCTCGGCACTGTCCTCTGACAGCCCGAACCATTATGTATAGAGTTTGGTTTCTCATGCTTGGTTGACAAACAGTTGAGCATTAGATACTCTCCCAATGATTAATTTGAAGAATCTTCCACATGGCGACATATTGACAGCTGCTTTCATGGTTGATGTATTGTATGGTTACGCTGCCTAGGTATGTGGTTTAATTTGTAGTTGAATTTAAAATATTGGCCCTGCTTCTTGCTTCTTCGTATGCTGCTAGTGCGCTTCACTTGAGAAGTCGTCTTCTTTTGGGGAGCAGGAACAAATTCTCTTGTATAGGTCATCTCTCTATGATTCAAGATAGAGAGAATGGAAGTGGCACTTTCCGGAGCCGGCTTACATGATGTTGATAGACACATATTTGTCATTGCTGACACGTCCTTGTATTTGTCCTGCTTGGAGCTTGCCTTGCACTCTGCTCTTTTCCTGGTCTTTGTTACCATGAATATCAACAGTCTTTTGAGGATAAGATTTGAGTTTGAGCCTCCTGCTGTTGTACTATCGTAAGTTGAGCAAGAAGTAGACAATTTTTCATGAACTCATTCTCTCTACACCATTCTCATCCATCTCAAAACACACGTTTTCTTCGCTAACCTTCACTCTAACCACCATAAGTTTCGGCAATTCTGGCATGTGAGCAACTGATTTACATCTTACTATTATCCTCTTTTTTTTTGTTTCACGATCTGATTGGGATATAGCTTTAGGGGCAACAGCTTCCATGTTTTTCACCATACTCTTGAAGAAACCTTGATGTTATTTTTCTGAATCCACTCCCATCATCCATGTCCGATCACCTTCCTCAGGATTTTAATAACCCTAGAATATTGGAAATTTGGAATATAATCAAGGGCAACAAGAAGACCACCACACTTCTTTCATCATGATAACAAATGACCATATGTTGAAATTTTCATTGGAATAAAGACAAGTTCTCTCCAATTTGGAATGAAAGACTCAAAACTATAAAACTATCCATCCAGACGACGATTAGAGTAAAGAAAGTATGCTCTGTGACTTATATGAAACAAATTTTATGATACTATAACTAAATTTTCAGGAATTAAATACCGAACTGTACATTTGTTTATACCGGAAGTGGTTAAAATACATACCAGATTGGTAAGGAAGATCAATGTTGCAGGGTATGTCTTAAAAATACAGAAACTCGATAAATATTGGCAGAATTACAATCCAGCTCTTGAACTTTCCATATTTTTTGATCCTCAATATATGAAAATGTACTTAGATATTGCTTAAAAAAGTTAAATGGCAGGCAGGCATACGTAGTGCTCAAGCCATTAGAAATTTTAGAAGCCTTCGTAGAGAATATAGTGCAAATTTGGCACATCCAACATGACAATGACAAATGTGTACATCAAGTTCGATGACCAACTATGAAGAAGACGAGTTTTTTGAGTTATGAAGCAGAAATGTCTGAGGGTATCGTTGTAGAAGTAAAATCAAAAGTAGATCTGTACCTGGAAGAAGAAAAGAGATCTCCACCGATTGATATATTGCTTTGGTTGAGAGTCCATGTAACGAATTATCCAATTTTATTAATGATAGACTGTGACATTTTAGCAATTTCAATTTCGATAGTTACTTTTAAGTCTCCATTTCGCACTGAAAGAAGGTTACTTGATTATTTTAGAAGTTTAAAATTGGAGACTGCAGAAGCCTTGGTTGCCAAGATTGGATTTGTTTGGGGCAACATAATGATTTACTAGATATGTCAATGTTAGATATATTGAAAAACCATTTAACTAGTTTAATACATCTTAAATTTATAATACATTATGTAGTATCATTATAAAAGAATAATATTTAGGCCCTAGCACGGTCTTGCCCTTGAGGGTAGGACTGGACTAGGGCCTCACTCTTATAAGTGAGGGCTGGACTAGGAAGACCTTGGTGCTGCCCTTGAGAGTAGGGCTTGGTTCTCATGCTCGGTCGACAATCAGATACCCTCCCAATGATTAATTTAAAGAATCCTCCACATGGAGACATATTGACAGTTGCTTGCATGGTTGATGTGTCTTATGGTTATGCCGCTAGGTATGTGGTTTACACAGCGAGTTGACTGATTTCAGGTCCATCATAGTTGCAACTTGCAAGTGATATTAAGCATCTCACTTGGGCATATTGAGTTATGTTACGAACTATGACATATTTAAGAGTACTATGATTTACGAAGAAATTTGTATCTTTTTTGGGCACAAGAGAAACTCTTATTAGTTGTCAATTAGTATTAGTATTATTATTTATTTTATTATGATAGTGTAAGTTAGTGGGTGGTCTTTTAACCTAGATTAATTACTTTAATCCTCAGATTCAGCTTTAGTGAACCGGGAAATCACATTTGGGAAATAAAGGGTGAAAGAACTTTGGCAAAAAAAATTGTCGACTCTACTAGAAAAACTGGATTGATCAGGGAAGTTGGACTTTTTAGGGACAAAACTCAAAAGAGCTAAGGTTCACAGGAGTGGTTGAGAGGATTGTGCCAACTTTGCAGCAAGGTTTTACTCCTTGCTTCTGAATATATCATATTGTGTGACGATTGATAGAGATTTTGATGGATATCACAACCATTAGGAAAGGAACCCTGGGGACAAGGGTTGGTTCAGGATTTTCATGGTAAATACTGGAGCTCATTGTAGTGCAATGAGGGTTCTTCTATGAAAATGGAGGGATTGGGTCAATGAGGCCCTTCTTATGGTCTAACATCTATTCTCTTTTGGGCTAGGATTGACATATCAAATTGGGTAGAAGCCTAGAAGCAGGGTTCAAAAATACGGTTTCGGCGTGCGTAACGGTATCGGCCGAAACCGTTACGTACGGGCGTTACGTAACGGTTTCGGCCGTTACGCTATTTGATCCCTTTTTTTGCTTTAAAAAAATCAAAATAAATCCAATAAATAGAAAAAAAATAATCAAAATGCAAATAATCAAAATAAATCCAAAAAATAATAATAAAAATACTTCTAAAGCCAATATGAAGTTGAAAATGTAAAAAAAATGAAATTAGATGGGTTGAGAGTCTCGAGACTCCAAGTACTGATACTCTGATAGGGCCATAGGCAGATACAATCATACAAATATATAATGATACATACAGTCATAACTCATACTCATCTGCTAAGTCCTAAAGCCACATAGAATTACGGGCTGGCTCATCATCATCATCATTTCTATTTGGTTGAACGTAAGGCTGGTGGTAGAGACTTTCATAGTGTTGGGCTTGGGCTTGAGCATAGTCTTGTGGGAATCCGCTGAGAAAATCGTGTGACTGATAGTACTGCTGCCCCTGCTGGGGATATGTGGGAGGGTATCCATAACCATAAGCTCCATACTGATATTGGGGAAACAAATCATACCCTTCCATGTAGTTCGAAGGAGTCGAATATTGTTCAGCTTCAGCCTCAGGTTCCTGAACCTCTCGCCTCCTACTTGTATTAGGACTCCCTTGAATCTCAGCTCCAATCCAATCGACATCTTGCCCCTGACCAGCATCTACATCATAAATAACTGCTGTAGCACCTGCATCTCCGTTAGGTCCACTACTAGTA
Source organism: Tetracentron sinense (assembly GCA_015143295.1). Taxonomy (NCBI): domain Eukaryota; kingdom Viridiplantae; phylum Streptophyta; class Magnoliopsida; order Trochodendrales; family Trochodendraceae; genus Tetracentron; species Tetracentron sinense. Next base: position 31,907,811 of record CM026558.1, on the reverse strand, counting down.
CTACTAGTAGATGAGAGTTCATGCCCTTCTCCTCCCGCTGACCCTTCACTAACCTCCTCAATGGTTGCTGGTAATTGTGCCGATGCCTTGCCTTTGCCTCTTTCTTTTCTGGCTCTGCTTGTACTTGTAGTCTCTGAAGTAGGTGTAACAGTAAGTGGTTGTATGTCTGTGCCTGTGGTGGCACCTGCTGCGGTCCTCAACTCTTCATTGGTTGCATCTACATGTCCTTCAAGGAAAGATACATCGGTTAGAACCGGTTTTTCCATTTCACGCAACCATGGCTCTAAGGGATCATCATCGGCAAAAATATAATCCAAATTGATTGGATCATAAAAATCATCATCTTGCTCTCTCCTTGTTAGATGACGTGCACGCAATCTCATATTATAGTGGACAAATACCAATTTGTCCAACTTCTCGGAAGTGAGCCTATTTCGCGGCTTTGTGTGAATCAATGAGAATGTGCTCCAGTTTCTTTCACACCCAGATGAAGAGCAAGTCTGACTTAGGATCCTCATTGCAATTTTTCTAAGATCTGGAGCATCCTCGCCATATGTACCCCACCATTCGCCTGAAAAATAAAAGTATCATAAAGTTTAGTTCAGTCATAATTTTATAATTAATAAATCATAATCCAAATTATACGGTTATACACTTATACCTGGTTCAGTCATCTTTCTTGCCAGTCGTGCCGTATCACTTCCAAAAGAGCCTTGTTGCTGCTTATATAGTTGAAGCTAAAAGAAATTTAATTTCAATTAGTATATAAGTATACAACTAAGTTAACTAATTAATAAATGTATAAACTTATAATTTATAATTATACCTGACTCAAGGCTCTTACTTGCTTTTCTTTACAAGGCTCAAGTCTCTGGATTGTTTTTTTCAGGCCTAAAAATACCTCTGGATGGTCGGAAAAAGTGTTTGAATAATAGCAGACGGGATTTAGGAAATATGCTGTATAAAGAAAAAACACATACATCAATTACCAAATAATAAAATAAGAAAATTGACAGTTAATAAATTAAATAACTGTATACGGACCTGCAGCATGGATATCTTGGTGAAGTTGCTTATCCCAGCGCTTATCAATCAAAGCCCAATATTGTTTATACGATGCTCTATTAAGCCCTTTGATTGCTAATTTTGCTCGGTCAATTGCATCGTATATATAGCCTATTGTCGGCTTTGTATCACCATCCACTAATTTCAACACTTTTACTAGGGGCTGTACAGTCTTCACAATCTCTTCTGCCTTTACCCAGAATGTATTTTGTTCGGAGAGGACGATTTGAGCTATCTGCTTAGGCAAGCCCTCTTCACGAGCGTACCTAGATTCCACCCATTTCTCAGAAGTAAACATCTGTAATAATTGTGCCTTATATCGCACAATACTCTCAAGGGCAATATAGTTTGTGACAAATCTAGTAATGCCCGGGCGTAGCAAGTCTCTGCCACCCGTAAACTCCCTCATAACCGCCACCATCCAGTTGTGGTTGTAGATACAACCACTAATCTTTCTAGCTTTATTAACTATTACCTCTATTGAAGGAAGCTTATCTATATCCTCCAGAAGTAAGTCTATGCAATGTGCTGCGCAGGGAGACCAGTATAGATGTTTCCGCTTCTTCATTAATTTCTTCCCAGCTGCCTTATAAGCAGCTTCATTATCGGTTACTATTTGAATTATGTATTTCTCACCGACTTCTTCAACAACTTGATCCATCAAATGAAATAAGAACTTATGGTCTTTTACTTTTCCAGACACGTCCACTGACTTTTGGAATATAGTACCTTGTCCATTATATACCATAAAGTTCATAATTGATTTTCGAGTAGGGCCACTCCATCCATCACACATCAGAGTGCACCCATATTCCTCCCAAGATCTCTGAAACTTCTGAATATAAAGCCTCAAGTCTTGAACTTCTTCATCCAAATATCTTCCCCCAATCTCGTAAGAACTAGGTCCTTTAACCCTTGGGCCTGCCGTTGCTATAACATCTATCATAGCCTGGAAGTAAGGGGAGGTCGCTGCATTAGGAGGGATGCGATTCCAATGGAAAAATCGTGCAATTGCCTTGCCCACTTTTGCCCTTATCCCTTTATCGAAACTGGACTTCACACTAGGCTGAGTGGCAGTCTCGGGTCGCATCAAGAAAGGGTCAATAGGACCTCGACCACCTCTTCCTCTAACATCACACGAACTCTCACCAGGTACTCGTGAGCTTGAAGACCTAGGCAAATGTGATGAACGGCTTGCTGGTGGCTGCTGTGATGAAGACTCTCCAGATTCAAAACGTCTCCCAGTAGCAGCAGTAAATCGTCGACTAGTCTCATCCGAGTGAAAGCTATCCATGCTGGCCCTCAAACCCGCCTGTAAAATAGCTTCATCATCAAGTTCCTGTTCCGCTACGTCAATATCTTCTTCGTCATCATCTGAAACTCTGTCCATGTTAGCTATTCTCTCAGCAACTTTTCTTTTCTGAGCTTTAGCTGCGTGAGCATCCTTCAAATGATCTCTCATCATAATACGAATCTCTTTCGGAACTGCAGTACACCCTGCTATATCACCTGCTTTGTGAGCCAAATGTTCCTTGAATCTTGTAATCCCCCCAGTAATTGCTCTAGAACAATAATTACATTTGATCTTATGCCTAGTATCCCCTACTCTCTGCCCAAACTCCCAACCAATATCTGTGTCAGTTCTCTTTTTCGGCGGCATTATGTAGGGTATTCAATAAGAACTCTAAGAAATAAGAATACCCTAATCTGCAAAAAATACTCACATTTAATAATATTCCAAGTTCCAACAAAAATACTAACATTGTTTAACAATTCATAATATTCTGAAATAAATACTATCATTTTATAACATTTAATCATATTTCCAAAAAAAATACTAACATTTAATAATATTTCCAAAAAAAATACTAATATTTTCTAACATTTAATACTAACATTTTCTAACAATTCATAATATTTCGAAATAAATACTATCATTTTCTAACATTTAATAATATTCAAACAAAAATACTAATATTTTCTCACATTTAATACTAACATTTTCTAACATTTCATAATATTCCAAATAAAATATTAACATTAATATTTTCCAAAAAAAATACTAACATTATCTAACAATTCATAATATTCCGAAATAAATACTATCATTTTATAACATTTAATCATATTTCCAAAAAAAATACTAACATTTAATAATATTTCCAAAAAAAATACTAATATTTTCTAAGATTTAATACTAACATTTTCTAACATTTCATAATATTCCAAAAAAAATACTAACATTAATATTTTCCAAAAAAAATACTAACATTATTCAACAATTCATAATATTCCGAAATAAATACTATCATTTTATAACATTTAATCATATTTCCAAAAAAAATACTAATATTTTCTAACATTTAATACTAACATTTTCTAACATTTAATACTAACATTTTCTAACAATTCATAATATTTCGAAATAAATACTATCATTTTCTAACATTTAATAATATTCAAACAAAAATACTAATATTTTCTCACATTTAATACTAACATTTTCTAACATTTCATAATATTCCAAAAAAAATACTAACATTAATATTTTCCAAAAAAAATACTAACATTATCTAACAATTCATAATATTCCGAAATAAATACTATCATTTTATAACATTTAATCATATTTCCAAAAAAAAATACTAACATTTAATAATATTTCCAAAAAAAATACTAATATTTTCTAACATTTAATACTAACATTTCATAATATTCTAAAACAAATACTAACATTTTCTAACAATTCATAATATTTCGAAATAAATACTATCATTTTCTAACATTTAATAATATTCAAACAAAAATACTAATATTTTCTCAGATTTAATACTAACATTTTCTAACATTTAATACTAACATTTCATAATATTCCAAAAAAAAAAGTAATATTTTCTAACATTTAATAATATTCCAATTTCAAAAAAAAATACTAACATTTAATAATTAATACTAACATTTGGTGTTCCAAAAAAAAAATAGAGAGAAAGGAATAGTGGAATACCGAATAGACGAATACGTGAAATTAAGAGAAAAGCGGTAGCCATGACCAAGTGACCAACTAACCAAGAGCCTTGTGCGACAAAGGGTGTAGGCGACGGTGCAAGGAAGCAGGATTGAGTTGTAAGTCGTAACTCGTAATACTTGAGGGAATGAAGTATGAAGGATTGAGTTTGAGTCGTGAGACAGTGAGAGGCCGAGGAGTTATAAATTATATTATATAAGGAGAATTCAATCAGAGAAGAGAGAAGACTGTCTCACGGTTTCACCAAGGTCCAAGAGACATTCACGTAAAGTCTGCAAAAGAATCTTTGAAGTTTGAATTTTGAGTTAACTTTGAAAAGCAAAGCTGCAAAGGCTGCAAAAGATGATAAAGAATAAAGTAAAAAAAAACAAAACAGGCTAACAGCTGCAAAAGCAGATTCGCAGAAACGTAACAGCCGTTACGGTTGCGTAACGGGCGTTACGCCCGTTACGTAACGGTAACGGCCGTTACATGGCCTGTATGCTAAAAAATGCGTGTCGTCGCGGTATCGGGTAACGGCTCATACCGAAACCGTTACGTAACGGGCGTTACGTAACGGTTTCGGCGTTTTTTGAAACCATGTGTACAAAAGAACACTGAGCCCCTTGGCATTGCTTGTGTAATTGGGCCTCTGTAATATATTGTATTATCTTGTTTCTCTCCTTCATTGATTAAGCTAGAGACTAAGAGTAATTGTCTGGATCCTATTGATGCATAACTATCCTGGTTGGCCTTTCGATCAACAATAAACCTATGCATAGCGGGAAGTTAATCCTTGACATTTTTCTGAACGACTTGTCCTAAAGAAACATCCTTGTAATTGAACTCTTTATCCCACCAATGACACCATTATAGTATTTGTTACAGCTTTGTTAATAAATTATTATGAGTTCACTCCAGCCAGAATGAATGTCTTGCTGGTAGTCAAATTTTCACTTGCTCCTGACAGGAAATAACTGGAGGAAGGGGTGTGGATATTGCTGTAGAAGCATTGGGGAGACCACAAACCTTTTTGCAGTGCACACAAAGTGTACGAGATGGAGGAAAAGCTGTAATGATTGGACTTGCGCCGTCCAATGTTATAGGGGAGATTGATATAACCCGTCTTGTTCGCAGACAGGTATGTGTACATTCTTCCGACAGTTATTAATTGATTTTTTTTAATTGATGTTTTTCCTCCATCTCACTGGAAAACTAGCAAGAGATATATTGATCATAAAATCCTATATCATCCTCTTAAAGTTTAGTCTCCTTGGCCAATGACTTAGTGTGAAATGGGAATGCCCCTCAAGGATGCTCCATATCACCTCATGGTATACAGATAATACTGTCATATTATAATTCTGGTCATTAGAGAATATTCATTCAGAAACATAAACTTTCCCTGCAACATTCTAGGAAATCTTGCAAAACTGAAATGAAGTAAAAGTTAGCTATCACAAAAGCCCGAGTATTATGAGAGTGCTGGAAAAGTGAACAAATGCATTCCTTACAGACGGAAAATTTTAGTGAACTTTCTACATAATTCCAGATGTCAGAGGTCGTTGAATGTCAGAACAGTGGTTACAGCAATATATCATTATGTTGTAACTAAAGTTTATTTACATCTTCATTTGCTTTCTACATACAGTTAAGATTAGTCTAGATTCCATTTATTAAGTCCCATATCATTGAACTGACCGTTCATGTGATGATATTATGGAGCAGATAAAGATCATTGGCTCTTATGGAGCGAGGGCGAGGCAAGATCTTCCTGCATTAGTTAAACTTGCTGAGACAGGCATCTTCAATCTCACTGCAGCCGTTTCAAGAAAATGCAAATTTGAGGAGGCAGGCAAAGCATACCAGGATCTAGACAAGGGAAGTATCATTGGCCGAGCTGTAGTCGAGATAATGTAGTACAGAATCTCTCCTACGAGCATTCTGGTATTGGAAGCCAGATTCGCATCGTTACCTGCTTACCCTGCTTCTATGTACAGACTTTCCTTTGAAGAAAACATCCGGTCTAACTATAAAGCTTCTCGTCAGAAAAGCCTATTCCCTGCTCATTAATGAGCACGTTCAATGGCTTCCCTCTTTACCAAGTGGCTTCTATGCATGGCCTTTCTCTTAAGGATCTCAATAAATCCCCTCACTCCAGTACAAGGTATCTCTACTAGGATGTAGGAAGCAAATTGCTTATGTTCATCCATCTTTTCTGATAATTGCGAACAATCACCTGAAATGTTTGCTATGATATGTTTTTGGTCATCTTCCAGTGGGTTTGAATCCTCAAAACTATTTAGTTTGAATTGAAAATTAGGACATTTTGCGATCTTCATTTGTTCTGATGTTCGTGCAAGGGATTGTCTTGTTAGATAACTGGAATCATCAGTGCTATTGACTTGTTTTGGACTTCTTGTCATACCTCTGGCCCATTATGTAGTGCTATTGGTCATCCAATGGTCCTCGTCTAGTAGGTCTCTAGGATCTACGACCACAGGTTTCTCCATGGAACAATCTCTGTCCATAATTGGAGGAATGCATCTGAGGATTCAGACTTGTAACCACAAATCAGAAATACTTTTGAGGTGGTTGCTGATAATGGGGCAGTGTGTTGTGTGCTTGGATTAAGTAATTAGACCCTCTTCTCTTTGACAGAACGGTCTTTTGAGGCGGAATGGTTGAGGTGCATCTCATTTGGTATCAGAGTAGGCACAACGTCTTGAGTTCGAGTCGTGGGGGTGTCATGGTGGGGCTGCCTAGGGTGGGTTATAGGGGCCCACTCGGGTCGTAGTGCCGTGATTGCTGCTGTGGACGTTAGTTCGGAAGTGTGGTGGTTTGTTGTGTGCCTGTGTTAAGAAATTAGACCCTCTTCTACTTTGACAAATTGGCTTGTTGTGTGCCGGGGTTAAGAAATTAGACCCTCTTCTCCTTTCACAAATCGGTCTTTTGAGGTGGAATGATTGAGGTGCATGTCATAGTGCAACAAGAAATTCCATGGCTGTCATATGGTCTTGAGCATCTAGTGAGTCCTATCATTCACCTTCTGAATTAGGGATATTGCTAACCCTATAATAAACAAAAGGTAAACGTCATCCATTGTTATTTTAGGGCATCGATGCCTAATGATGCAATTGTGAATAAGGACAATGGGCGGATCAAAGATATGGGTGAAGAGGTTCTACATGTAATGATTTAATTGAATAAGATATCAGAAGTTCTAACATGGGGTACAAATGAAATTCTTGTGCCAAAATATATTTAAACTGATATAGTAATAGAGAGCGAATGATATAAATGGAATGAATTAAAAAAAAAATTATGTGGGAAATTTAGGATAATGCAGTTCCAGATGATTCGAATAATCAATCAAAGAAAATCACCATAGCTAGTAAGTTTGAATGTTACAGACATTTTAAGCCGGAGGCTCTCTCAGTGACTCCCATCTTTTCTGTGGCGGAGACCTTACAAGAAATCTTTGGAACATTGTTGGCTTTGTTCTGAATATACAATTTCCCATCATAGACTCTATTCCGACCATGATCTTGAGTATGTGCCAGATCAAAAATTTGGTTCGGTTAATAGTTTTATTTGTACTGGTTAAACCAGCCTTAGTGTATAAACGGAACTTCTATTGTACTCTTAATAGAATAGCTGGTTGGGTTAAGGATACATCAGAGTTTTGGAATTTCACAGGTCATATGTTGAAAAGGGAAGAGGATTTTTTTGTATTTTTTATAAATATTCTCTCTTGTTTCCTTCTACAAAAGGCCGATTCCGGGCTGGTTTAAACTGAATACTGATGTTTAAACTGAATACTGATGGGAGCAGCCATTGTTAATTCGGGGGTGTTTGGTGGTGGAGGAGTGACTCGGGATACTCATGGTGGGTTGGTACTGGCTTACTATGAATATTACAGTATAGCATCCAACATTATAGCTGAAGTCAGAGCTGTTTAAGATGGTTGTACCTTATGCGAAAAGGAATATTATCATTGAAAGTGACTTCAAGATTATCATAGGCGTGATTAATGAAGTTATTGATCTTCCGTGGTGGACTTGGTATTGGTAGGAGGTACATTGAAAGTTAAATGCAAAGTCATTTTTCCACATGTATTCAGAGAGATAATCAGGTTGGAAAGAAAGCTTGTACGAAACGAGACATCAAATTTTAATATTTTTGTTATTTTAAAAAATACATGTGGATGTCGAGAGGGGTAAATTTGCCATTTTAGAAAATACATGCAAAAGGGATGCATTTGTTATTTTAGAAAATATACCCATAGAGGATATATTTGTCATTTTAGAAAATACATGTGAAGATTAATATTTTTGTCATCTTAAAAAATATATGTGATATATTTTTGTCATTTTGTAAATATATTTGAAGAGATGTATGATGTTATTTTAGAAAATACACATGTAAGGCTGCTAATGGGTTGGGTCGGGTTTGTCCAAGGCCAGCTCTCACTTGTAAGGGTCTGACCCATGCCCTCAGAATCTCAGATGTCATGGATTGCCCAGGCCCAAGCCCAGCCCTCAAGCACTGTTAATGGGCTCACCTAGCCAGGTCTTAGGTCTAGTGCTTGAGGCACCCATCCAATGGACCAATGTGGTTCAATGAAGCCACTCCATTCTCTTTGGGCAGTGAACCCGACGTGTCACCTTGATTAGACTGTTTGGATTGAACCGATTAATCTCCTAGAGTGATCAATCACGATCACTGTACCACTAGTGGACACGTGGGTCAATCATAAATAGACAATCGAGAGTGATCGTCCCAATTGCACAGAGTGAGCCTCACGCCCAAAGCCCTTTGCCCGCTCCTGAGTCTGCCCTTGTTGCGAGCATGAAGTCATGCACTCAAAATATGGTATGGTCTAAAGGAATGAGTGAGAAGAGTTTATACACCTTATGTGTTTTTGTTTATTTATTACAATCTGTATAAGGCATTCAAACCTTTATATTCCCATGAGAAATCCCATAAGTTCCAGATGAGATTACAACTTCGAAGAGAAAAAATACAAGTGAATGAGCATGTCTCACTTCAAGAGACTAAACTTCAAATCACCTCACAACACTATTTGATTAGGACCATTTTGAAATAAACATATCATTTGTCAGGCTTACAATCTAATCTATAAATTGAAAGGACTAAATTTAAAATTAAAAATATTTTTACAGATCGAAGTAACTTAATTCGCGTATTATAATTGAAGTGATTTCCAAGAAAGCAAAGTGGATTTTTGTCCCAAATGAATTGGCTTATTTGAAAAAAAAGCCTTGTTCCCCATTCACAAGATGAATTTTAACTCAAAAAATTTGGGATGGGATCGACTAATGAATATGGTTGTGATGGGCAGGATAAAACATACTCCTCTAACACTAACTAGTCGTAGTTAAATAATATGGATGCCCCAAAAAATGTATAATAAAAAGACAGTTAAAAGACCCACGAGGGGTAGCTCAATGGTCGGCGAACCATAAACTCGGAGGTCAGTTATTCGAGTCCCTCTCTTAACACCTCATGGGGCTTGTGGTGTGGGTCTCATGGGGGTTAAGGGATTAGTTTGGCATATGCTAAGATACCCCTAACTTGAAAAAAAATAGTTAAAAGAAAAGAGGTAATGTTTTGGGTTTAAAATGTTGTGCAGACGTGTCTTGTATTCAATTTAAGTTAGACTCCAGTACTATTATCACTCATACTTTGTTATCGATGAAATGTCTTATTGTACTTGGGCAATTTTGGTCACTGGGTCATATATATATCTTATTATATTTGGTCTAGGGTCTCAAGAGTGATTGCTGAGTTCGTTTGAATTGAGAAATGATAGCATCCTTGTAATCTTTGCTTATTGCTAATTAAGAAGACGATCATGTCCATAACATAGCGCACATTAGATGAGCCACGTAAATCCTGTGTTTTTCTCTATGTTTGTCTAATTTGATTTTCATTTTTATTTTGAACACAACCCATCCAATTAGGCATGGGAAACCTATATGCAAGCCTAGTTACTTCTGTACCCAAAAAGAAAAAAAGGTTTAGAGAGGAGGAAAGTAGAATCCCAATAAAAAATGCTATGGACCCTTGAATGCACATGCTTACGTGCAAATTTACAAGCATGCAGGTGGAGGTGTTTGTGTGGGTGGTCGCATGCGTCTGCGTGTGTTCCCATAGCAAATCAAAATGGTACATGGCACAGGCAGCATGTTCATATAATTGGAGTTGAATTGTTTATTAAATCCTCCCTTTTAGCATTTGAGAAGGACTTTGGATATGTAAACATTGTTAGATACGCAAAAGTTAGGAGGGTAGATCTTCGAATAAGTAAGATCTTAGCAAGCAGTTTAGAATATTAGCCCTTTATTCGTAACATATATTGACCAAATCCCTTTAGTCCTTTCTCTCTTTCATAGAAGGAAAACTTGGCACGTGAGGTCTCCATGTTTAGGCCAGTCAAACGTTTAATCTAGCAAGTAGGAATCATCATCTTTTATAATATATATATATATATAGATAGATAAATAGATAGATATTATCTATGGGGATAATATTGTTCACTAAAACTAGGTGGACTTGGTAATATTCACTAATTTTTTTTGTCCCTATATATTTAATATCATTCTATTAATTAATATAAGGATAATTTAATATTTTTATAAAAAAACAAATATATATATATATATATATATATATATATATATATAGAGAGAGAGAGAGAGAGAGAGAGAGAGAGAGAGAGAGAGAGAGAGAGAGGATGGGTCCGTAGCATATGCCGATGCATTGGCTTTGCATCATGACAATACTATGAGACATCATTTATCCATTGTTAGTAGTTAGGGATAAGGATAGGAAAGAGTGAGTAAGCTATGTGGCGCGGATTATTTAAAACAACATGTGTGTCTCGTGTCAAAACATGTGGACGCAGACTTAGACATGATTATTGAAACTCGTATCTGAAGAATTTGTGCATTTTGGATACAAATAAATATGAAACGAAACATGAATGATAATAATAAACTTTTAGTATTATACAGTAGACATATAACTGCATTTAATTAGTATAAATTTAAACCAATTCTTTCAAATTCTTTCTAACTCTCTCATCATCAGAAAAGAAAACCGATAAGAAAAATGGAGAAGAACCATGATTCATTTGTCTTCAATAGGAAAAAAAAAAGTGAAAGAATAAGAGGAATTATTAATCAATATAACATAAAAGAAATGGGAGATAAAGAGAAAGAGACAGAGGAATAAAAGTGTCAATAGGCTGACTTTAGGCCACAAAAACTCTTTTAAACTAATATTCCTTGAAATTAGCATTAATATTTGGAATTAATACGTACATATATATATATATATATATATATATAATATGTTCATTACTTTATTAATTTATTTGCTTTAATTTATGACTTATTTATATTGTTTGATGACCTATAATTTGTAATAATTTTGCTTTCATATTTAACTAGCAAAAAGCCCTTGTGATGCACAAAAAATACTCTAAGAAAAAGGGGTAAATGATTGTAAAAAAGAATATATATATATATATATATATATATATATATAAATGTAGATAAGACTAATAAAATTCTTTCTGAGACAAAATTTTAAAACTTAATTTAAAGAGGCGTGCTAGCCCTTCTCTCGGTCAAACTCTACTCTCAGCCTCCACCAACCACCTATCCATTATCAAATCAGTTATGGTGGTTAAAGCACTATCTCTCATCAAGAATGAACAAGTGGTTGGTGGAGACTGAGAGTAGAGTTTGACTGAGAGTAGGGCTAGCATTCCTCTAATTTAAAATAAACTAAAAAAAAGGACGAGGGAGAATTGTTAGCCTATAGTTTTTCACCTTAAGTCTCCATATCGATTTTGATGATAACACACTAATGTAATGAGATTTGTGTTACTAATGTCTCATTTAAGTTTATGTGAAATATAGAATACCAAGAGCGTTAGCAAATCCATTAAGAGAAAAACATAAAAATGACACCATCTATGAAGAGAATTGTGATCATCAAGTCAAAGCAAGCCATTGGATCACGTTTGATCACAATTGATGATATAGAAGACCTTGTCAAAGCCCAAAGTCCAAGTCGGATCATGAAGTTAAAGTCAAATTTGCTCAATATCAAGAATGAAGAATGAAGACTCTCTAGAAGATTTTAAGGTTTTATATTTTAGTATGAGAATGTCTAGGACTTATGTAAGAAGTCTTCAAAGTTTGGTCGGTTGAATGCATCATAGGTACCTTAAGACCCAGTTGAATATCAATCTAAGGACCTAAAATATGATAATTATCTTGATTAAGATAAGATAAAAGACTAAGGAAATCATGCCCATTGAATTTGTTAAGAAAAGATGAGTTTTCGCAAAAAAATACAAAGGACTCGTCGACGAATGCTCAGAGTCAAATCAGACTCGTTGATGAATGGAGTTACAGAACTTTCTGTAACTTTCTATCTTGGAACTCGTCGACGAATGCTAAGTGAATTTTTACACTCATCGACGAATGCTTGCGGGAAAAGTTGAAAATAGCCTGTAACAGCTAGTTTTCAACAGCTCTTTGAGAAATCAATAAGTATATAACGGCTATATTTTTGCAAGGGCTATAAATATGATTGATTTATGAATTAAATAAAGATCTCCAATACTTCCAATCATTCAATCCATTACTCCAAAGCTTATATTTCAAATCTATCGAGTTATAACTTAGAAATCTCAAATCCGAGTTATTGAGCTATTCAACTCCTATCTTTGAGGGATTCATAGTGAGCTTTATTGTAATCATCCAGCTTGTTTTAGGAGCACTTTGATATTGTAAACACTTCTATCCAAGTGTGTTGAAATCAAGAAGTTCGTGGGAGTCTTGTCCTTGAAGCGGAGAACTTTGTAAGGTTTGGTCACTACGCAAAAAGTGGACTAAGTCTATGGAGGATTGTTCCCTTGCAAGGTTTGATCTCGACCCGTAAGAGAGATTGTAAAGGTTTGATTTTCACCTAGAAGAAGATCGTGCGTTTGAGTAAAATGTGTGAATCCTTGAGCGGAGAAGCTTAAGGCGGGGACGTAGGCGGGTTGCCGAACCTCGAGAACAATATCGTGTGTCATATTGTGTTTGCATTCTCTCTCCCTTCTCTTTATATTCTTGTTTATATTGTTTGAATAGAATTACATAGTTTCTAATTTCTTTTAACTAGTTTTAGTTGAAATTCCGCTTAAGGAATTAAGAATAATTTTAAATTTATCATAGACCCTAACCATCCCCCCCTCTAGGGCCCAATCCTTGGGCAACAAGAATGACAATATTAATTTTATTTGAATATTTTATATTTATTTTGTTTTATTTCTCTATTATTTAGTAGAAAGCTTAAGCTCATGAAAAGAATGTACAAACATCACACCATTTGTCATGTAGTGAAATAATGCTACCTTAGCATATTAAAGTTTTACCAAAAATAAAAGAGAAAATAAAAAATGTCATAATTATGTTTTTTTTTTTTAAGGGGTCGTTGATAACCTGTGATCAAACTCATAGTCTAAAGGCTATGAGTTTGAATTATGAGCTCGAATCTCACGAGCATTTATTCCATATTTTTGTAATTTTAGTACTATTATAGAAATAGAATAACAATAAATGAAAAAAAAAATTCATAAGAACCTCATCAAGAGATTGTTATTAGGATGAAAAAATTTAAGAGGGTTGGTTTGGAGAAATTTTTTTTTAATAGAAGTTTAAAGGGAAGGTTATTCTTGGACCGACAATACAAAATTTTAGTTATAATTTTCCCAATCAAAATAAAATAATGTGTGTGGACATTGGATTTTGCACCATTCCAAACAGGGAACGCTTACAAGAAATAATGAAAAGGCATTACGAACAGAGTTGCCACCTATTATAATAATGGGAGAATAGGAACCCTAATCGATAATGTATAAGACAATGATCTTCATTAAAGATTCTGGGTACGTAAGAGATTCAGTTACGCTAAGAAAAAATGCTAGATAATTATAGACTCCTGCTAAGAGAAAATGCTAGATAATTATAGACTCCCACCAGTGGTGTTTCCGGCCTTCTCCCCAAATCCACTTTAAACTAATTGGAAACTAGAATAAAATTAATTTCTATCTTAACATGCTATTAAGGAATCATGCATGCTAATATAGAATCAACTAAATAGATATAGTCAAACTAAGTTTGGTACAAACATTGCTTTATATGAAATTAGAATCAACCCTAATTCAAACAAACATGCAAAAGAAAAAGGAGCTTTTGGTTTTTTTTTTTTTTTTTGGGGGGGGGGGGGGGGGGGGGGGGGAAGATTGCGTATGTATTCCATGTAGACTGTCGTAGTTCCATAAGTCATGCAAGCATACATGCATACAAGCTCACAAAATAAATAAACAAACAAGTATAACATAGATGACATAAGATATCATAGCAATCATACAAGATAATATAAAAAATCACACATGCAAGCAAGCAGGAAAAACAATTTTTTAGATTTTGGAATTTTCTTATTTGTTTTGAATTTTTTACGCTTTTTAATATTTTGGAAATTTCAATGGCCTAAGCAGTTTAAGCTCTTACGAGGATGGAGCTTGATGTTAAGGAAAGTTTATCCTAAATCCGGGGTAATAACCAGTCTTATGAAATCAGCTCCATATCCAAAATAGTGAGTGTGCATTAAGCTTACAAGGCTAACGCATTATTTTTGACTAGATACCCTATTCTATATCCAAAATAGTGAGTGTGCATTAAGCTTACAGGGCTAAGGCATTATTTTTTACTAGATACCCTATTCTGACTTCAGATTCAAAATCTAAGGCCAGAATTGAGCCTAGCAGGTTTGATCAAACCCTAAAAGTAAAGAAAAATGACACTATAACAAAACTACCGTATAGCAATGGAAATTTTCCGTGTCTGATATTATTTTTCCGTGTCTAATAGTATTAGACACGGAAATAATAACCGTTTCTAAACTGTGACAGATGCTCTCGTCACTGATGCTATTAGACACGAAAAGAATTATCCGTTTTTAATACTATTATTAGACACGGAACTATTTCCGTGTCTAAAACCTTTATTCGTAAGAAATACAAACATATATGATGTCACAATGTTCCGTGTCTAATAATATCATTAGACACGAAAATATTTCCGAGTCCAATATATTTTGGCAACGGAAATAATTTTGTGTCTAATATATGGTGGACATAGAAATATTTCTGTGTCTAATAGATTTTTGTAACAGAAATATTTCCGTATCCTATATATGTTGGTAACAGAATATATGTTGGCAACAAAAATAATTTCGTATCTAATATATGTTGGACACGGAAATATTTCCGTGTCTAACACATTTTTGCAACCGAACTATTTCTGTGTCTAATACATTTTTGCAACTGAACTATTTCTGTGTCTAATGTTACCTTCACATTAGAAACGGAAATATTTCCCTATGTGGTATGAATTTTTTTTTTTTTCAAACTAGTACCCTGAATCCCAAAACTTGTTATATATAAAAATATTTTCGTCTCTGGTATGATAATATTTCCATCTCTAAAAGGAAGAAACCTAAGGCCCTGATGAAGAGAAGCCTCACATATACAAAAAAACATGATACATATCAATATTAATTGCAACCTAAACTAACCTAAGGTTCCGCCCCTTCTTCACAACCCTCCAACATGAATTCTCTATCATTCACGTCATAGTAAAAAGAATGAGAGCATGAGGAAGAGATAGGCACATATAGTGAAATGCTAAATTTGACAGGATTCTGAGCCTCCGAATTGAACTTCTGACGCCCTCCCTTAACTCCACACAAAAAATTATTGGTCCAAGATGTGCCTGACTCCTCAAGGACTTAAGGGAGGGGAGAGAAGGTGCTTTGATTTTTCAGGAAAATCCGTTCCCAAAACTCCCTCAGAATCTCCCCAAAATGATCCTACACTTGTTTAACTATTTTTGAGCATCCAAACAGTTTCTTGCGAATAAGGGTATTTATAGGGTGGATTTTGGTAGAGATTCCAGTCCTTAGTCGATATGGGACTAAAGAAGATAGAAATAGGGGACATTGTTCCAAACGGCGTCCAATACTTAAAGGTAGCAAGGGGCGTTACTAGGCAGATTGGTGTTCAAATGAAGGGCAAAAATGAACTAGGGAAGCCCGCTGTTCCAAATGGCATCCGTACCTTAGGCTGACTTTTTTTTTTTCTTTTTGGGAGTGGGGGCGCTGTTTGGAATTAAGGCTTCCTTTTTTTTTTTTTTTGGCCTCGGATTGTCTCTGGTCAGAAAGGGCTCTCGGGGTTCCATACATTGTGCGGCAGCTGGCAGAAAAATGGGGAGAAGTCATTTATTTTCTCCCCATGATTTTTAACTTCACCCCATTTGATATCTCTCCCCCTTATTCTCACACACTTATCACCACTTGTCCATTTGTGTGTGTAGAAGTCAAAATCATGGGCCCCATGATTTTGACTTCTTCACCACATGTCACCTATTCTATGGAACCCCGAGATAAGCCCTTTCTGGCTTCGCCAGAGGCAAGCCAAGGCCTTTTTTTTTTTTACCTTGGTGCCACGTGTCATGTTTTGATATGTTGAAAACTTATTTTTGTATTATAAGCCTATTTTGTCCTCTTGAATGCCAAAATTGAACAAAAAATTATTTTGAATAATTTTGGATAAAATGATTCATAATTGTAGAATTTTGCTAGGGTATTTTGATAATGTGCACCTAGGGGCATTTTAGTCATTTTTTAAATAAAAAACAAAGATAGTCTTTTTGCTCTAAGGATTTGGAGTATCTGAGTTTGCGTTTTGTCGGCATTCTAGGACGACCAAAAGTTGGCTCTTGGCTACCTCAAAGTTTTTTTGTTTTCAAGCAAAAAAATGTGATTCAGGTTAAATAACTTCAATCATGTTATTTTAACTACATCACTAAAAATAACATGATTCAAATTATTTAATCTGAATCAATTAATTTATATGGTTCATTCAAGTAACTTGATTTCAAGCAAATAACGCAATTTAAGTTATTTTAACTGAATTAGTTTGTATGGGATCAATAGGTGGCTGATGAGTTATAAGTTAGATGCCCCCACCAATAGGGACGGTCTCGGTTAGGGTTGAGATCATACAGAAGCTTTATCCTTGTAATTATGGGAGAAATTATACTACAAAACTGCCACTAGGTTTGCGTTGAAATGGGGAGATCCGTTTTAACGCGTTGAAGCCAATTTATATTTAAACTGAAGAACACATATTAAAACCAATCAAATGGAGATAAATTATTAATTGTCATTGATGATTTGGAGAGTAGAATTATGTGGAGATATAACATAGGTCAAACATAAGCGTACGTGTAACACACGTTTATAAATGAGACCAAAGAGAAGGGCTCATGTGCACATGCTGGCCGGGAGAGAGGGAGAGGTCAATATAGTTTGTGCATGTAATGCATAGGAGCACACAAACATCAACTTAGGTCAAATGCTAGTGTAAACATACATTCATGATTTATATAGATGAAAGCATAGAGAAGGGGGCACATATGCACATGGTACAGAAGATCAACTTAGGGCATCGGCAGGACTATTCCACATAATATTAAGAAAGAAAAATAGGGCTTCTTCTACTTCTTCTACTACTTAGTATTAGCATTAATGGGGTTGAAGTATTCAAAGTCAAACGGTCTGAATCCCAAACCCTGTTAGGGTTTGAATTTGATCTACCCATATTCCAAGGGTTAGAGCTACTGTTAGCTGAGGATTCGATTTGGGATAGAAGAGACAATCAGAGACAGGCATGTAGTAAAATAAAGGAAGCTCAAATCCCATATCCACTTCATTTGCAAAGGCCTGCCTTCGTTTCACAGACACTAATTCAAAAGACAAGCATGGGTTGGTTTTTCCCGAGAAAACTCTTTTTTTTTCTTTTGTTTTTCTTTTTAAAGCTTCTTCATCGACCTCTGTGCATGGATTGCAATATTCACGTATTCTTTCCGAGGAGGCACGGGCACTCCGCCGATTTCTCCTAGGCACACCCTCCAGTTCCTAGAAGGGTTTGAATATTAGTTATCATATTTGGATTCTCGTGCAAAACACTTAGACCTTAGCGTGTAACTACGTAGTTGAAGATTAAAGGAGAAAATATCTGAAATAAAAGACTTAAATTCTCTACCTTTGTAACCAGAGTTGTAATACAAAAACTTTCTTTTAACTCTGGTTAACAATTTTACCCTTTGAAGTTATTTCTTTTTAAAAACCAAGGTAAGATAATGGAACCCTAAGGGCCGGTTTGTGAATTTTAACCACAGTTAAGTGGTATTAAAAGGGACACGTGTTGACCTATGATTTATAAGAGACCGATTGATTATAACTGTAGAGAATTTCAAGTCGGAAGGAAAAATATTTATTGAATAAAAAAAGATTTCCTTGATGTTTACTCTCACTGAAGGAAGCAAATCGTCGTTCTCTCCCAGATGCGAATTGTTCGCCACTTGGTATTTTACCGTTATTTTAAAATGAAAGTACCCGAAAGAATCCCATGGCTATGACCCGACCAACCACCACCTATGGTTCACCACTCAGACCCCTCTCCCCAACTTAACGGTGCGCTTTGTTTCATGAATCTCCGCGCCTTTTACTCTCGCTTGTTATCCGCTTGATGCCCCCTCCTCCCCATCCCCACTGCTCTTTAATTAACCCTATAAAAATCCTACTTATAACCCATCGAAAAGTACTCTTATTCCTAAGTCCATTTACTTAAAATTGAGGTGTAGACCTATTATTATTAGGTATTCTTTACTCTTAATCAAAAATCAACACTTATTAGAACAAAAGGATATGTGCTGGTTTTTACTCAAAATAATGTCAAGTGTTGATTTTTGGCTTAGAATAGGAAATGTCTGAAAGTAGGGCTATAAGGGTTCTTAAAAATTTTGCTAACCCCACTCACATTGCTATACTCGTACCATATAAGGGAAGTGCTAGCCCTACACTCAGGCCTTTTCTACTCTCAGCCTGAGACAACCACATGTCCAATATTCCCACTATAAAGCATTGCAAACGTTAAAAAGGCATATGCTTTATCAGTGAAAATTGACAAGTGGTTGGCTTAGACTGAGAGTAGAAAAGGCTTGAGAATAGGGTAGCACTCTTCAAAATATAGAGGGGTGCCAACAGGGAACGGAGAGTGTGCAATAACTTAGGAGGAGTGTTAGCCAAGCCGCATTTACTCAAAAACTTTCCACAAACGAAAGATGAGGTTAACACGTGGAGATCTTTCATTATTTTAACTGTTAAAAAATTAAAAGTCAGAACATGTTAGACATTTGTAGCTCCCCAGTTGCATCTTTGGAAGATTTGAGACTGGGGCTAGCAAAATCTATAATGTAGTTAAGCAAGCAGGAACACTCATCCATGGCATCACACGTGCAATTGAATAATACACTCACTGATTATGGGGAAGTAAATCGTCTCTGTTCTTTCTAGTGGCTATGAGTATTTAAAGGCTAGGATCAAATTGTCTGTACGGAATTAGTAGTTGTATAAGAGATTTTACCCTTCAAACACCTGGGCACAAGGAAGAGCCAAACATTTTGATTCCCTTATTATTTATGCATGGTTTCATGACCTAGGCATACTGAATTAAAAAAAAAAAAATTAATTGTTTAAAAAAATATTAAAAAAAATCCTAAAAATAGTTTTTAAATTTTAAAAAATAAATAATATATTTTTTAAAAAAACCACGGATGGGTGGGTGAACACTTGCGGTGAGTGAATCTTAATCACAAGTAAAGTGATTAAAAAGTATAAAATGAATACGTGGTAACCAGAAGGGGTGATAATACTAAATCCGGATATCACCATAAGAAGGGGTGATAATACTAAATCCGGATATCACCATAGAAGATTTGGCTTCTAGATTTTTCTTTCGTGTTGCACCTAGACAGAATTAAAAAAATTGATTCTGCGACTGTGCCTAATACTCCCCTAACATGATACCGTGTCATCATTTTTTTCTCTTTCCCAAAAAATTAAAAAAAAAGTGTTCATTTTTTTTCTAAATTTTAGTTAGAGAGAGTAGCTGGAAAAGGAAATGGTAACCCAATCATAGTGGCAGGATGCACCTGTAAGGTTCTGCCATTTGGGTGTTACCTAGTTTTTACCACTTAAGAGGATTACCATTTGAGCACCGCCTCTATAGTACAAGATTTGTTTGTAGTACCTGTCCACATACCAAGTACCATGTATCAAGACCATCATTCACGTGTAAGCACGTAAAGAAGGGGTGCACACTACGCACAGGGCTTACTAATGTAGTAAAATTTTATAATTATTACTAGAAGTGGTGGTTTGCAAACCCTAGAAGAGGGTCAAAAGTCATCCCTCTCTTTCTCTCACTAAATTTTGGGTATGATTATGATTAGGTTACCGAGAGGCATTTATTTTTACAGTGGTGTTGCAGAACTTTAATCTATTATATTAAATTTGGAAGCCATGTGTTTTACCGTCTTTGATTCCTTTTTTGACGGTCAAAGTTACAGTGAGGATTGCACCCACCAAGATGATTCCATCTCCCCTTTGTTGAACCACTTCCCTTTAAATAATCCATATATACCATGCCATCTTCGTGCCAAAAATATAAGATGATTTTTTTTTTTGAATTTACAGATTAAGAAAAAAATATACGTGTGTTTTCAGGGGTGGGGGATGGAGAGAGGGGGAGAGTTTATCTTAGGGTTGTAAAACGGATAGATAGGACTATATCCTAATTTGTTACGATTAAAAATTCAATATATCCAAATTTGATTTGAGATTCGCCACATTTTGAATTGTGCAAATTTGAATCCGAATTTAATTTATTTATTCAAATTTTGAAATAATCTGAATCTGATTCCATTAATATTAATATTTTAATTAAATATTAAAGAATTTTATACTATAATAAATATTGACAAAATTATATTATTATTATTATACAATGCAATCTAATCGAATATTAATCAGATCAAATCAATAACAATCTGAATCCAGATTATAATTGAATTAAAAATCTCATATATGTATCCATTCTAATGGGTCTATAATAGGGTCAAGGTCTCATATAATTGAATTGGATTTAGATCTTGATCCGATCCATTAATGGTCCTAATTTAGCCTCAGTCTCCTCTCATTGCAATCTACTTTGTGTGAGACAGTCGTGGGCCCACAACAATATCCTTGTCTTCTTATCTAAAAAAAGAGAGTGGGGTACCAAAATCCGGAGAGATAAATGACAAAAGTTCTAGATTTTCTTCCAATGCCTCTAAAGCTTGGTAATGAAATAAGCATGATCAGACCCAGAAGACAAGGGTTGGTGTCCACATATAGGGGTGCAGGGACCAATCTCATCTATGTATATTTAATCTGGTCTCTTCTTTGATTATATATTTTGCGTTCCTTTTTTTTTATACGTGAAATCAGTAGTTATTTTGTGGGAGACGAGGGATTCCTCGTTTCAAAGGTAAAAATGAAAGTGATGTATGAATTGTGGTCAGGAGCAGTGTGCGGAAAGTGCGAGGGAGAGAGAGAACTCCCGTCTGCAGCGGGGGGGCAGTTTGATGATTAGGACGATGTGATAAGAATAAAAAAAAGGATGGATGGAATGGGAAAAAGTTATGGGTGTTTACAGGTGATTGAGGAGCAGGGTGGTAGGGGCAGATTACTGACATGAAATGACTTCTGCCCAACTGGGCCTTGAATAAATGGGTGTGGAGAGGGAGCTGCGTGTGGCTTTTCTTGTCAGGTATCGACTTCTACAGCTCTGCTACAGCAAGGAAAGACTGAGTGAGAAAGAGAGAGCGCGAAATGTTAGTTTAATTAGGCACACCGTGGGGCTTGCTCACTGGTTGTGTATCCCCTCACTAATGTTATGTTGCTATGTTTGGTTGTCAAGAAAATATAGAAAAAATAAAAGAAAATTTTAGATTTCTAATACAATTTTTAATTGTGTTTTGCCCAATTTTTTTTTTTTTTTTTCCATGTTTTTACTTATTTTCTCGGCAACCAAACATAGGGTAAGCGGAAGGGAAATCCTCGGCTCAATCCCATAAATAGGGTGTGCGTGGTTGACTCTACCCAGAACAGATGCTAACCCATAATTACTAATCAAATGTGCAAAAAAAATGTTAGTTAAACTTGAAAAAGGTTAATCAAATGTGCAAAGAAAAAGTTAATTAAAGTAGAGAAATCCCGAGTTTCGTCCCACTTGGTTGGGGAGTGGACTTTGTGGGGTTGTATAAGGGCCATCAACCCTTCTTAATAAAAGCTTAGACAAAGAATAGTAATTGAAACCGTGAGTCTGACTTCACTTCATTCATGAATATATACAAAGTACAAATCCTATTGTTTCCAAATACGTAGAGATGAAAAGGGGAAAGATTACAGCAGACACTAGATTGCTTTCCTAAGAGATATATATGATATCTTTATGAGGGATCTTTGTGCTGTGTAGGACTTGATTTAGAATCTCCAAGATTAGTAGGAATCGGTGGATCTTGGATGTTGGTTAATACACCCCCGCAAGTTGATGGCGACTGAGAGAGCAACTTGGACTGTAAAAACCGAAATCGTGGACTAAGAAGTCCTTTAGTGAAAAGTCAGTGGGTTGATGGGTCGTAGAGATAAATGAGATTTGGAGATCACCTTGAACAACCCGTTCCCGAACAAAATGATAGTCTATCTCGATATGCTTTGTGCGAGCATGGAAGATAGGGTTGGAAGCCATGTAGGTGGCACTAACATTATCACAATAGAGTTGAACGGGAGCCGGTAAAGGAACACATAAGTCGCGAAGGAGATATCGAAGCCAAACAGTTTCGGCGGTAGCGAAAGCTAAGGCTCGATATTCAGCTTCAGCACTAGATCGAGAGACCGTCTTTTGTTTCTTGCTGCACCAGGATATAAGATTTGGGCCAAGAAATATACAGAACCTAGTAGATCGCCGATCATCTGGATCACCAGCCCAATCTGCATCGGAGTAGGCTGTCATAGTAAAATCAGCAGAGGGACGGAGTGATAACCCATGATGAAGATTGCCCTTTAAGTACCGAAGGATATGTTTTGCGGCCTGAAGGTGCAAAGTGGTGGGCCCGTGCATGAACTGGCATGCCTGATTGACAGCAAAGGTAAGATCAGGACGAGTAATAGTGAGGTATTGTAGTGCGCCCACTAACTGACGGTAGGCCGTGGGATCCTCGAGAGGATCGCCCTCAAGGGCAGATAATTTAGACCGAAGAGCAACTGGAGTGGTACAGGGCTTGGCGCCAATCATGTCATGTTTGGCAAGAATTTCCAAAGCATATTTCTTCTGAGAGAGAACCAGACCTTCCTGAGAGTGGTGTACTTCCATGCCAAGAAAATAATGGAGGGGACCTAGATCCTTCATGTGGAAGGAAGATGCCATATCGCAAATAAATGTCTGCAGAAGAGAATCCGAAGTGGCTGTAAGGATAATGTCATCGACATACAGGAGTAATATCAAGGTACCAAGAGAAGACCGAGAGATGAACATAGAAGAGTCAGCCTTCCTACAAATAAATCCATGGGAGAGAAGATAAGAACTGAACTTCTGAAACCAGGCTCGAGGAGCTTGTTTGAGGCCATAGAGGGCTTTGTGAAGGCGACATACGTGATCAGGAAAATCACGATCAATAAAACCTGAGGGTTGAGCCATAAAGACTTCTTCTTGAAGCTCACCATGGAGAAAAGCGTTGCTGACATCTAGTTGTCGAATGGACCAATTAGATGAGATGGCAACTGACAATACCAAGCAAATGGTGGCCAGCTTTACCACTGGACTAAAAGTCTCATCAAAGTCTATTCCGGGTTGTTGATTGAAGCCCTTGGCTACCAAACGAGCCTTATATCTTTCCAAGGAGCCATCAGACTTTTGTTTAACTTTGTAAACCCATTTTGAACCAACAATGTTCATGCCTTTTTGAGGAGGAACGAGAGACCATGTTTTGTTTCGAAGCAAGGCATTAAATTCTTCAATCATAGCCATGCGCCAATGGGGCTGCTTAGCTGCCTGGGTAAAGCAAGTGGGTTCCTGAAACTGAGGAGAAGAAGAGGCCAAGAAGGTTGAGATGGGAAGTCGAGTGGAGAGCCAGGCTTTAGGGACAAGAGTTCCATCTTTGCTGCCGAGGTTATAGTCATGATGAGGTCTAGGGGTTTCGGCAGGGACAGGAAGAGGAGAGGCTGGCGTGATAGGTGGGGCTGTGACATCCATGGGATGGTTGAGATCGACAAAGAGTTCAAGAGCCGGAAGGGAAGACAGCGGAGCAGGGGAGCCCGAGGGAGGTGCTGGGAGAGAGAGAGCTGGACAGGGCAGCGATGGGGAAGATGGTGAAGAGGCTATGGGCTGGGTGGTTGGAGTGGGCAGCTGTACAGGCGAGAGAGAAGATGAAGGAGCTGGACTGGGCAGCAACGATGGCGAGGAAGTAGTAGCGCGTAGGGGAAGGGAGGGTGGATGAGCACAATGAGTGGTATGGGGAGTAAGAGGCAGGTGACCGGGAAGAGCCATAATAGATGGGGAAGTGTCGGAGCGTGAGGGCTTGCAAATATCCAAATAAGGAAAAGAGGTCTCCACAAATTTGACATGCCGAGAGATAAACACACGCCCGGTAAGAGGAGCTAAACATTTGTAGCCTTTGTGGGAAGGGCTATAGCCGATGAATACACAACGAATCGACTTGGGGCTGAGTTTATCCGCTCGAGTGGAGCCAAGAAAAGGATAACATTCGCAGCCAAACACTCGCAACAAATTGTAATTAGGAACACGACCAAATAATTGTTCCGAAGGGGAAATGGTGCCAAGAATAGGAGTAGGCATTAGGTTAATAAGAAAGGCTGCTGTAGTGAATGCCTCGAGCCAGAAGGGGCGAGGAAATTTACTCTCAAAGAGAAGAGTGTTGCATGTTTCAACAATATGACGGTGTTTGCGCTCAGCAACACCATTTTGTTGAGGTGTATAAGGGCAAGAGCGCCGATGAACAATTCCATGAGAGACCAATACCCGAGAAAAATTTGTACTCATGAACTCACCACCCCCATCACTTTGGAATCTTTTAATCTTGGAATTAAACAGATTTTTAACCATATGTTTAAAATTAAGGAAACAAGATAGGCTGTCGGATTTCCGACGCATTGGATAAAGCCATGTGAAACGACTAAAGTCATCCACAAAGAGGATATAGTAGAGGAAGCCAGAGTTTGAGGCGACAGGAGCCGGACCCCATACATACTATGAATGAGTTCTAATGGTGATTGTGCATAGTGATCCACAGAAGTAAAGGGTAAGCGATGACTTTTAAATAAATGACATTCCGAACAAAGAAAGTCTTTATTATTACGAGAAGGGAAACGAACATCATTATTTAAAGAAAGAGAATGCATAATAGATGTGGAGGGATGTCCCAGTCGCCGGTGCCATGTTGTAAAAGATTGGGAAGCCACCATCGCTGAATGTCGTGGAGGGTAGGTAACTGGAATGGGGTAGAGGTCCTTGTCAATTGGGCCGTCGAGAATTGTCTTCTCCGTGCGAAGATCCTTTATGGAAAAGCCCCATGGAAAAAAGGTAAACGAACAATTATTATCACGGGTGAGATGAGCAACAGATAATAAATTATTTTGAATGGAAGGAACATAAAGGACAGAGGGGAGATTTAAGGAAGAAGATGAAGTAGAAATAGAAGCATTACCAACACGAGAAATAGGGATCTCTTGTCCATTACCAACCATAATGCGATCAGAACCAACATAATCAGAGGAATATTGGAGAAGAGATGGATCATAGGTCATGTGGCTGGTGGCTCCGGTGTCGGCAAACCAATGATCATCACTCGGGTGATGAAGAGACATGGCAGCAAAAGAGTGTTGAAGGGAGTCCTCCTGAAAGGCATGGTTGAAGCGATTCCGGCATTGTAAAGCTGAGTGCCCAGGAATGTTGCAGATCTGACATGAGGAAGGAGCCTGATGAGGGGGGTGGGATGTGTGATCTGGAGCAGGGCCGAGAATCCCTTGTTGAGTATCTCTTGGAGCAAAGGTAATACCCCCACGGCCACGGCCACGTCCATGACCTCGGCCTCGGCCTCGGAAGAAGCGGCCACCTCTACCTCGTCCCCTGTGTTGGGTGTGTGAATGGCGATCAACATGGAGGGCCTGATCTGAAGAGGAAAGCAGGGTAGAATGTGTGGCATATTGGGCCTGTCGTTGCTCATGAACTAGGAGTCGCGACCGTAATTCAGCAAAGGTAATAGGTTCCAATCGATTTGAGATGGCAG
Organism: Tetracentron sinense; assembly: GCA_015143295.1. Taxonomy (NCBI): domain Eukaryota; kingdom Viridiplantae; phylum Streptophyta; class Magnoliopsida; order Trochodendrales; family Trochodendraceae; genus Tetracentron; species Tetracentron sinense. Next base: position 31,881,402 of record CM026558.1, on the reverse strand, counting down.
TGGTGAAGGCTTTGAACTCGATTGGTAGGCCTCCCAAAGCACACATAACAAGTTCTCTATCGGATACTTGATCCTGGACAGCAGCAAGGGCATCATTGATGCATTTCAACTCATTTAGGAATTCGGTAATGGTTGAAGAACCTTTTCGTAAGGTTTGCAGTTTGAGGCGCAGTTGCATGGAGCGAGCATAGGACTGCTGGGTAAAAGATTGAGCAAGAGAATCCCAGATCTCCTTGGAAGTGGACAGACCAACCGTTTGGGAGAGAATGGGTTCTGTGAGGGTAGCATTGAGGCAACTTGCTACATATTGATCACCTTTGCGCCAGTTTAGATAGGCAGGGTTAAAGGAACCAGTGTCCAGATGAGAAGAGGGGGAAAGATACGTACCATCAACATACCCTACAAGATCCTGAGAGATTAAAATGGGGAGAATCTGACTGCGCCACAATAAGTAGTTCAAATCTGTGAGTTTGATGGACACAAACTGGAGAATATTGGATATATGAGGAGATGAGGAGGGAATGGTGGGAGGGCCAAGAGGTAGTTCAGAGTGAGTGGCATTAGAAGAGGGAGTGCCGGTCTGGCTAGACGCCATAAGAGCTGGTGAAGAAAAAAAATTTGTTCCTGGATAGAACTTGAGCTCTGATACCATAAAAGCTTAGACAAAGAATAGTAATTGAAACCGTGAGTCTGACTTCACTTCATTCATGAATATATACAAAGTACAAATCCTATTGTTTCCAAATACATAGAGATGAAAAGGGGAAAGATTACAGCAGGCACTAGATTGCTTTCCTAAGAGATATATATGATATCTTTATGAGGGATCTTTGTGCTGTGTAGGACTTGATTTAGAATCTCCAAGATTAGTAGGAATCGGTGGATCTTGGATGTTGGTTAATACTTAAGACAAACCATTCTGGAGTGGTTGTTTGGACTTACCCTTATGCACCTTAGCAACTATCTTAGGTTTGGTTGTGTGTGTGAGTTTGGAGTGCCTATTACATGGTAACATTTGCACCAAAAAAGAAAAGAAAAGAGGAAGGTGTAATCCATGTCAAAATGAACGAGCCATTTTAGTCCTACTCTTAGGCATTTCTATTCTCAGTAATTTACAAAACCGTCACTGAAACACTGTTAACGTCGCTACAATTCTGTTGTTGCATATCAGTTTACTAATTTGTAACACAAAAAATAATGATAGCGTATTAATTAATGATGGTGTACACTAGCATTGGAAACAGGTCTATGACTACTGCTCGTATTAATTAGCGACAGAATGTTTTAGCAACAATTATTTACCGTTGCTACATCACTTGAAATCGTCCTAACAGATGTAAAACCGTCGCTATTTAATTACCTTCAAATGTTATTATAAAAGGCCATTATAGCGACGGATTCTAGCCATTTTAGCCATGGAATAATTTCGTCAGTACCTGCGACGGATTCTTATTACTCGCTATACTTTATACCGATGCTCCAAGTACCGACAATGTTGTGATGATCACCATTTTCGTCGCTAATATTAATAATGGCAGAATAACGCCTTTTATCATCGGAAATTTTCTGTTGCTATTAATCGTTTTTCTTATAGTGACACTTGTCTTTAATTTCAGCCAAAAACCATTCATGTCCTTATTTTAACAGATGTTGGTTTTGGGTGAGAGTAGGAAATGACCGAGAATAAGGCTAACACAAATCCTAACTGTGCACGGTTAGTTGTTTTGATAAACTTTTTTGAAACTTCCTAAAAATGTTGCTTTTCTTTTACTAACTTTTAATTTTGTAGGAATTAAAACATTATGCATATAACTAAACATTATTTCTATCGACTTTTGACCATTTTAGAGTCAAAAGTAAGTAGAAGTCAATTTAGAAGTTTACTTTATGCAAATACAATGTTAGAGTCTTTAGCAAAAACCACTATAATGGTGATACATGCTAATCAAGTGGTTGATACATAGGTGCCAGACTAGTTTAGTTGGTAAATTCTCTTAGTGTCGTACTAGAGACTTAGGATCAAATCCCATCTACATCAGGGTTGGAGGGGGTCGGTTTATGGGACTAGGAGGGTTACCCCTCATCGTGTAGCCTATACCTATGTGGCCTCCAATGAACCACAAAAAAAAAAAAGGTTTGAAATCGACTCGAAGAAGAGAGGAGAGGTACTAAAACAGGTATTGGAAACTCGAAGAGTGGAAGTACTGGAAGAGCTAACTTGTCTCGAAGAGTTGAGATAGCTAAAAGTAGAAAGGATAGAGGTACCGGCAACTTGAAGAGGTAACTCTACTCGAAGAAGGGAGTTAGCTGGTTGGCTGAGGTAACTCTACTTTCTGAGGAGGAAATGTCAATTGTTGCTGCCGACCACTACATAGAGAAATCCATATACCAATCATGAGTGATAGGGAAGCCTAGAGAGGCGCAAGGCAGGATGGAAGAGCTTAGTGTGAAATACTCAGGAAAGGAGCAGAGAAGGGGTTGTGCGCTCTCTGCCCCTACTAATAAAGGGCTTTGATGCCAGTAAGCACCTTGACTTTGATGAAGGGAGGGAAAGAGTAAGGGCTCTCTACTTTACTATACAGGGCCCTGCCTAGTCAAGCTTGTAAGGCCTTTGATTATAATAGTAGGGTTGCTTAGTAGAGTTTTATAGGAGTCCCTTGTTGCCCAAGTTTTGACTCTAGAGGAGGTGAATAGGGTCTTGGCAAATTTAAAATCTAACTTAGTTCATTTTTGTGGAATTTAAATTAATAAGGGAATGCAACTATCAAATCCAAATAAATCAGTTTAGAGAAATAAAGGATAGAGTTAGAGAAGCAAACACAGAGATTTGTTATTGAGGTTCAACAAATCCAGCCTACTCCCTGCTTCAAGCTTTTCCTACTAGAGGGGTCACCACGATTTACTAATCGTACAGACTTCTTCCAGGTGAAGCCCAAACCGTTTACAATCTTTTTTCCGGCGAGGATCCCACCTTTACAATCCAACTTCTAGGTGTGAATCAGACCTTTCTTACAAGGGAACAGTCCTCCCTTGTCTTTCACGAAGCCTTCAGCTCCAATGCAAGAATCCTCAGATTTTTGACTTTACAATACAATGCTTTGTAGTTGGATTTGAATCCGAAAAATGCTCCTTGATTGAGCTAAATAAGATTTCAATAAAGCTCTAATAAAATTCTCAATAATCGGAGTTGAATAGCTCAAGAACAGAGAGTTTGAGGATTTTAGGTTTTTCACTAAGAATGTTATAAAAATAGCTTGTAGTGAATGATCAGTGTTTATGCATTGATCATTAGTTGTTTTTCATTCATGCAAGATCTCATTATATAGCCCATAAAATTTTATGGCCGTTGGAAGATCATTTAATGAAAACTTCCCGTTTTAAAATAGCCGTTGAGGAGCATTTATTGCATTTCTTGGGTTATCTAGTCGATTGGATGGGTCATCTAGTTGTCTGGATGATCATAGTGACCAGGTTGCATTTTTGGCCTTCACCTAGTCGACTGGATGACTCCATCTAGTCGACTGGATGGTGCGATTTTTGCATAGAATCAATTTTCCAAGACTTTAAAGATGGGAATGAATTCCAAAGTCTTCTACCTTATATTTATTGAGATAATTAACATTTTTTTTATGATCTTTAAAAATGATTTTAAAGTGATCTTCAATTTGATCATAAGGTACAGAGGCCAAAAACAACTCTGGCCTTCATCTAGTCGATTGGATGGCTCCATCTAGTTGACTGGATGATGTAAATTTTGCCTGAATTCTTTTTTTCATAACCTGAATGATAGGATTGAATTCCAAGTTTTTGTAACTTATCTTTATGAAGATAATTATCTTCTTTTTTAGGTTCTTAAACTGATTTTCAATTAGGTCTTAAGGAACCTATGGTCAATCTAGGTTTTTGAGCTTTTCAACAACCAACTATTGAGGAATTTTTACATAAGTATTAAGACCTCTCAAAAACTAAAAATAAGCTTATTAAACCTTCTTGAGAGTCTTCAAACTTGATTCTTGGATCTTCAATAATAGTTCAAATCTTGAGAACTTCCAAGACTTGTTCTTCATCTTTTTTGAGGAATTTGGGATAAGCTTCATCTTGATCTTCTAGAATGATTTGAAGCTTCTTTAGACTTTGATTTGCTTTGAGACTCTTTAATTTGACTTGGATGGCAATTTCATGACTTTGGAGTTGAATGATTGGCTAAAACTCTTGTACACTGTTTTTCATAAACACTTGAAAGTAGACTTTAGTAGTACAAAAGTCATTTCACTATTTACATTATCATCAAAATGAATGAGGATACCTAAGGTTGTAACCTTTAGGCTAACATCCCTTATATATAAACATCTTTTTTAAAAAAAAGTGACTTTGCAGATATGATGTGTAAATATACTGTTAAGACATAAGAGATTGTTCCTTAGCAGCTACATTTGACACGACCCAAGTAGCCTAGAAGATAGGACACTTTTGGCCCATGACCTAAATTATATCATACCATCCTGTGAGAATACACAAGTCACACAAATAGTGGAAACTGAAAATTTCTAAAACATAAACTTGTATGTTCTCCAAGTCTGAACCAACAGAGTTAAACAAAACATAGGAAGTATAAAGTGGACCTTCCCCACTTTTCAAAATACAACATCACTACCTCACTACTCTCAACAGTAGTTTAGATATGACCACCTATCCAAAGCCTTATCATCTAACGGGTGATCCATGGCGGGCTCTAGCTCATAGTACTCCTCGACCCAAGGCTTGGGAGCAATATCAAATGGACCTACTGATGATAATAAATCAGCTGAGCATGGAATACTCAGCATGTACAGACCACTATAGAATAATGTCATGTTATTTTATGCTTTCACATAGACAATTCATAGGATAAACATGTATTGAATCAATACAAAAATCTTCTTTCAAATACACATGTTCAATACGATATATACACATGCACTTATCTTTCAAAACCATATTCTTCTTTTCATTTCTTTTATTTTAGCACTTATTCAATTTCACTTGCTTTACACGTGACTTTTCTAGGAGAGTACACATGACTTTGCCTAATGCTCTACCTAGAGTGGTAGAAGTCCATTAACATTTCACATACACATGGAGTATGCCTAATGCTCTACCTAGAGTGATAGAAGTCCATTAGCACACTTCATCCACCTCCCTGTGGATATCTTTGCACATAATATACTTGGAATCAAACGCCAAACACTCTACCTAGGTTGGTAGAAGTCCATTTGCATTTTTTCAATGCATATGATGCCTAATGCTCTACCTAGGTTGGTAGAAGTCCATTAGCATCATTGCACATATCTTTTCACCTTTTACTTTGCTTATTTGATAAACATACCCGTATAAACTCAATCACGCGATACACGTGCACATATACAATGGTGAGTGAATATGGTAAACACATAATACATAGCACATGCTCTTTACTTTTATTCAAAACCATCACATAGCATAATACACATGGTTTATCTATTTTCATCATTTGTTTTGAGCATAACATCAATACAAAGAAGCTAATAGGCTTTCCTACTATTTCCTCATTTCAAAATACATGGTTTATATTGGTTTTTTATATGGAATATAACAAGATCACATAGTAGATTAAATCTATCGTTAAAGAACAAATCCCTTTGGTCTAGCGCTTTGAAAAGGTTGAAGAAGAGAAAACCGGACTTTAACTTCGATCTTGGGCAAAGCCTAGAAAACCCTAGCTCTCTTTCTCTCAAACTTTCTCCCAAATTTTTTTTAAGGTTTGTGTAAACCCTAAGGCCACAAAATGGCCTCGTATTTATAGGCAAAGGTGTTGGCCAAAGACCCATACACCCTTAAAATATCTCAAAAGATCTTCCCAAGGCAAAATAAGCATGACCGGCCGACCAGTGGCGTCGACCGGTTGCCTAGGGGTCAACCAGCCCCCTTGAGCGGTCAACCGGTTGGCCCCACTCTTGCCTGTTTTGGTATTTTCCCCTCATTTTGTCGCTTGATTGATTTCCTCTTTGTTCTTAGCCCTCAATTCATTTAGAGTATTTCTCTGTAGAGCCCCGAAACTTTTGTATATGTCTTGGAATGTGTGTCAAGGCACGATGCGTTGTAACCTCCAATTTTCATGAAATGAGACATTGGAACCTTTGAGAATTTTGCATGAGTAGTATAAAATAATTAATAATATGCCATAGCCTTAAAAAGGTCCTAGTCATGTTTAGAAGAGGTTAGAATGGAAGTGGAATAAGTCCAAGTGATGAGATTGAGTGAGAAATGGACTCAGTGTCAAAATTTGCAGAACACCGATCGCTTGGACCAAAGTAGTGATCGATCGGTCCACTAACTAGACTCAGTGTCCAAATTCCATTAGCCTACACCCATTAACTGAAATTCTTCGTGATGAAAAGTTAGTAGGAACTAACTATGTAGACTGGAAAAGAAAGATTGGAATTATGTTTGCCGTGGATAACCTTGACCTATGTCTTAAGACACCTAAGCCCGAAATTCCTCTAGATGCTTCACCGGCCCAAAAGGCTGAGTTAGAGCAATGGGAGAGGTCCAATCAGATGACCAAGTGTTACATACTGGCTTCGATGTCTAACATTTTGCAAAGCCAGCATGAACACATGGATAAGGCTTCTGACATTTTACAAAACCTTCATGAGATGTTTGGTGAGCAAAATAGGTCAGCTCGACAAGTAATGTTGAAATCTCTTGTTAACACCAAGATGGCTGAGGGAACTCCAGTCAGGGAACACATCATAAAGATGATGGGATTATTGAATGAACTGGAAATTCTTGGTGGAGAGATGGATGCCATCACTCAAGTTGACACTATTCTGCAGTCACTCTATCCGTCCTTCAATTCGTTTGTGTTAATTTATAACATGAACAAGAGTGAAATGTCACTAAGTGAGCTTATGAACTCACTTGTGGCTGCAGAAGATTTGATCAAAAAGTCAACTAAAGGTAAAAATTTAATCGTCGATAAACCTGATACCTCCAAGAAATCTAAAAAATTTAGAAAAGGGAAGAAAGGCAAAGGAAAGTTTAAAGACAATAAGGGTAAGGCAAGAGTTGCCAAAGGTTCTTCAGGGACAGTTGGCAAGGAAAACAAAGGCAATGGAAAGTGTTTCCACTGTGATAAAATAGGCCACTGGAAGAAAAATTGCAGGACTTACCTCGCAACTCTTAAGAAGGGTAGCGGAAGTACTCAAGGTATGAGATACTTTGAAGTACATATTACTGTTGAGTCTAACTTTCTGGATGGTCCTCCTAACTCACGGTGCATGGATTCTGGATCCACTGTACACGTTTGCAATTCTTTGCAGGGGTTCAAGGAAACCAGAAAGCCAACCAAACAGGAGCAAAAGCTTAAAGTTAGCTCCGGTGCAAATGTTGCAGTGAAGTCAATCGGCTTGTTTACTCTTTATTTACCTATGGAAAGACATTAATTTTAGAAGACTGCTTTTATGTGCCTTCAGCACATCGAAATTTGATTTCAGTGTCTAGACTCTGATTTTATGGATTCTTTATCAATTTTAATTCAATTGTTGAATTTAAGAAAGATGAAATGGTCTTGATAACTGGTAATCTAATTAATGGTCTTTATTTGATATTTCCATTGGTAAATAATGAATGTCTGCAAAGTGACAATGTCTCATTATCTAGAATGTCTGGAATGAAGAGACATTGCACTTAGTCTACTTATCTTTAGCACAAGAGACTTGGTCACATTAATCTTGATAGGATCAAGAGGTTAGTAAAAGATGGTCCCCTTGACTTCCTCAAGGTAAAACTACTCCCTACATGCGAGTCTTGTCTCGAATTGAAGATGACCAAGAAGCCTTACCCTAAAAAGGTAGGAAGAGCCAAAGAAAAGTTAAGACTAATACATAGTGATGTATGTGGTTCATTTAACATTGTTGCACGAGGTCAATACCGGTATTTTGTCACATTTACCGATGACTATTCCAGATATAGATATGTCTATTTGTTGCAACACAAATCTGACACCTTTGAAAAGCTTAAAGAATTCAAATTAGAAGTTGAGAATCAAACTGACAAAACCATAAAGACACTTCGATCAGATCGAGGTGGTGAATACCTCACCAACGAGTTTATGGATTACTTAAGGGATAATGGGATTATCTCGCAATGGACAAGTCCTGTCTCTTCTCAACAAAATGGAGTTTCTGAAAGAAGAAACTGGACCTTATTAGATATGGTTCGCTCTATGATGAGCCATGCCGATGTTCCTTCATATCTTTGGGGATATGCTATACAAACTGCCATTTATATTCTAAATCGAGTTCCATCTAAGTCTATTGCGTTTACACCCTATGAATTGTGGACTGGGCGAAAACCTAGTTTACAACATCTAAGGGTATGGAGTTATCCTGCGCATGTTCGCAAACTCGAACCCACTAAATTGGAATCTAGGACAGAGAAATGGAATTTTGTAGGATATCCAAAAGAAACTAAGGGTTTCTATTTCTACTCCAAGGTAGACCAAACAATAATTGTTATGCTTCATACCACTTTTTTGGAGGAAGAAATGGATCTCCTTAAGAAAGTTGAATTTCATGAGTTGAAAGACTACACAGCCAGTATCCAAACTGAACCTAATCCTTCCACTTTAATTTCTCCTAATTCTATTCCACTGAGAAGGTCTGAAAGACTTTCTAGACCACCGGATAGACTCAGTATTACAATAATGAAGTTTATCTAGTTACCCTTGATGATGAGGATAAAGATCCTAATACTTATCAGGAAGCTACATTGGATGTAGATGCATCTCAATGGAATAAAGCCATGAATGCTGAAATAGATTCCATGTATAACAACGGTGTTTGGACTTTAGTAGATCCACCAGATGGTATAAGGCCAATTGGATGCAAATGGATTTACAAAAGGAAGAAGGGTGCCGATGGTAACATGGAGACCTATAAAGCTAGACTTGTTGCAAAAGGTTATACTCAAATTCAAGGAGTTGATCATGAGGATACCTTTTCACTTGTAGCTATGCTTAAATCTATCAGGATATTGCTAGCTATAGCTGCACACCATGACTATGAGATATGACAAAAGGATGTCAAAACTGCTTTCCTTAATGAAATGTTAGATGAAGACATCTAAATGAAACAACCAGAGGGCTTCATTGCTCTTAACCAGGAGAACATGGTATGCAAGCTTAACAAGTTGATATATGGTTTGAAATAAGCTTCAAGAAGCTGGAACCAAAGATTTGATCTTTCGATCAAAGAATTTGGATTCCAAAAGAATTTGGAAGAATCTTGTATATACAAGAAGGACAGTGGGAGAGCGGTAGTATACCTCATTCTTTATGTAGATGACATCCTACTCATTGAGAATGATGTAGGGATGTTGTCATCAGTCAAAATATGACTTTCTCAGCATTTCTCATGAAAGACTTAGGAGAGGCATCAAATATTCTTAGAATAAAGATTCAGAGAGATAGAAAATGCCGAATGTTGGGATTGAGCTAAACTTCTTACATAGACAAGATATTGTCTAGGTAAAATATGAGTGATTGTAAGACAACACTCATTCCTTTTAGACATGGTGTCACTTTGTCTACAAAGATGGCCCCTACATCAGCTGATGAGATCAAGCAGATGAAGAGGTGCCCTTATGATTCGACAGTCGGGAGCCTCATGTATGCCATGTTATGTACTAAACCGGATATCTATCATGCAGTGGGAGTTGTTAGTCGGTTCCAAAGCAATTCAGGTGTTAATCATTGGACTGCAGTGAAGTACATTATGAAGTACCTGAAAAGGACTAGGGATTATGTGCTTACTTTTCACTTAGAAGAAGTACCTTCTCATTAATGAGATCATTGACTGAATAAGGCAAAATGTAGCTATTACAAAGATTAGGTCTCAACTTAATGTTGCAGAACCGATGACCAAGGCTTTATCAGATAAAGTTTTTGAAATACACTTAGACAGTATGAGATTGAAATCTATGGCACAAAGAATTTTAGGGCAAGTGGGAGATTGTTGGACATGATGTCTAGAAAAGTCATTTAGATTGTTAGAACCTTATTAATTTGATTAATAAATGCTTCTTCTTAATCTATTTTGTATTCGTTATGGGTAATTGACCATGATCATGAGATATCGATAAAGGTTCATAGGATATATTGTAGGAAAGTTATGTGATTAGATTATCACAGGTAGATATAACTTTCCGGTTCCTTATACCTTATATAGTCATAGCTGTGGGTGAAGTTGGACACTTCACTTATATGGCTGCCAGAATGCTAATATGTTCTCAATAGTTAACATGTAGTTCTATCTCGAACTATTGTAGTGGAGACTACACATTAGCATATGGGTGATAAAATGTACACTGAATGATTGCATTCAATGAGAGACCTCTTGCATAAACATACTATCAGATAGTTGGTCTCTCATTCACATTGAACGGTTTCGATGATCCTTAGATCTGATGAGTTCATCTATGACTGGGCAGTGATCTGACTGTTTTGATTCCACCAACGTAATTTCTAACTTAGGTAATACAATACAGTGACAGTTGGATAATCAGAAAGTTGTTTGAGTCATGATGAATTTTAAACAAGAAATCCATGCCCATTAATTTGAGAGATTATCCAAGTTTCGGGTAAGACAGTTGATTAAGTTCAAATCCTACGCAGGTGATTTTGAAAATAAAATAAGTTTTGAAATATAATTTTATTAAAAGGTATTATACTTATAAAAGGATTTTATTTAAATTTTTTTTATGAGAAATTGTTTCTCATGGCTTAATCATAAGTTTTGGAAACCCGGATGATTTGCAATGGGCTATGGGTTAGATAGTATGTCAATCTCGAAGGCCCATTAGGGATAATGTATTTGAAAGGATAAATCAAATTTAAAAGTTCATGTAGCGGGATCCGTAATGGTTAATGTTCATACACTGGGATTCAATTGCAACATGGATATCTCACGTCACTTGCAATTTCGATGTAATTCCCGTTTAGGGTCAATGGGATAACATTGGATAAGCCAGGGTAAGAATGTCTCAGAGAAATCTGTGGAGGTGCTCACATAAGATATACAAGCTCAATAATTGATTAAAAGTTAATCAATTATTTTAAATGATTAAAAGTGTAGAGCCCCGGACTTTTTCACTCTTAATGCATGGCACTTTCGTAGCCATTTTGCCTTTAATGTAGTACAATTAATAAATAAGGAAGAAATTGAAAATTATGAAATGTCAGAAATGTTCATTTTCGAAGCATGAACCCAACACAAGTTGAATTGTCAAAATCCGACAAACGAGTCAAAAGATATGGCCAAAACAGTTTGTACTTGCAGACCACCGATCGCTCAGTCCATGGAGCGATCGATCGGTCCAAAACTGATCGATCGGAGGCTATCGATTGGTGGAAAATTTTGTATGGGGAAATTTTTCAGAGAGCTGATTTTTGACCTAGAGATCAGTCAATACACTGATCGCTCAGTAGGCAACCGATCGATCGGTCATAACCACCGATCGCTCGGTCTTCGTGTTTTTGCAGAAATTTCAGTAAGGGTGTTTCGGTCTTTTGGCGTTTCACTCTTTACTCTTAAGGGTTGCCTGAACCTTTAGGGCTCATTTACCACACTTAGAAGATATTAGAGAGGAAGAGAGAAGAGAAGGGTTTTCCTAACCTAGGGTTTGATTTTTGAGAAGAAATCAAAGGGTTTGTGAACCCTAGATCACCTCAAGCTTGGATTGCTTCAAGATCAAGGTTCAAGCTCGTGAGGAGCACTTTCCCCAAGCTAGGGCAGCAACTAAGCTCGTGAGGAGCACTTTCCCCAAGCTAGGGCAGCAACTCACGCACGTTTTGGAAGGGGATTCTTTCCCTCATTTCTCAAGGTTGGTACCTCTTGCTACCCTCCTAGTTATAGCTTTTCTTTCTTCCCTTATTCGTGTATTCTTTGTTTTCTTTCATCTATAAATGTATTATGAGTTGAAATGGTGAATGGTATGAATGGATGGTGGTGGATGTGAATGGGCGATTGGATGCCGTATGTATGGTTGTGATGAATGAAATGAGGAGGGCATTGTATCCATAATGAACAAACATGTATGATGTGAGTATAACTCACCTAGAAAAGCATGATTTAGGTTTAAATGAATAACGAACACACCTTATGTTTGACGAAATGCCAAGGTGAATAAAATGAATGATAAATTAAGAAAATGTATGCTTAATTGCTTATGAACTTGCTAGGGCTCATGATAGTGTGATTTCTCGTTTCCCTAAATTACATGAATATTGAATTGCTCAAATGATTGATGTTCTATGTATTGTTAACTCTCCAAATGTCATATTTAAATTCAAATGCAAGTATGTACACGCTTCCACGAGCACGACATGCATGACATGAATTTACCGAGGTTTTCAAGAATGAGAATTAGAGGTGGGACATATCCTACGATATGTTTTACCTCGCTTTTCACGAGAAAACAAGAACAAACATACCACGAGGGGACTCACCTCACTCACAAGTGCATCTCATAAAGAAGGGTCTCCCTTCCCTCTCAAGTGCATTGCATAAAGAATGGTCTCCCTTCCCTCTCAAGTGCATCTCACAAGGACATCTTACAAGTGTATCTCACAAGTTACATGATCACAAGTAAGCACGCATGGCACGCATGACACGCATGACATGGCATGACATGCATGACACGACATGATATGACAAGACAAGACAAACATGACAAGTTTTCAAGCACGGAAAGGGTATTTTCAGTCAAGTCAAGTGCACAAGGTTTCAAGGGTTTTATCGGCTTTACGAAAATGCAAGCATGATTATAAACTGCTTTACTTTCCTGTTATGATCTGAATTGTTTCCTGCTTTATATATGTGTAACATTGTTGTTGTACTATGGCTGTTAGTTAGCATTTGGTACACGCTGAGTATTCCATGCTCAGCCGTACTTCTTATGTCGGCAGGTGATAGCAGAGCGGCTGCTCCTTTTGATGTCTGTGCTCCCGGCCCATGGGTGGAGTAGGAGTACGTCAAAGAACCTTTGAAGGAACCTCCGGTAGAGGGCTACTATTAGGTAGTGGTTGTAGATTCTGAGTGATAGAGCTGTGGGTGAGATGAGAGATATATATTCATGTATTTTGGCGGGCCTGTCCGCACTTTCTTTTGTGCATTCTTCTTTTGTACCAACTTGGATCATGTATATGTTTATACACATAGAGGTTTTGATTAAGTCTTCCGTTGTGCTATGTTAGTGTATGTTTTCGCTGTTTACATCCTCTTTGTGTATGCTCTGTGGGTTTTTTGCAGGTTATTTTGGTCAAGCAAGTCATGAAAGTCATGATTGGTCATCCAAGATTCACTTTAACTCCTAGGGTGAGTTTTGGGTCGTGAGAAAAAGATAATCATTTAATTAAATAGATCAATAGTTAATCTATTGTTTAAATTAATTGTTAATTTAAACTAATGGATTATTTTAGTAATTATTTGATTAACATAATTAAAGGGGAAATGGGTTTGACCCATATCCATAAACCCATTAAAATGGACCTTTAATATGGGCCAAAACCCGTGGGTTTAAACCCTAGGGTGGGGCGCCCACTTGAGGAATCCTAATTCGATTAGGATTTGTTTAATTGAATAATTATTGAAATATAATTCCTTTTATTATGGAATTAAAATCCAAGTGTTGGATTGCAATTAGGATTAAGATGTTATTGTAATTAGATTACAATAAGGAGTTTTAACTCCTCAAATCCCACGCCCCATAGAAGCTCACACCCCCCTTGTGGATTACTAGTTTGACTAGGTTTCCTACTTTGGTGTAGGATGTTGACTTATCCCTTTTAATTAAGGAATCCTCTTATAATAGGGACTCTTTAGTTAATAGGATTACTATAACTAAAGTAGTTATAGATTAAGTAGGAGTTTATTTAATTAATAATAAGAGTTATTGTTAATTAATAAATCCTACTAGATAAGATCAAGTTGGAGTAGGATTAGGATAAGATCCTAGTCTATAAATACCCCAACACCCTAGACCGTTAAGTAGAATTCTCCAGAATTTTTTCTCTCCTCTCCTCTCTCTCTCCAAACCGTGAGCCCTAGGGGAGACCCATAGGGATTTTTATGAGCTATATTGGTGGTCCTAGTTGGGTTTTGCAAATCTAGGGTTTTGAACCTTAGTATTATTGGTGATAGAAGGTCTACACCATTGATCCATCTTCTTCTTCTTGCTTCTATAATTCCAAAGGAGATTCTAAAGCTTCGTGGGGATAATGAAGAACAAGGATCGAGCTTATAGTATTTTTTTCGGAGAAATCTCTACAAAGAGTTCTGACGGTTCGAGTGGATTAAGCTTCACTGGTGAAAAACATTCACCGAGGTGATATGACTAAAACTCTTAGATAATTTTGATGCCTTTTATGGTGTTAAGATTTAGGGGATCCAGTTTCCGCATAAATTTTTATCCGGATCCCCTTTCACAAGGAATTGTGTAGATGATCTGTTCGGGGACAGGTATCTGGGTTGGAGACTGAATAGTCTGTATGTTTGACTGGGGGAAGGGGATTATGACAGGTGATCGGTAAGAAGGCTTGATGATGCCATCATTCACTGCAGATGTGCTGGGTCCTGGCTGCCCTGCCCCGGGTTCTTCCCACTGAATAAAGTTGACTTGATTGTTATGCGGGGGCAGTCGCACCTGATTAATGCTGGTGTTGCTGGGGGCCAGCTCAACCCTTCCGTCATCCAAGAGATCTTGGATGACACACTTCAGGCCTATGCAATAGTCTGTAGCATGGCCTAGGCCTCTGTGAAAGGCGCAGTGATGATCGGTACGGTAGTTCTTGTTCTGTTTATCCGGAGGTAGAAGGGGTGTGAGACCTCTCAACTCGAGAAGACCTTGCTTGATGAGGAATTCCAATAACTGGCTGAGTGTATATGGAACAGGGCTAAAGTTTCTGGGGGGATGGTTTTGCCCCTGGGCTGGTCGGCCTGGCCGGGTATTCCTGATAACTGACTGTTGCTGAGCCGCTAGAGCTGGTAATCTGATTAGCACTGTAGAAGCAACCATGTGTACATCTTCCTTCTTTTTGTAGTCTCCGGGACTGATGTTTCTACTGGACGAGGCTGTCGCCTTGGGGGATCAAGTCCTAGACTGGAATGAATGACCTCGCTCTTGATAGCAGTCTCAATACGGGCACTTGTCCTGACGATGGTGCCGAAGTCCACCACTGGTAGAGTCACCATGAGTGTAGAGTAGGGTTGCTTAGAGTGCCCATGAACATGCCTGCCAGTTCCTCCTTAGGGATAGGAGTCGGGATCTTTGCTGCCATTTCCCTCCAGCGGGTGGCGTACTCTAGAAATGATTCATTGTTATGCTGGCTTAATTGCTCAAGATGGCTCATTTGAGGGCGGAGCTCCTAGTTAAAGGAGTACTGCTCCACGAAACTGTCCATGGCATCCTGCCAATTCTTGACCTTCTGCTTGTCCACAGACATCCATCAAGTAAGGGCTGCCCCCTTCAGATTCTTCTGGAAGTATTGGATGAGCAAGGGCTGATTTCTGTTGTGCTGGAGCATTTCCCCCAGGTACAACTCTAGGTGTTGTTTTGGACAACCTGAGCCGTCATATTTGTCAAAGTCCGGGACCTTAAAACCTGCGGGAACTGCATCCCCTGATGAGAAAGTTAAGTCTTTCAGTGATAGACTCATACTGGTAGATGCACTCTTCATTCTTCTCATCTCCTCTTTCATCTGCTTGATTTCGTCCTGTAAAGATGGAGTGGGATCTGAGCATGATGGCCGGTCCTGATTGACGTGTGAGGCCTTGGGTTGTTCTTCATACTGGTCATACTCCTCTCCTCCACCTGTTGCGGGTATAGGGTCAGGTATGATGAAGGGGGGAGGACGAGGCTCTGGTATAGGTTGTTCGGTTGGTTCTCCAGTCGGGATCTGGGTGGAGGGCTCTTTGGTTCGAGTACCAATTAAAGTCTTCAGGGATTCCAGAACACTGTCAAGCTTTGAATGCATGACTGACATGTCCTTGTCATGTGACTGTAGGATCTCAGTGGTTCGCTGGTGTTGATTTTTAGGTTCCACCATTGAGTCGGCGCTGCTTTCTGATTGTACTGTGTAAGAGCTGCTCTCTGATTGTGCTATGCAAGGTACTAACTCTGTGATTGGTAACTCTGTCAAGACTGCATCTGCGGTTGCTGCTTCTGTGAGAATTACAGTCAGAGAATGAGTCACAAGTCGGCTTATGCAACTGAAAAGAATGTAACGATTAGACATGATTATATATGATGACAAGAAGCAGATGCTAGAAAATAAGATTTTTTCATTGATGCATGAAGAGTGCAGTGAGTACAGGGATTGTGTGACTCAAAAGAAGAAAGAAAAGACTCGATCCTAGGCAGGTCCTTCGGGGATCGCAAAGTCAAGTGGCCGGGGCACACCCTTAAGATCCATGATCTGTTGTTGGAGGGATATGACATCAACCTCCATGTGCGTAAGGGTTTCAGTAGCGTCGAACATGCGGTATCTAAATTGTTAGATACGGGAGGTCATCTCTGCCTTTGCATTATCAAGCTGTTCTTGGTGGAAGTGAAGTTGGGCCTGGATGACGGCTGCTTCCCTGGCGTCGCCTCTACGTTTCCTGTGAAGAGATTGGATTGTCTGCTCCAATTGTTCAACCTGTTCTTGTACGGCTTGGAGTTCACGATCTTGTTCCGCTTCCTGCTGCCTGAATGCATGCTGGGCTTTCCGTAGCCATTTCCATTTCTGCTGGATTTGGAGCTGTCACTCTAGGAAGAAGTTTGTCCAGGGAACCACAATTTCTGCTAAGGGTATGGTTCCTTGTGATGGAGCTGCGACTGGTGTAGGTAATTCCCTGGGTGTAGGCATGCCGGGTAGAATGTCAGGATTATCCACCCACTATCCGTATGCTAAGTTGGTCGATGGTCCTAATGTAACCATGAAGTCTGACCATTGGTCTCGTCGGGAGTTGCGCCAAGCTGACTGGAAGCGTCGGGTAAGGTTGTCGGAGTGTACTGTTGTAGCATCCCGGATTTTTCTATACTTAATGAATACCGTTTTCGTAGCTACTTGGCCTTTCTCATAGTATAATTAATAAATAAGGAAGAAATTAGAAATTTTGAAACGTTAGAAATGTTCCTTTTCGAATTACGAACCCAACACAAGTTGAATCGTCAAAATCGGACGAACGAGTCAAAAGATATGGCCAAAACAGTCTGGACCTGCAGGCAATCGTAGCTCGGAAGGCACTAAGGGCGTAGATCGGAAGGCACTAAGGACGTAGCTCTGATGACGTGCTCTGACAACGTACTCTGATAACGTAGCTCTAGCTCAGACAACGTATACGTTGTGCATCCGTTGTGCAACAGACAACGGGTACGTCGTGCAGCAGATAACGTATACGTTGTGCATCCGTTGTGCAACAGACAACGGGTACGTCGTGCAGCAGATAACGTATACGTTGTGCATCCGTCGTGCAACAGACAACGGGTACGTCGTGCAATAGACAACGGGTACGTCGTGCAGCAGATAACGTATACGTTGTGCATCCATCGTGCAACAAACAACGGGTACGTCGTGCAACAGACAAAGGGTACGTCGTGCAACAGACAACGGGTACGTCGTGCTGTAGACAATGGGTACGTCGTGCCGCAGACAACGTGTACGTTGTATAGCTCACAACGGGCACGTTGTACATAAGACAACGGACAATGAGCTCAGCACAACGTGTTCATGCACAACACAACGTGACAATGGGTTCGGCACCCTTCACAGCACAACGTGTTTGGCACTATTCACAGCACGACGTGTTCAGCACTATTCACAGCACAACGTGTTTGGCACTATTCACAGCACAACGTGTTTGCCACTATTCACAGCTCGACGTGTTCAGCACTCGTGTTTTTGCAGAAATTTCAGTAAGGGTATTATGGTCTTTTGGTCGGTTCACTCTTACCTTAAGAGTTTAACCCGAGCCTTTAGGGCTCATTCTCAACACTTAGAGGATTTGGGCGATTAGAAGAGAGGAGAAAGGGTTTCCTAAGCTAGGGTTTTGCTTTTGGAGAAGAATCAAAGGGGTTTTGAGACCCTAGATCACTTCAAGTCCGGTTTTTCTCCAAGATCACGGCTCAAGCACTCGTGGAGAGCGTTCTCCAAGCTAGGGCAGCAACCCAAACACGTTTTTGAAAAGGGGTTTCTTCCCCAGCTCAAGTCTCCTTCAAGCAAAGGTGTTCTTCTTTCAAGTTGGAGCTTCAATCAAGGTTTCTACCAAGGATCAAGCCTTGATCTAAGGTTAGTACACCCTACTAACTTACCCTAGCAAAGATCTAGGTTTTCTATATAAAAACGTGATTCTTTATATTATGTTTTCCTCCTTATGAAATGTGTTATCCCCCATTAAATATAAACAAGATAATGGAAAATGTGTGGATGTGTGGATGGAATGTTGGATGTGGCGATTGGATGCCGAATGGGTGATGTATGGTATGTGTGGGTTGTGGGTTGGATAATGGAGGATGGGCATTTCACAAATAATAAACTTACCTTTATGTGATTAAATGGAAAATATGCACTAAAAGGATGGAAATGAACCATGAAGGAAAATAGCATACTATGTGTTTAACAAAATACCTAAACTATGAATAACTTGTTTAAATGAAGAAAATGGAAATAGGTTTTATGCATGTGTTCTTATAGACGATGAATTGATCCAATGTCATGTGAATTACTTAAGTTACCTATGCTAATATTATGAATTGAATTGTAATGCCATATCTCTTTTGTTAAGCGCATTCCCACGATTGTTATTATTGGCACGCACATGAGCACGCATGATAGCATGAACCGAGATTTCAAGAGCATGTGCATATAATATACAACAAGAAGGCATTGCATAACAAGGAGGTTGGTAGCCCAGGGACATTCGGGTACTAACCTCTGGCTCACAAGTGCATTGCATAACAAGGAGGTTGGTAGCCCAGGGACATTCGGGTACTAACCTCTGGCTCACAAGTGCATTGCATATCAAGGAGGTTGGAAGCCCAGGGAGATTCGGGTGCTAGCCTCTGGCTCACAAGTGCATTGCATAACAAGGAGGTTGGTAGCCCAGGGACATTCGGGTACTAACCTCTGGCTCACAAGTGCATTGCATAACAAGGAGGTTGGTAGCCCAGGGACATTCGGGTACTAACCTCTGGCTCACAAGTGCATTGCATAACAAGGAGGTTGGTAGCCCAGGGACATTCGGGAGCATTGCATATCAAGGAGGTTGGTAGCCCAGGGAGATTCGGGTGCTAGCCTCTGGCTCACAAGTTACGAGATGGAGGTTTACAAGATGATGATCATGCATTCATGCATGCACGCATACATGATTTCTACGAGGCATACCGGGACATGACATGGGTTTTCAAGCATGAGTTTTATCGGCGTTTTCGCATTCATGTACGCACGTCAGGATGCTTGTATTGTATCATGCCTTATACTGTTCCTTTTGTGATGTTTCTATTACTGCTTGTATGATATTACTATTGTGTGTTTTTATTATTGTTATGGTCTGCTAGTAGCTTGTACTCACTGAGTATTCCATGCTCAGTCGTACTTTCATGTCGGCAGGTACTGAGGGAGCCCTCGACCAGGAGCCTTGGGTCGAGGAAGAGTATATAGAGGAGAGAGAGCCGGCTATTCCATTACAGTCTCAGGCGGACCGAGACCTCGATGTGTGGCCATACCTCGACTACTGTTGAGGGGAGAGTATGAGAGGGTCTTGTGTATTTTGATATTTTGATAGGTGGGCCTGTCCACCTTAGACTTAGACATGTCTTGTATTTATGTTAACTTGGAATACTATTTTGGATCATTAGAAGAAATGAAAATTTGTTTACGCTTCCGCATATATGTTAGCTTCCGCGCTCTGATTATCGTTGTTAGTACTGTATTTTATCTTGTGCATTACAGGATGGTTTGATAAGTACGCAGTGTGACACCTAAAATATCCCTAAACTCCTAGGGGGTATTTCGGGGCGTTACAGAGTGGTATCAGAGCTCTAGGCATTAGAGTCCCTAGGGTCACTTAGATGATTGAACAAGGTATTAGAATCACCTTAGAGAGTTGTATTCCAAGTATAGACTAACAAGTTAGTCTTAGTCAAAATGGGTTGAACTTCAACCGAACATAGAGTCCTACGCTAGGAACACGGATTGTATGTTATGCTATTGTGTTATATACCATGTGTACATTATTTGTGTTGTACTTATTGAATATGCTTGATGAATATGTATTGAGTGTAGTGCGAAATTTGTACTAAATGCGTATCCAAGTTAGACTCATGTTGTATTGTCGTTCTCAGGAGAAATCATGAGACGCAATACCCGGGGTCACGAGTACAACACGAGGGGTAATGGAGGTGATGCTCCATCGGGTGATGATCAACCCGACTTTGCCCAAGCATTCGCATCCATAGCCGAGACTTTGGCTATGTTGGAGGCAAGGCAACCGGCCACTCCGCCTAATGCGGCACTTATACCGGCTCCTCCTAACCGAGCCCAAGCCGGGATAGAAGCTTTTCGGAGGATAAGGCCTCCAACTTTTTGTGGAAGCATTGATCCACTTGTCGCCAAGGGTTGGATTCGGCAACTCGAGAAGATATTCTCGGTATTGGCACCTACGGAAGTGGAAAGGGTCACTTGGGCCGCCTTTATGCTTGAAGGTGAGGCCGACCATTGGTAGAAATCCGCACTTCGGACCCGAGAGTTGACCCGCCAAGGTCAAGACTGGACTTGGGAGGAATTCTTGGAGGTTTTCAATAAGAAGTACTTTCCGGTCGGAATGAAAGAAAAGATTGAGGTCGAATTCATTACCTTGGAGCAAGGTAATATGTCAGTAGCGGCTTATGAAGCCAAATTTTCGGAGCTATCTCGATTTGCTCCACACATGATAGCGACCGAGGCTATGAAAGCCCAGAAATTTGAGAGATGATTGAAGGCTTACCTCAAGGACCGATTCTCGATGTTTAGACATGAGACATATTCTGAAGTTGTTGATAAGGCACTTTTGGCCGAGTCAAACTCCGTGGAGTTTTTCAAAAGAAGAGAAATAGAAAAAGGACAGTCGAGTAGTTCAGGGGAGAAGAGAGCAAGGACTAGCTTGTATCAGTCCGCAGGGCCGGCTCAGTCACAGAGGATTTATTCGGCACCACAGGCCCCTCGCTCTTTTGCTCCACCGGCTTTTCGCCCGGTTACCTCATATGCTCCTCGCCCCGCAGTTACTCAAGCTACGGGATATGCTCCTTCCTCCCATTTGCATGATGTCTGCACTCTTTGTGGAAGGAGGCATCCAGTAGGAGAATGCCGGAGGGTTTCAGGAAGTTGCTTCCATTGTGGTGACCATGGTCACATGGTTAGAGATTGTCCCCGACGTCAATTACCAGCTCAGTCTTCGGGGAGCAGGCCCCCGACTTGGCAGACATCTCAGCCTAGCTCTTCTCAGGCTTCGAGGGCCTCACAGTCTACCCGGCCTCCTCGCCCAACCACACAGGGCCGAGTCTTTGCCTTATCCGAGAGAGACGCACGTGCATCCGAAGATGTCGTGCAAGGTACACATAAATTCTAGAGTCTAAGTTGTGTAAAATTTCTATGGTTTATTATGTGATTATTTATACTAAGGGTTACCTATGTATGATACTTGTTGTTTGAAATCTACTAATAGTAGCTACTTAATCGCACAGGCGCTTTATTAGTGAACGAGTGTCTCGCCCGAGTGTTGATCGACACAGGATCCACTCACTCCTTTGTGTCCCCTAGTTTCGCGAAGGGATTTTTGATTGAGGCTACTCCGTTAAAGCGGGAGTTGACCATTGCAACTCCACTCGGCAAGTCAGTTGATACGGACAAGATATTCAGGGATAGTGTGGTTCAAGTGGGGGAGAATGAACTGTTAGCCGATCTCATCGTCCTAGATTTTCAAGACTTGGATTTTGACGTCATCTTAGGGATGGATTGGTTGTCAAACTATCACGGGCATGTTGCGTGTTTTGAAAAGATGGTGAATTTCAAGCCGGAAGGGGGTAAGCCTTTTCACTTCCGAGGATTTAGAGAGAGGGACATTTCTCGCCTCGCAGCCTTGAGTATAGCAAACCCAGAAGCACAAAACTCCTCGGCCATTCCGGTCATGAGTGAGTTCATGGACGTGTTTGCGGAGGAACTTCCCGGGTTACCTCCGAATCGGGAGATTGAGTTCGCTATAGAGCTTACTCCGGGCACCGCCCCGATTTCAAGGGCACTGAATAGAATGGCCCCGATAGAGCTGGAAGAATTGAAGAAACAGATTGAGGAGTTACAACAACTTGGTTTCATCCAACCAAGTGTCTCACCGTGGGGAGCTCCGGTTCTCTTTGTGAAGAAGAAGGACGGGTCTATGAGGATGTGTATAGACTACCGTCAGTTGAACAAGGTAACTATCAAGAATCGTTATCCCTTGCCAAGGATCGATGACTTGTTCGACCAACTGAAGGGAGCGAGATTCTTCTCCAAAATTGATCTGATCAAGGTTGGGACAGGCACATGTGACCCGATAGGGCAGACGAACGGAGATCCGACGTGCTTTAGCCCAGGTTGTTGGAAACCGAGGGACCTATCAGATCAAGGTTGGGACAGGCCCAGTGAAGGCCTGTCTACCTGAGACTTGGACCTCATATGCTATGTCGGGAAGTAGGGTTAGATGTAGTTTATTACAAGCATAATTTTGGCTCATTACATACCCCTGGGTGAGTGATTATCTGGGTAGAATGTGATCGGATAGGCAACCATGACTGGGGATAGGTATAGGTTGCAAGCAGGTTAGGGTTTATAGTAGCCCTCCTTGAATGGGCTGCTTGTAGACTATACCCTAGCGTAGACTGCATGTATGAATGCTGGTTTGATGCAGGTGTGTTCCTTGCTGGATGGGGGGATCACTTAACACCGTATATGCGACTCCCCAGTATAGAACATACCTAAAAAGGGACGATTGGTGTAAGCGAAAGCGTTCAGAATCCTTCCCTGGGGTTAATCACCCAACAGGAGTAACTCCGTGGATCTTCAAGACGTTTAAGTTACTGACACTGAAGTTGATCATCCAGCAACCGTTAACGTAATAAGTCTGTCTACTGAGTTGAATGAGATAATTACACTACTATAACATGTATGGATGCACTATACACAATTAACTAAGAGATGTAAAATGATTAGTGTTGAGTTAAACGCTTATGCATTTTAATCAAGACTAAGGTTTAGTTGGCTTAAACTCGGGTTCCTGGTTGAACCTAAATATTATCCACAGTAGAGTCGCCAGAGCTGTGAGCGTGTGAATTTCTTCCACTCACAAATGGTGTGGATTGCCTGTGTACCCTCGCAGGTGTGGAAGAGTTTTATCATTTAAGAGTCGCCACCTATTCATTTAGAAGGGATAAGTCTCTCGGGTTTGGATAAGGTTTTGGTCTACGAGTGAGATCAGGGTAAGGGATTCGGTTAAGTCCGGGGAAGGTGTTAGGCATCCCGGGACTTCTGTTTTACAACGGTTCTGTACTTTCCGGGTTTAAGCCAAATAAAGTTAATCTTGATTAAAATGCCGAAGTGTTTATATTAACACTAATCTAAGAAAGGAAAAGCTAACTGGGGTCGAGCCCGTGTTGGGCTGCCTACGTACTTATAGGGTGAGATCAGACCGAGCGTAGTTCTGGTATGTGAGCCTATGCCGAGGCTAGGGGCGTGTGTGTGTACCAAAGGTGGCTAACATGAACTAGTCCGGTAGACTAGGGTTTGGTTGACCGAGGAGTGTCAAAGTGCATGGTATTTAAGCCCAGTAGGCTTTGGGGGTAGTCCGATAGACTAGGACGGAGTCCGGCCCAGGTTAGGGTTGTTAACCGGGATTAGGCCGAACTAACTATGGTTAGGGTTGCTAACCACAATTAAGGGGATGTGATGTGTAGCCCGGTAGGGTAAGGGGAGGCCCGGTAGGTGGAAGATAGTCCAGTAGACTTGGTTTTTAGGTCCGGTAAGTCGTAAACCGAAAATAACTATGATTAGGGTTGCTAACCGTAATTAAGGGGGGTCTAACTGTGGTTAGGGTTGCTAACCAGGGTTAGGGAGAGGGCCAAACTCAGTATTATGGTCCGATTGATTTTAGGAATTTCTGATTAATTTTCCAAAGTTTGTGGGGTTAAGGGATGCTTAACCGCGGTTAAATGTTAATCGGAGGTGCATTTAACCGTGGTTAAGGGTCAAGTATAGCCTGGGCCCCTGCAAAAGCCCAGAATGAAAACAAAGTTAATGTCGGTAACTAGATTACCGACATTAATAACAGTGTTTTTAGGCTGTGCTTTTGCCACTATTAACTAAGGTTAAGGTGTAACCCAGGGTGAACCAAGGTGATGGGAGTATAGAGGGGACTCCTGGGAGTCTTCTGAGTCTGGTGTGGGCCCTAAGGGATGCCTGGAGTGGGTCACACAAGGCTGCAAAGCCACTGTGACAGAAATAGTATATTGGTGGTAGTTATTCTATCGCCAATACAAAACTAGGCCAAAAACAGGGTGTTGGTATACAATTCACCGACAAAAGGAAAACCAGCTCTACCAGGAATTGCGGGATCAGAACTGCCGCCATTCTTGATTTTTTCAAAAATCAGGTCTATGCCCATGGGGGATGTGCACAGGGATTATTAGGGGTTCCCTCATGATCTGAGGGACACCCAGAAGGTTCTGTGATAGCTTGCAGTACTCTGAGATATGGGAACACCATTGGGGGTTCACCACACCTATGGTTTAGATGAATGAACGCCTTGTATGGGTTGATTTACCTACTATGCATCAAAAATAAAATACATAACTCCCCTGGAATTGACCAGGGGCTCACATTGATTGTACAAGAGGGAGAAAGGGGGTAGGGAACACCCTACCCTAATGCGGTGGTGTTCTGGTGATGGTCTACAGCAACTAGGAGGACTGAGGTAGGTCCAGGGGAGGCCTGGGATCACGACCAAGGGAGAAAATGGGTGAGCCTAGGGGTTTTTGGCAGCAGGGGTTTACCTTGGAATCTTTGTTGACCGTTTAAACTGGAGTAGTGGTTGGGTTTTATACAAAACTCAAAAGGGGACCTAATGGGGTTTGAGGAGAAGGGGGGAAAGGGCATTGGACCTGGTGGTGGTCGACTAAGGGGCCTGAAGGGAGAGACCGAGGTGAGGGTTGAGTGTGTAGGGGTGTTCACAGACTGAAACTCGGGAGTTGCATACTGTCGGTAGAGGATCTACCGATAGCCTGAAACAAGGCCCAAAATTAATGTCGGTAAATCGTCTACCGACATTATGAGAAATGTTTTGAAATGGGCTGGGCCTTGCATAAACGGGCATGGGGCTTATGTTTAATGGTTTTCTGGGCCTTGTGGGCTTGAGGCTAAGGGTCAGGCCCTATAAGCCATGGGTTTTAGGGTTTAAGCCCTAAGGGCTCTAGGGTTATGCTAGGGTCACCTAGGGCTTAGGGTTGTTGGTTCTAGGGCTTCTTAGGGCTTGACTTAAGGTGAGTCCTAAGGCTACTAAAGGCTTACCTAGGCTGTGAGGGGCTTGGTAGGGTGTAACCATAGTTAAAAAGATATTAACTGCGGTTAGGTGGGGGTGTAAAAATCGGGTGCTTACAGGCGAGACCTTGAGTTTCGAGTTAGTGATTTTGTATTTATTAGGATTTCACCAACAAAGGGTATCACGAGGTTCGTAAAGCGAGGAAAGCTCAGTTCGAGATATGTGGGTCCGTTCGAGATCATTACTAGACTTGGTGAGGTGGCTTACAGTGTTGCCTTATTCGCTCATATGGCGGCGGTCCACAATGTTTTTCACATCTCCATGCTCCGGAAGTACATCCCGGACTCATCACATGTCATCGAGCTTGATCCGGTAGAAATCAGGGAGGACCTCACACTTGTGGAGAAACCGGTTCAGATTTTGGATCAAAAGGATCAAGTGCTTCTTAACAAGACTATTCCGTTGGTTCTCGTGCAATGACAACATCATGCTCGAGAAGAGGCCACATGGGAACGCGAGGCCGAAATCAAAGCGAAGTACCCAGAGTTGTTCGAATAGGCTTTTGGGGTGCCATGTAATTTTGTTTGGTTTTGTAATGCAAGTACCGTCCAAATTTTGGTACTTAATTTTTATAAGGGGGGAGGATGTAGAACCCTGGAACTTTTGTATATGTCTTGGAATGCGTGTCAAGGCACGATGCATTGTAACCTCCAATTTTCATGAAATGAGAAATTGGAACCTTTGAGAATTTTGCATGAGTAGTATAAATTAATTAATAATATGTCATAGCCTTAAAAAGGTCCTAGTCATGTTCAGAAGAGGATGAATGGAAGTGGAATAAGTCAAAGTAATGAGATTGAGTGAGAAATGGACTCAGTGTCAAAATTTGCAGAACACCGATCGCTCGGTCCACAACCGATCGATCGGTATCTATCGACTGGTGCACCAATTTGTATGGAAAATTTTTCCAGAGTGGGTGTTTTCAACCGATCACTCGGTCAAAAACACCGGTCGCTCGGTAGGCAACCGATCGCTCGGTCTTTCGCATTTTTGCATAATTCATTAAGGGTAAATGGGTCTTTTGACCCCCTCTTTTCTATATAAGCCCAACTCGTGGGTGAGGGTTTCATAAACCCTTAAAGCTCATAATTGGGGGATTTTGGGAGAAAGAAGAAGAGAAGAAGCTAGGGTTTTGTTACAAGGAAGATTGGAGGAGTGATTGGAGCTTGGAATTCATTCCATTCCTCAAGTATCCTCAAGATCTTCTCCAAATTTCAAGGTTAGTACACCCTACTAACTCCCTCAGCAATATCCTAGGATTTCTTAAGGGTATATGTATTGAATCTCCCCCATTTCTCTTATGTGTTAAAATATGCTATTTCCCTAAAATATAAACAAGATAATGTGAATAGTGGAATGTATGGATGGATGAGGAGTTTGAGGTATTTGGATGCCATGTAGATGTGGTGTAATGTGTATGATGGAAAAATGGTGGAAGGGTATCCTATAAATAGTGAATACAACTTGATGTGTGGATGGAATGTATGCACTAACAAGAGGAAATGAAATAACTATGAAATGTCGCATGTCATGTGTTTGATTAAATGACTAAATGAGAAGTTCGCCAATCAATGAAGAATATGAAAGCATGAATGTATGTAGTTCCTTCAAATCCATGACCTTGATCAAATGCCATATAGATTATCTAAATTCTCACATGTTTATACTATGAATTGAAATACTATACACTATCCTTCATGTCATATTGTCATCATGATACTACAAGTGCTATGCACACCCACGTATTCATGCATGAACCGACGTTTTTCAAGTACAAGTAATTGAATGAATTAAAACAAGCATGAATATCAAGGGTAGGGCATATCCCTAGGAAATGTCACACTTGGCTCACAAGCAAATGAAATGTCAAGGAGGTTGGTAGCCCAGGGAGGTGCGGGTGCTAGCCTCTGGCTCACAAGTAAATGAATGTCAAGGAGGTTGGTAGCCCAGGGAGGTGCGGGTGCTAGCCTCTGGCTCACAAGTAAATGAATGTCAAGGAGGTTGGTAGCCCAGGGAGGTGCAGGTGCTAGCCTCTGGCTCAAAGGTAAATAAAATGTCAAGGAGGTTGGTAGCCCAGGGATGTGGGGGTGCTAACCTCTGGCTCACAAGTATACAAGTCAAGCAAGTTAAGAACAAGTCAAGAACAGGCAAGACATGTGATTCCAAATAAGACAAGACACACATACATGATTTTCACAAGCAAGACCAAGACAAGAAACAGGTTTTTTAAGTATGACAAGTAAGTTTTGAAAGAAACATGAAAGGTTATTTTCAAGAATAAGACATGATTTTAAAGAATGAGTTTTACCGGAGTTTTCGCATTCATGCAAGCATGTCACAACTATTACCTTGCTCTACTTCAATGATATCAATGTCTTATATTACTAGTATTGTTTCAATTGATGTGGTGAATTATATCTTATTGCTTTTGTGTGATTGTTATTGCTATGGCTAGCTAGTAGCTTTCATTCGCTGAGTATTCCATACTCAGCCGTACTTTTATTTCGGCAGGTACTGAGGAAGCCCTCAATCCCGAGCTTTGGGTTGAGGAAGAGTATGTTGAGGAGAGAGAGCCTCCTATCCCGATCCAGTCGCAGGAGGATAGGGATCGTGATGTCTGGCCGTACTTAGATTATTGTTGAGCATAGTAGGCTCGACATTTCTTTTGTATTTTGATAGGTGGGCATGTCCACCTTTAACTTGATATGTTTTGTATAAAACTTGGAATACTAAGATGGTTTATGAAAAAGAAAAAGTTGGTCTATGCTTCCGCACTCTGATTATTGTTGTATTATATCATGTTTAGCCTTGTTCATTACAGGATGGTTTGGAAAGTAAGAATAGAAACCTCTAAAGTATCCCTTAACTCCTAGGGGTTATTTTTGGGCACGACATTCTCATACTCTTTTTCTCAATCCTACAACACACATAAACACAACACTTAACGAACCTTGTAATCCTCCCCCTATTTCATAACCCAAAAACATATAAGGCCTTAGGCCTTTACAATACTATTCACAGTGTCATTTACATAAGTTTCGATGTTCTACATCCTCCCCCCTCACAAGAATTTCATCCTCGAAATTAGGACGATACAAAAAGCAAAACAAAAACAAAACTGAATGAACAGATGAGGGTATTTCTCCCTTACTTCTGTCTCGCACTCCCATGTAGCCTCTTCTGTAGAATGATGCTACCATCTCAAGAGGGCTAAAGGAATGGTCTTAGTGCACAAGACTTGATCTCGCCTATCAAAGATCTGAGCCAGTTGCTCTACTGATGTGAGATCCTCCCGAATCTCTAGCGGATCTAAATTTATGACATGTGACAGATCTGGGATATATTTCCGGAGCATGGAAACGTGGAACACATTGTGGACTGCATCCATGTGGATGGGTAGGGCTACCCGGTAAGCGATCTCACTGACTTTGGTGATGATCTCAAACGGACCCACGTATCTAGGGCTCGGTTTCCCCCTCTTTCCGAACCTCATGAGCCCCCTGCTCAGAGAGGATCTTCATAAAGACCCGATCCCGGCGAGTGTCCGCATAGCTATTCTGCCTGCTCTGGGCAGTCTTTAACTTATCCCTGATGACCGTGACCCTGTCTACGGTTTGTTCGATGAACTCAGGCCCCAAAAAATTCCCCTCACCAACTTCGTCCAAGTATAGAGGAGATCTACAACTTCTCCCATATAAAGTCTTGAAAGGTGCCATCTAGATACTCGCTTGATAGCTATTATTGTAGGCGAACTCAACTAATGATAAGTGATCCTCCCAACTGTCTCGAAAGTCTAACATGCAAGCTCGGGGCATGTCCTCTATAATCTGATTCACCATCTCGGTCTGCCCATCAGTCTGAGGATGAAAGGCGGTGCTAAAGTCCAGACGGAAACTCATAGCATCCTGAAAGCCCTTTCAGAATCTGAAGTAAATCTCGGATCCCTATCTGATACAATGCTAACTGGCAACCCGTGCAGCCGAACCACTTCCTTGATGTACAAGGCCACGACCTAGTTCGATGTGGATGTAGTTTGATAATGAAGGAAATGCGCAGACTTCATCAACCTGTCCACTACAACCCAGATAGCATCAGAGTTCTTTGTCGTCCGTAGCAAACCAACTATGAAGTCTATAGAGATGTTCTCCTATGTCAATTTTGGAATAAGGAGGGACTGTAACAGACCTACTGGTCTTTGATGCTCGGCCTTAACCTGCTGGCATACTAAACACCGTGAAACATACTCCGCCACTCCCTCTTCATGTTCCACCATCAAATGGACCTGTCGATGATAACCAATCGATTGAGCATGAAATACTCAGCATATACAAACCACTATAGAATAATGTCATGTTATTTCATGCTTTCACATAGACATTTCATAGGATACACATGAACTGAATCAATACAAAATTCTTCTTTCAAATACACATGTGCAATACAATAGAAACACATGCACTTATCTTTCAAAACCATATTATTCCTTTATTCTATTCATCTCTTTTACTTTAGCACTTATTCCATTTCACTTGCTTTACACATGACTTTTATGGGAGAGTACACATGACTTTGCCTAATGCTCTACCTAGAGTAGTAGACGTCCATTAGCATTTCACATACACATAGAGTATGTCTAATGCTCTACCTAGAGTGATAGAAGTCTATTAGCAAACTTCATCCACCTCCCCATGGATATCTTTGCACATAGTCTACTTGGAATCAAATGCCAAATGCACTACCTAGGTGGGTAGAAGTCCATTACCATCATTGCACATATCTTTTCACCTTTTACTTTGCTTATTCAATACACACACCCATATAAAACCCAATCATGTGATACACGTGCACATATACAATGGTGAGTGAATATGGTAAACACATAACACATAGCACATGCTATTTACTTTCATTCAAAACCATCACATAGCATTCACACAGCTTAATACACATAGTTTATCTATTTTCATCATTTGTTTTGAGCATAGCATCAATACAAAGAAGCTAGTATGATTTCATGCTATTTCCTCATTTCAAAACACATGGTTTATATTGGTTTTTCAATAGGGATTATAACAAGATCACATAGTAAATTATATCTACCTTACAAAGATGAAATCTCTTTGGTCTAGCGCTTTGGAAAGGTTGAAGAAGAGAAAATCGGAATTCAACTTTGATCTTGGGTAAAGCCTAGAAAACCCTAGCTCTCTTTCTCTCAAACTTTCTCCCAAAAACTTTCTAAGGTTTGTGTAAACCCTAAGGCCACAAAATGGCCTTGTATTTATAGCCAAAGGTGTTGGCTAAAGATCCATACACCCTTAAAATATCTTCCCAAGGAAAAATACGCATAACTGGTCGACCGGTCAAAAATCTACTCTCTGCCAAAAATTCCCTAAGAGAATAGTGCGATGAGCGGTCGATCGGTGGTCATGACCGGTAGCCTAGGGGTCGACCGGTCCCCTTGAGCGGTTGACCGGTTGGCCCCACTCTTGCCCGCTTTGGCATTTTTTCCCCTCATTTTGTCACTTGATTGATTTCCACTTTGTTCTTAACCCTCAATTCACTTAGATTATTTCTCATACTCTTTTTCTCAACCCTACAACACACATAAATACAACACTTAACAAAACTTGTAATTGTCGCGACCCAAAACCCACCCTAGGAGTTAGAGTGAACTTTGGACGACTAATCATGGCTTACATGACTTGCTTGACAAACCAACCTGCAAAAACCCACAGAGCATATATAATAGAGGATGACAGCAGAAACATAACTATAAAACACAGCGGAAGTCTAACAACCTCTAAGTATATACACATGGTCCAAGTTTAATACAAAGAAATCAAAACCAAGAATGCCCGCCAAAATACATGGATATAATCACTCATGCTCACCCACAGCTAATCCACTCAGAATCTAACACCACCTACTGATAACCCTCTACGGGAGGTTCCTCAAAAGGCTCCTCGACGTACTCCTCCTCCACCCATGGACCAGGAGCACAAACAGAAAATGGAGCAGCAGCTCCCTCAGAACCTGCCGACATAAGAAGTACGGCTGAGCATGGAATACTCAGCGGGTACTAAATACTAACCAACAGTCATAGTATACAGATAGCATACATAGAGTAGGAAGCAAGTTGCATATATAGAACATGAACAATTTATATCATACAAGTAAGTAAAGCAATTTATAATCATGCTTGTATTTCGTAGAAAGCCGATAAAACCTCTTGAAAACATCGTGCACTTGACTTTGCTTGAAATATCTTTCGTACTTGAAAGCTTGTCGTGTTTGTCTTACTTGATCTTGTCGAGCGTGTCGTACGTGTCATGTCATGCATGTCATGCGTGCTTGCTTGTGATCATGTAACTTGTGAGATACACTTGCGAGATATCCTTGTGAGATGCGCTTGAGAGATGCCTTGAGAGGGAAGGGAGACCCTTCTTTATGCAATGCACTTGCGAGGGAAGGGAGACCCTTCTTCATGATATGTATGTACTTGCGAGGGAAGGGAGGCCCTTCTTCATGATATGCACTTGTGAGTGAGGGGAGACCCCTCGTGGAATGTTGGTTCTTGTTTTCTTGTGAAAAGCGAGGTAAAACATATCGTAGGATATGTCCCACCTCTAACCATGTTCTTGAAAACCTCGACAAATCATGTCATGCATGCCGTGCTCGTGGGAACCGTGTACATACTTGCATTTAAATTTAAATATGACATTTGGGTAATTTTACAACACATATAACATCAATGATTGAGCAATGTAATATTCATATCATTTAGGGAAAGCAAGAAAACACGCTATCATAGGCCCTAGCAATATTCATAATTTATTAGGCATGCATTTCCTAATTTACAACTCATTTTATTCACCTTGGCATTTCATCAAACATGGTGTGTTCATTATTCATTATTCATTTAAACCTAAATCATGCTTTTCTAGGTGAGTCTACTCAAATCATAAAGGTGTGTTTATTATGGATACAATGCCCTCCCCATTTTAATCATCACAACACAACCCTTGACATCCAATCGCCCATTCCATCTCCATTCACCATTCACAACCATCCATCTCATAGCCCATGTATAAATGAAAGAAAATCAAAAGAAATAAAGGGAAAAGAGGAACTATAACTAGGAGGGTAGTAAGAAGTACCGACCTTGAAGAAATGAGGAAGAAACCCCTTCCAAAAACGACCGTGAGGTGCTGCCCTAGCTTGGGGAACGCTCTCCACGAGTGCTTGAGCCGTGATCTTGGAGAGAAACCGGACTTGAAGTGATCTAGGGTCTCAAAACCCCTTAGATTCTTCTCCAAAAGCAAAACCCTAGCTTAGGAAACCCTTTCTCCTCTCTTCTAATCCCCCAAATCCTCTAAGTATTGAGAATGAGCCCTAAAGGCTCGGGTTAAACTCTTAAGGTAAGAGTGAACAGACCAAAAGACCATAATACCCTAACTGAAATTTCTGCAAAAACACGAGTGCCGAACACGTTGAGCTGTGAATAGTGCCAAACACGTTGTGCTGTGAATAGTGCCGAACACGTTGTGCTGTGAATAGTGCCGAATACGTTGTGCTGTGAATAGTGCCGAACACGTTGTGCTGTGAATAGTGCCGAACACGTTGTGCTGTGAATAGTGCTGAACTCGTTGTCCGTTGTCTTACGTACAACGTGCCTGTTGTGAGCTGTACAACGTACACGTTGTTTGCTGTACAACGTACACGTTGTCTGCTGCACGACGTACCCGTTGTCTGTTGCACAACGGATGCACAACGTATACGTTATCAGAGCTAGAGCTACGTTATCAGAGTACGTTGTCAGAGTACGTTGTCAGAGTACGTTATCAGAGCTACGTCCTTAGTGCCTTCCGAGCTACGTCCTTAGTGCCTCTCGAGCTGCGTCCTTAGTGCCTTCCGAGCTACGTCCTTAGTGCCTCTCGAGCTATGTCCTTAGTGCCTCTCGAGCTACGTCCTTAGTGCCTCTCGAGCTACGTCCTTAGTGCCTTCCGAGCTATCGATTGTCTGCAGGTCCAGACTGTTTTGGCCATATCTTTTGACTCGTTCGTCCGATTTTGACGATTCAACTTGCGTTGGGTTCGTACTTCGAAAAGGAACATTTCTGACATTTCAGAATTTCCAATTTATTCCTTATTTATTAATTATACATCTTTAAAGGCAAAATGACAAAGAAAGTGTCATGCATTAAATGTGAAAAGGTCCGGGGTTCTACAGTAATCCTCACCCCATTTCATAACCCAAAAACATATAAGGCCTTAGGCCTTTATAACACTTTTCACTGGTAGTACTTGCTGATTGTACCAGCAAGTAGGCCCAGCCAACTAGGTAGTACTTGCTGATCTGTTGGTAAGTTCTAAGAGTCTCTATCCTCTCAAGAGAACCTAAGGAATCCCAATTTCCTTTTTTTTTTTTTACCCTAAAATTATAATTGAGTTAGCATTAATCCTAATGAGTTAATGTTTACCCAATTATGATTAATGGGACACATGGTGTGCATGCTCAAGTGGTTCTCTTAAGCATATGTGTGAGAGGAGGAAAATAATCACCTCCTCAGTTGGTGACGCGAGGAGGGCGTCTATTCACCCTTTTTCTTGTCACATGTTTTTTTTTAATTCCCTTTAATTGTGGTTAAGATTCACTCACCCCTAGGGTTCTTTCATCTACTTTTGATATTTAGAAAAATATTTAACTACAAGGTTAAAAATAATTTAACCCAAATTCATGAAAGTTGAAGGGGCGGCTTTGTGAGAGCGAGGAGCAATAGAAAAATTTAACCCAAATTCATGACAGTTGAAGGGGCGGCTTTGTGAGAGCGAGCAGCAATAGTTTGCTCTCGCCGGTGTAGCCAACTATTTCTCTTTAGAGGATACTATCATACCAGGATTCAAACCGTTGAACGTTGCATGAGAACTCACTTATAAGCAACATACTTCAAACTTTAAAATAAATAAATAAAAGGAGAAGAAGAAAGCAAGTCGGCCCAAAGAAAAGTATTTACGAAACCACATGTTGATAGGCGATGACCCACGCGTTAGAATAAATAAGATTAATTATGGAAGGCATGCGGATAAACTCAACTCTCCTATTTTTAGATAATATAAATAGGAAATCTAGCTTCTGTATCTACAATTGCTTCTTCGACTACTTATTTAATTCTTCTTCAGAGATAATTTAGCTGTCTTTAGTTGATATCAAATCTCGCCTTTTCTACTCAGTTTACTAAAACTTGACACTTGTTATTATGTTAATCAATTCTGTCTCATCATATGAGAGGCTGAGGGTGGTTACATACTTAAAGAGTTTAAATATGAACAGAAGCTTAGTTCAAGAGATAATTGGAACTCGCAAAATATGCCCAATGGGAGAATTTTGAAAATTACATCGATTGAAATATATTTTTTTATGTTTTCAAATTACATTTTAAAATTTTAATTGATTAAAATATTTTTTTATACTTTTAATTCTCAAATTACCCCTCATAATGCATATTTTGGGAAGCATTATCTCTTGAACCAGACTGTATATATTTACGACTAGACTAATATTGCAGCCCATATGTCTATATTAGAGAAGAGGGATGCTAGTTATACTCACAAATAAAAAAAAATTCACTCTCCTAACAAAATTAAAAAAATGTGACGTCCACCTAAGAGCCCCACACAAGATGATTTGTGATCTTTTATATAGAGGTCTTTACAAGGATTCCTTGTAGATGCGCGTACGCGACTCGCTTGCTTACTCGCCGTAGTAGTTCACTACATTTTGGAAGCAGAATTCGGCCAATGCATCGACTTGATTTGTCTACTTTTCCGAATAAGGTAACGGAACCAGAATCAGGGATTGAAATTCCTTGTAGAATATATGAGAGTCTGCAACGTAACCATCTGTCTAGATCATTATTTGCAAAACAAATTGAACACTTTAAATAGCAAGCGGAACTTTGCTTTACAAGGATGAAGCGGAACTCTCTTTTTGTACACGATGATAATGATACTTTTATAATTATGCAGAAAAAGTGTATTATAAAATTGTCACCAGTCTATCTCTTTAATTCTAAAAGTGCCACAAACATAGTGCTAGTGTAAAAATGGGAGCCCCGCATCAAGGCGTCAAGCAGAGCTCCGGCTTAAAATTAGTCTCCAAATGGAAATACATCCTTAGTTTGTATTATTTTGAAAATGCCCAACACAAATGGGATATGTATCACTCTCTTGGATTCAATAAGGAATCCTTGTAGAAGTCTACAAAGATCCTAATCCCAAAATGCGAGTATGTTTAGCAAATTTCATGAGAGAGAAATGTATAGGGATAGTGAGAGAAAGAGAGAGATTATATTCATATATAAATCTCCAGTTTGCTTAGATAGAAATGTTTTTATCTAATATTCATTTGACCTTTCTTCTTCTCTTCCAAACCCCAATGTGCTCTCTGCAACTTCCATATCACTGCAACCACCCCGCCTTCTTCTTTTACTTTTTCCTCCTCTCCATTTATGGTTCCTCTCTCGCCTTCTTCATGCAGGAACTGATTCCTCATCTCCATTGATTCACAGTAAATAAACAAAAATCCAAGTTACAAGACCTTCAAATGGCATCCATGAACAACTGGTTGGGTTTTTCTCTTTCTCCTCAAGAACTCCCTTCAAATCACCATGACCACCATTCTCGACCCACAGTTTCTCGTATGGGCTTCAACTCAGATGAAGTCTCTGGCACAGATGTCTCTGGTGATTGTTTCGATCTCACTTCAAACTCTTCTGATCCCTCACTAAACCCTCCTTCCTTAAGGCCTGATGGCCATTTTGGTATCTTCGAAGCACTCAACAGAACCAGTCAATCACAAGGTCATTTACAGATAACTCATTTTGACAAGAAAATGATAAACTGAAAAGAAACATAGATTTTGATCTTCTTTCTTTCTTCCCTTTTTTTTTTTTTTTGTTATTTTTGCAGATTGGAATATGAAGGGGTTAGGTATGAACTGCGAAAACAACTTCAAAACAAGCTCTGATCTTTCAATGCTCATGGGTGGCTCATGCAGTAACCAGAACCTTAACCAAGATCAAGAACCAAAGCTCGAAGATTTTCTCGGCGGCCATTCATTCAGCGATCAAGACCAGAAACTTCCCGGGTGCAATGCTTACGACTACATGTTCCCAAACTGTTCCTTACACCTCCCATCGGTGGCTACTTCAGGAACATCGAACGTAGACGGAGGAAATGGAGGAGGGAACATGAACAGCAACTCGATTGGCCTGTCCATGATCAAGACGTGGTTGAGAAACCAACCGGCCCCGCGACAGCCGGAAATCAAGAATGATGGTGGGGCTACAGCGGCTAATGGTGGAGCCCCAACGAGTGCACAAACGTTGTCGCTTTCTATGAGCACTGGGTCTCAATCTAGCTCTCCTTTGCCGCTTCTCGCTGCCACTACTGGCGAGAGTTCGTCGTCGGAGAATAAGCAGGTTAGGGTTACGGCTCTTGACGGCCAAAGTGGTGCTTTAGAGGCGGTGCCGAGGAAGTCTATCGATACCTTTGGTCAGAGAACTTCCATCTATAGGGGTGTAACAAGGTTTCTTTGCAACCTATCTGAATCCTGCAAATCAATTTTATTTATTTTTGGTTTTAATCTGTTTCATTTGCTGATTCTTTTGGGTTTTCTTTCTCTAAAGGCATAGATGGACTGGTAGATATGAAGCTCATCTATGGGACAACAGTTGCAGAAGAGAAGGACAGACTCGAAAGGGAAGGCAAGGTATACAAACATGCCGATCTCCATGATGCTTAAGTACCTTCCTTTCATTTTGCGTTCTTCTACAAACAAAGCTATTGATTTTGTACTAACTATTTCTTTCTTTTTCTGGAATTTCTCATACGTTGGTGGGACTATCTCAACCTTCTTGCAGTTTATTTAGGTAAGAAGATAATGGTGTTTCTCTTAAGCCCTTTTTATGTATCCTTTTTCTTGGGCATTTCTTCTGCTATATAAGGTAAATCATGAGTTCAAAAGCTAAACTTTTCTTCTATTAATTTTCTTATGTTTCCTTGTTTGTTTTTTTATTTCTGTATAGGGGGTTATGACAAAGAAGAAAAGGCAGCAAGAGCTTATGATTTAGCAGCATTGAAGTACTGGGGTTCAACCACCACAACAAACTTCCCTGTAAGGTTCTCCCAATCTTGTTGTAAGAGAAAAAATAGATTAGCTACAGGGATACCCCAGTTTACAGAAGAATTAAAAAGGAGAGTTGCTTTATCAATTGATATTATTGATTCTAATCGGTTTGGGGTTGATGTTATTAAAATTTTTATTTTCTTTTCAGATTAGCAATTACGAGAAAGAGCTGGAGGAGATGAAGAACATGACCAGGCAGGAGTATGTTGCATCTCTTAGAAGGTACTCAGGAAGTCTCATTGTATCTGGACACTTTGCTTAAACGTGCATGGTTAAAGTATTAGGAGATGAAGGCTAGATTAATTCTATTGTCTTTTTCTGATGCAGGAAAAGTAGTGGGTTTTCTCGGGGTGCATCTATTTATCGTGGAGTGACTAGGTAAGAGTGCAGGAAATACACTAACATCAGATTTGTGTTTGTGTGTGTATGGATGCTTACGGCCCGGCGTGTCTGTGGGTAGCTGGGAATCAATATTAAGTAACTAGGCCATATAAAGTGTAGGGATATATTGCCCTCCCCATAAAGATTACATTTCTTATCTCCATATGATTAGTTTAAGTCTACAAGTGCTTTCTGGAAGACCTATTTTAGCCAAAAAGTTCCTTTCAATATTAGCTTCTCTAAAGTCTAAACACCTCTAAATATCTCAATCTAATCCATATCACAGGTTCAAACAGACGTTCTTAATTGGCGATAGGTGCCTTTCATGATATCGAACTTTAAGCAGAGGTTGATGAGTAGCATCGGCATTATGCTAATTATATCATTGTATTAGCAACACTATGAAATGAAGATTAAAGAGAATTTTTGGTAATGGATTTTAAAAGCACATTGACCGGTACTAGAGAACATTTGTTGCAAAAAAATAAAAAAATGATGCATCATTGTGCCAATGGTGAACTAAGAACATAGTTTCCGACGTGTTTACCACCGTCTCCTCTTGAATCCATCTAACCTAGCAAAAAAATTGTATTTTCCGGTCCCTAGTCATCAAAATAAAATGTTCAATTTTTTTTCCTTCTATGTTAGGGAATTTATAGCCTAAAATGAACACCACCATATATTTTTTCTTGGGCTTTTGCTATTCAGAGAAGAGGTTAAGATAATTATTGAAATAAAATTACAATTTTATGGGACAATGATTATGTATTTCCCTGATGTGTTACAGACACCATCAGCATGGAAGATGGCAAGCAAGGATTGGAAGGGTTGCAGGAAACAAAGACCTTTACTTGGGAACTTTCAGTAAGTTCACCTTCTACAATTTATTCCCAATCACTATTTCAGAAGAATAATCTTGAAATATTTCTCAAGGAGGAATGGAAGAGAAAAATAGAATAAAAGAAAGAGAATGTAGAATCCATGTTTGTCAAGATGTAGGTACCATGTTAATATCCTCAACTTACTGTAAATTTTGTAGGCACCCAAGAAGAAGCAGCAGAGGCCTACGACATTGCTGCGATAAAATTCCGTGGACTTAATGCAGTAACAAACTTCGACATGAACAGATATGATGTAAATAGCATAATGGAGAGCAGCACTTTGCCGATCGGGGGAGCTGCAAAGCGTCTGAAAGAAGCCGAGCAGGCTGAAATGAGTGTGGACGGACGGAGGGCAGATGAAGACAACATAAGCTCACAGTTAACTGATGGAATCAACAGCTACAGCGCCCACCATCACGGTTACGGTTGGCCGACAATTGCATTCCAACAAGCTCAGCCATTGAACATTCACTACCCGTATGGCCAACAAAGAGGTTGGTGTAAGCAAGAACACGAAGAAGTTGCAGCCCACAGCTTTCAAGATCTTCATCAACTACAATTGGGCAATACTCATAACTTCTTCCAGCCTTCTGTGCTTCATAACCTCATGAGCTTGGATTCATCATCTTTGGAACATAGCTCCGGTTCAAATTCTGTTATCTACGGCAACGGAGGGGGGGCTACTGGTGGTGGGACCAATGAAAGCTTTCAAGGAGTTGTGGGTGGAAACAATGGTGGCTTTGTAGTGCCTCTGGGTACAATTATGGTCGATCATAGCAACAATAATCAGGGGAGAAATTCTGGAGAGAATGATGTGAAGGAGATGGGTTATGGAAACACGTTAGCTTCGACGGATCCATATCATGGTAGGAATATGTATTATCTGTCACAGCAACCATCACCAGGTATGATGAAGACTAGTGCTTATGATCAGGGCTCTGCATGTAACAATTGGATGCCCCCTTCAGTTCAAGCACTTGCACCGAGGACGAACGGCCTTGCAGCTTGCCATGGAGCTCCTGTTTTCACAGTATGGAATGATACATAAATACAATGGAAGGAGAGGAGGGAATTGAGGGTCATTTGAATGAAAATGATGCATATGGCTCATTTCCTTATTTTGATTTTTCCTTAGCTTCTATACTCAGGGAAGAAGAAAAGATGGGCTTTTTGGTTTATATGGATTTGACTGAAGTTCAGTAATAGCATGTGATAGATCACATTATCACTTACTATCAGTTTTGGGAACTTCAGAGGTATAAATCCTCGGAATGTTTTTAGTACACCAGGCTTTGTAAATTCCAATAACAGAATTATGATACAGAGAATGGGAATTTTGGCTAACTGATCTTGCTATTACATAGGGGAACAAAAATTTCTTAGGCTCGCGCGTTTCGTGTGCGCAGTGACATTGAGGAGTTTAAGTGTAAGCTAGCACAATTTTAATGTTCTCACTTCTCATGTATGCGCTAGAGTAAACATTGACACAACTGAATTGTAGTGACTTGTATTATTTGACTATAGAGGTTCTATGTTAACTGAAACAAGTACCATTATGCATAAAGAAGAACTTGGTGGAAAGTGAGAACCTGTTTTTATTTATTTATTAATACGTGTTATCATTAATCTAAGTTAGTAGTGGATAGATTATGAGTTTTTTTTTTTTTTGATAATTTTAACTAACCACACACATCACACACACGCGCCTACGATCTCAACTTCAAGCCTATAACCACACACACCCCTAGGTTAGTACAAAGTGTGGACATGTGGGTCTCTCAAAAGACACGAAACCAAGCCCTCCCCCAAAAGGGGGCATATGTCCTACCACTACACCACAAGAAATAGAGGTACCGTCGGTGTCAAACCGTCAGTATTATGCGCGCTCGCGCTCCTGTCGGTATAGGTTTTAGTGACAAAATGTTGGCCGTCGGTATTTTGTCGCTAATATGAGCATCAGTAATACACAGCGACAGAAATTTGGAACCGTTGCTAATTACACGGAAGTATTTCCATCACTATAAATAATAATTTCTTCCCTACATATGTGTTATGCAATACCATTTTTTAGTGCAATTCTGACGTTTTTTAGTATCTCAAATGGTTTAATGTTGAATTGCAACGGCAAATAACCGTTGCAAATTCTTATATACCGATGAAACCATTACCGTGGCTGAGTTCAAAACTACCCATGGAATATTTACCGGCACTAAAACCATCAATATACTGA
This sequence comes from Tetracentron sinense, assembly GCA_015143295.1. Taxonomy (NCBI): domain Eukaryota; kingdom Viridiplantae; phylum Streptophyta; class Magnoliopsida; order Trochodendrales; family Trochodendraceae; genus Tetracentron; species Tetracentron sinense. The sequence continues at coordinate 31,840,066 of CM026558.1, read as the reverse complement.
CGGTTAAATTTCCATCACTCAATATACTCATACTGACGGTATTTTACCGTGGCTATAAGTCCAGTATGCTGACGGTTATATATCCGTCGCATATTGTAATGTAATGATGGAGCAATCGCATATTGTAATGTAATGATGGAGCAATTACCGTCACTAATTATCTTTTTTTAATTAAATTATTAGCGACGGTATTATTACCGTCGCTAATTCCCTTTCGAAAAAAAAAGTTGGACCTATATACAACGACTATATACCTATCACCTGTTTTCAAAGACAAACCTATATATATATATATATATATATAATGATCCACACCCATTCCTAATAAAATTTAATTGCACAATATCAATCCACGTAAAGTATACGTATGCAAAAATAAGTAGGACGGTCGTTGCAAATAGTAATATTACACAAAACATGTTCGTGAAACATAAAGACATTCTTCCCTAGGTCATCGATGCTGGATATCATCCGGCGACTGAGTAGCGTCTGTGTCATACGATGAAAATGGGGGCATATTGTTAATCACCCGCCCAAAGCTATTCATAAAACCTTCCATTCTTGACATTGTACTTTGGTTAGCAGAAATCATAGCCCCTGTTACTTTATCATCGCCACGAGCTTCGCCTAGAGAGCATCGGATACCGTTGCTTGAACTTGGGCTTCATGAAACATCCGTCGCCATGGCTCAACATCTGCTGCAGTGCCTGCTCTACGCATCTCAATAGGCATGACCCCATGCCCATATGTATGAACACGCCCATGACCTACGTAAATATCTCATCCCGAGTAGTGCTGTTGGCACTGCTCTTAGGGTACTGGGTCACGATGTCATCCATCTGCCTCTGAAATCCTTAGACAACGATTCAAATCAGAATAAGCGGCTACCAAAATTAAGGCAATATGAACATTTTAACACTGATAATACTATAGGTTCTTAGAGGAATACATACCATCGCCTTTGTGGACGCTGCATCCACAAATGTCCCATCCCGTTAAATATGAGTGACTCGAAATATCAGCATCCGATTGGGCTCCTGTCCCTCAGGATGCGCCCGTTGCTATTAACGTGAACAATTTACGAAATTAATAGTTACATCTAATGAAATTTAAAATTAATAAAGTAATATGAACATGTTATTAATAAAGTGATATCTATCTAGAATAAACATATAAAATTAATAAAGTGATACCTATCAAGTATAAACATATAAAATTTTGGCCACCTAATTATAGTTTTCTTTCTAGCTTTTTGCTCGATGTTTCTTGTGTTGTAATGCTTTGAAAAACCCTAGGATTTGATTCAGTTCGGCGAAGTATGTTATGTTTGGATCTTACAATTCAATGTGAGAGAATTATAGGGTCTTCTGGATTGAAATAAGCGTGTAGAAGCAAACCCCAAGAAGATGTCGTGCTGTTTGACAGCTCCTACATTGTTTACATTAACCAAAGGATGCTACAACAATGACATACAGGCGTTGTTGGAGGAAGGGTTTTTAAGGGCTAGAAAAGTAGAGGTCCTGCTACTCTTGGGATTGTCGCGGGCCTGAACTGATTGGTGTAATGCTTTGTCATTTGCAGCACTGTGTCCTACTCCAAGGTGATTTTTTCTTTTTGGCGTCATTTTACTCAAAGTTGGGTTACTTGAATTCCTACTGGAGCTGACGTTAGCGGTCTAATAGTTCTAAAGAAAGAAAATTTATTGGGAGAAACAAAACCTAAAATCCTAGTGGAGTTTGGAGATAACTGTAAACCTAAAATCCTAGTTGAGAAATGTCAAATCTGTCGACGTCTCACGAAAAGTTTATTGCATATGCTTGAAGGAATTATCTAACTATAAGTCTATAACAGCACAGATTCAATGACAGATTAAACACAATTGTATTCAAGAAGAAGAACCCAATGGTGAAAAAAAAGGTTATTAAAATCATCTATTTTAGGATGAGGGGATCTTTGAGCAGTGACATCTAGGCCTTATACATGAAAACAAACAAATAAATTAAAATAGATACTTTTCAAATTGAACTACAATACTTTTTTGAGATACCCAGTAATCCATTTTAAGTGCTCATACTCACTATATCAACTATATCATTCTAATTATATTAGCATTTCGAATCCCACCCATAAAATTGAAGGTAAAAAAAAAAAGGAAAACCCAAAACTCATAACCACTCAAAACTATAAGTAACTTAAGTAACTGAATTCAAAGTCCAACTAGGAATAAGAAGTAGCAATAAAAGAACCCAATTATACCTGCTCCACACGGTACGATTGTATGGCTTTGTCCCAGTAGTGTGGGACAATGTTAACTTGGCCCGGTTTGCCTTATTATGTGCCGCAATTACCTATATTTACAATGTTACAGCTCATTAAGACACTTTATTTTCAGGAAATAATAAATACAAGTACTTAAACATAAAAGTGTTTTTTAATTCCATACCTTTGCTTTCTGAGTATGCAAATAATATACGTATGTATAGCCTCCACTGGGTTGGATCTGCTCGATAGTTGAAATATTTGTACTGCTTGTGCAATGGGATCTCTGGATCGAAAAAGTTGTCTTTAAGTTCATTTTCCAGTCCCTCCAAAGTTGACCCATTTTGGAGATGACCCACTTTTTCACTTTCGGACCCTCAATCTTAAATTTTGCCTGAAAAATCATCTCACAGATATCTAATCCAAGAATCTTAATGAGAATAGAACATAAAACCATAAAAAAGTAGATGTAAACTGGTTAGGATCTTACTAGGATATCACATTTGCATGTTTTTAGAAGATTGTTTTGTGAAACCAACCATCTAATGCCCAAGGCTTAGGTGTATGACCTAATATTGTGTAATGCATGGGCTCTACAGCATTTGAACATCTTATTTTCCTAGTTACTTAGAAGAGTCTCCTTTTGTAGATCCCCGAATTTATCATTCTTGACATTCGTGTTGTTTATTAAATTCTATAGAAATACGTGTTAAATTTTAATGCAACTAAGCTTATAAAAATTAATGTGAAACGTTGGATTTTAAAACCCAAATAAATCACTTAATTTAAGTTATTTTTAGAATTAAATTGCATCAAAAGAAAGATATTCAAAAAGTAGCAAAAGACTTTAAAAAAAAAAAGAAGTTGGGATCGGCAACAGTCGATCGATCGGATCACCACCACCAATCGATCACCGGTGGCTCCAACCAATCGGCACTAAGTGGCCGATCGATCGCCCAAAACGTCGATTTTTTTCTGCAATTGCACAATGTTTTATTTTTGAGCCCTAGGGCCCCCAATACTATAAATAATCCTTATATTTATGGGTTGAGGGTTTCTAAAGCTTTCTAATCCTAAAAGAAAAAGAGGGTTATTTTGAGAGATCTAAGAGGATAAATTAAAAGTTTTGCAAATAGAAGGGCGTAAAGACTTAGATCGATCCCATTCGCAAGCGCTTGATCGTAGGGAAGCGATTGAGAGAGGTAAATATAGATTTCTTCCTATCAATATGATGATTTTAATATAAACAAGGAAAAATATTTGGATTTAAAGTAAGAAAAACAAGATCAAACATACTATGTTTTATGAATACCTTATGAAAATTGTTTGTGAATTTAAGAGATATATTCTTATGATTTTAGTATGTAAATCAACAAGAGGAAAGAGAAAAATTGTGTGGTTTATGCATGATGGAGGAAGGGATGATTGTTGGATTTGATAGAATATGTATGAGTTTGATTAGAAATTGTGAGGAGTTATAAAATTAGGGTTTTATGAGTTTGATTTTATCAAAATTATATACCAAAAATTAATGCATGATGAATAGAATTGTTTCATTATTTTATTGTTGAAAACCTAAAAAAGTATATTTTTATATTGATCAATTATGAGAAATTGTATATGTTTAAATTGATGTATGATTGACAAATTGCATGATGATAGATGTTAATTAAATTAAACCGTTAATTATGGTTGTGTGACTTAAGAGTATTATAATGGCGGCGTTAGTCGTTATGATGAGCTTTCGAGAGTCTTGATCAATAATTCTAGGTGCGATTTAATTAATGACTATCATGGTTTCACTCACACTCATTCATGAAAATAAATATGTACAAATATGATAAAAAAAATACAAGATCATAAGTATTATATAAGTATACAAGCACATGAGCATGACTGTATGATTGAGTTTTGCACTACCTGAGTACCAACAAGCCTAAGATTAAGGCAAGACAAGCCGTATGCACTGGATAATGTGCAGATAAGCCGTATATACCAGACATTGTGTAGACAACCGTGTACACCAGATAATGTGTAGATAAACCGTATGCACCAGATAATGTGTAAACCATGTGATACCTCGGTAAGTAGGGTATATGTTAATCTCTATCCAATATATGGGGTAGAGTTATCTTAAGTTATTGCATAGTGCATGTGGTTGAATACACTCAGGAACAAAATAGACAAGTAAGATATGTAAGAAAGATAAGTACAAGTGAATACGTATAAATATTGATTAGAAATTATGCTTCCGCACTCTAATTTGTTTATATGCTCATATGTACTGTTAGATCATGATTTATGCTTTATATTAATATAATTATATTGTTAGTTAGGAGTTTATATACGGGGAGTAACTTGTTACTCAGCCGATGACTTTGTTGTCGGTAGGTTTTAGATTCGATATTTATGCCCCAGGACCTTAGGAAGAGGAAGAGTATGAAAATGAAGAAGAAGATCCAAGGGTGAATGGAATCTGGATCGTTAGCCATTTTCTGGAAATTAAATTATTAGTATTTATATTTGAAGTTCAAGACATTGTAATAGATTTAATCTTGGATTTATGGTCAAGTTGGATTTATGGTTGAGAATCATGATGATGATTCGAATTATTTAATATGTTTTAGTTTTAATTTGAGATATTAGATTTGATCATGATTAATTGAAGAAAAATTTTCAGGTTCATATTTTAGATTGCCTTAAATGCTTTATGACAGGATGTTATGATGGTTTAATGATTAAGTCACATGCCAAGGTCTCACTATAACCTAGGTGGGATTTTGGGGCACGACACCTTCCAGTAAGAAAACCATAGTATTTGGATATCTTTAGTCCTAAACATCTACCAAATAAAATTATAACTTTGTGTCTTCTGGAAGGGGAGGGGGCCGGGATAGAACCTTGGACTACAGTACTGAAATGCTTGGCCATTTATGGTGTTCCCATTGTCGACGAACTGTAAGTAACGAGTGTAGCCTTTGTTACTTTGTACATGGGATCTGTTGGGTGTAAGAGCAGCTTATTATATTCTACCATATGTAAGGAGTTCTCTCTATAGTTTCTATATAGTGGTTGGCTGATTACTTGGTTTCTACATAAATACCTTGACATGGAAGTGGAACATCTGGGAGTCTATGGGACTTGTTGCACACATGCAGGGAGAATGTGGCCCATATTCTTATAAGATGTATCCTAGCTAAAGAAAATTACCTGGGACATCCAATCTGTAATCTTTTTTCTGTTTCTCGATTGTCCAGCATTTCTTTTGGACCATCCAACACAATGTTGTGTTAGATTTGGTGGTCTGGTCTTGAACTTGCAACTTGGAAGCTTGTTATTGATTTGCCGGATAGATGTAGTGAAAAATTCTAAGGTATTGAGAGGGTCATTGTGGTTGACTGGTTCAGCTCTCTTTGCTTCACAGGTTGACTGTTCATACTGATGATTGATGGGACCCTCTTTTTGGAGATATGTTGTATCCGTAGCAGCCAGACTGCATGATTCTAAAGATCCTATCTGATCAATTCTGTTATTTTGAGTTTAAAACTACAGCTAAGATAAACGTCGGTTAAGCATTGGTTAATAGCGTAGTTGTAGATTTCTTGGATAAAGTCCTTCGGTATGACTTAATGTCTAATGTTCCATGCATCTAATGTTCAGACATACAGGAATGAATGAAGCATTTTACAATCTGAATATTCTCAATGGTAAAATGAGTAAAAATATCCATGCCCTTAAACAAGAATTCAAGTAGAAAAGGAACTAAAATTGCATGATATAGATTTAAATATTATGAGAAATTAGTAAGTGCATGAAGTCTTATATTCAAATCCATCATCCTCTGTTTTACATTTGGAGTCTTATTTTGTATGTCTTCAATATCTACTCAGTTTTCATGGAATAGATTGCAACACTTAAATATCTAACCTTGGAATAATTACACAAGCATTTCATGGTGTTTATGCAAAACATAGTTTCTAACACTTGAGTCGGAATATAAAATTTATGTTTTCTGCTTACCTTGGTCCTGTTTTTTAAGTTTGGAGCATAGTTCGAAACCTCGGCGAGTCTCTCGAGTAACTTGCCCCAGTTACTCGACTCGGCTGAATTTGGAGTCGAGTCACCTAAAAACTTGAAGGAGACATTAGTTACTCTGGTCACTCGGTAGAGTCGAGCCAAGTTTTTCGACTCGTCAGACTAGATCGAGTCACATAAGGGTATTTTTATCATTTTTTAAACGTAAACTCGAACGTTATATTATTTTTATATCATATTTTTTGTGTAACGTCCCAAAATATCCCCTAAGAGTTAGGTGATAATTTGGGCTCGTTACATACCACACAACCATCATGCGGAAGCATAAAAGGCAAGCTAAATAGTGAACTGAAAATTTCTTTAATAACTTAATTGTATTTCAAGTACAACTGTTTATAATAATTGAACATAAACTAAAACATGTATAAGAAATCCTTAACCTGAGTTACCAGCTCAAGTGAGACAATATCCCAAGACATAAAAACCCAAAATACATGTCTCTCTCACTCCACCCAACCGTAGGGCCACATATCTAACCCCTAATATCTGGGTGAAAATCCGAGCGATCTCCTGCTCTCCATGAGCCGCCTCGATCTAAGGAACCAGAGTACATATATTGTATAGTGTACCTGCCGTTATAAAATATACGGTTGAGTATGGAATACTCAACGAGTACAAGCTCCTAGCTAACAAAAGTAATAACAAGCATAATATCATAAACGAGTACTGGAACGAATACAGTTCATAAATCATTCTTAAAGCAAAATACAACATCATTCGTCAAATCTTAATTCTCGTGAAAGTAAAACATCATCTGTGGTCCTTAAAATTTCGTATGAGTTCGTGTGAGCTTATGAGTCTTGTGAGATTCTTACGAGTTCTTGTGAGTTTTCTTACGAGATCTTGTGAGTCTTTCTTGTGAACAAGAGGTTAGTACCCTTAGACTTGGGCAACCAACTTCTTTCATAATCCATTTACTTGTGAGAATTTCTTGTGAGCTTGTTTTTATGGAAACAGATGATAGTGCCCATACTTGGTCTTGGTACACTAAACATCCTTTCATGTTTCTTCATTCTTACTTGGAGACAGATACTAGTACTTGTACCTGGTCTTGGTATATTAGTATCCTCTCATACTTTCTTGGGAACAGGTGCTAATGCATGTACCTGGTCTTAGAACATTAACACCCTTCCATACTCATCTTGGAAAAATATACTAGTGCCCATACCTGGTCTAAGTATACTAACATACTTTCATAATTTCTTTATACCTTGGAAACATATACTGTAGAGCCCCGAAAATTTGATTCACTGTTCATGTGAATAGAGCCCTTGTATGGTATGTGTAAAGGCCTAATGCCTTACATGGTATTCTTGGTATTATGATGAGTCAAGTGAGGGTCTTAGGTATGTATTTGGAGTCTCAAAATGAGAGTATAAAGATACTCTAAGTGGTTAAAAACAAGGGTATAAATACCCAAGGTGTTTAATGGGTTGTGAATGAATAGTGTAATGAATAGTGCTAGTGCGCGAGGCATAAGGAGGCCGGGCCCTCTCATGCATATTGGTGTATGTTAAATGATCACTTAGAAGGATTTAAAAATATATGTGGAATGATTAATGAGGTGTGAGTATGGTTTTGGACCCGAGGGAAAGGAGTGTGAAAACACTCGAAGTGTTCTAGATGTTGAAGAGGTATGTTTCGGCATTTCCCTCAACTTTACGAAGCCTTAGTTTAGGGTCCATTGCTCAGAATCAAGTGATTCTTAAGTTTTTGGAGAGGCATGTGAACCCTCTTCGGGGTTCATGTTCATCACTTTCCCTGATTTTGAGCTGGGGTTGAGTCAAAAGTCCGATTTCCAAAGTCGAGACTGTTGGAAATCTAGACAGTTAAAACCCAGTTTCAGACCAGTAAACTTTAGGGGTAAAATGGTCCAATAATAAATACGAATTAGAAGTTTTACAAAACATGAAAGTTGTTCTCCTTTGAAAGAAGAATCCAACGCAAGTTGAATCGTCAAAATCGGACGAGCGAGTCAAACGTTATGGCCGAAATACCAAAGCGGGAAAAATCTAGAAAATCATCCTGTCAGAGCTACGATCGATCGTAGAAGACCTACGAACGATCGTAGTTACGAACGATCGTAAAGTTACAGAAATGCTGAAAACTCACTGGAGAAGCTACGATCGATCGTAGGAAGCCTACGAACGATCGTAGAACTCCAGAAACTGAGCAAACTTACTGTAAGACCTACGATCGATCGTAGGAAGCCTACGAACGATCGTAGGTGCGCGAATCAAACTCTTTAGTGCGTGTTTTTTTAGGGTTTTCACCCCTTGGCCTATAAATAGGGGACATTTTTGGGGGTTTTGGGTTACCCTAAACCTAGAGAGAGATCTTAGAAGAGAAGGGAAAAGAGTGGAGGATTGCAAGAGGGGTTTTTGGATTTGGAGAAGAAGAGCACAAATCGAGCCTTGATCTCGCTCCTACGCGCCATTGGAGCTTGGATCTCCAACATCAAGCTTGGGTTTCACTTCTACAAGCTTCTTCAAGCCTTTTCAAGCATTGGATCAAAGGGATTTCATCCCATAAGGTAGATACACTCTACTAGGTTCTAATTTCATAAACCCTTAATGAAAAGCATGATTTTCTGGACAAGTATAGTTATATATAGCCTCTTATATGTAAAAATACACTCTTCTAGCAATGGATTTCATGAAACCCTTCCTACATCAAGATAAAATCCCATGAATGATGGTGTGAATTAAATGTGATGATGTTATGCTTTCAACCAACAAATAAAAGATGGTAATTTTTGAGTTGTTCTATATGTTAGTATCCAAGATGAAAAGCATGTTAAAAGCAACAAGTTTTGGGAAGAACAAGTAGAAAAACCTTATTTTAAATGTGATTGGAATGGTGTGATGTTATTGTATATGGATTATGGTGATGGATGAATTATGTTGAGTATGAGACATATGACCATATGTAAAGGGTTTTCCCTAATGTCTACCATGTTATTTCACAACTGCTATACGGACACATATGCATATGCATGATCGAGTTTTTCTAAATTATGGGTATCCCAAAAGAAGAAATACATGTATATAAGATGCAATACAAGAATAAGAAGAAGAAGAGTATAAGATGCAAATGAACCACACGAAAAGTATAAGATGTAAATGAACCAAATGAATAGTACAAGAAGCATAAGAAGTATAAGAAAAATACAAGAAGTAAAAAGAGGTCCACGGAAAAGTATAAGAAGCACAAGATACATACGGAAAATACAAGAAGCACAAGATGTTACAAGAAATACGAGAAGATGGAAGGTATACGGAAAAAGCCGACAGGGATGTGACGATAGCAGGCCGCCTGAAAGGGAAAGGGATACTGGCATCGGACTCCGATGATAGCAGGCCGCCCGGAAGGGAGATGGATACTGGTCGTCTACCCTTAAGGTAGCCAAAGGTGAGGAGAACATTAGGCCACCCAGCTTACGTGGGTATGGGTATTAGTTGTCCTACTCCGGAGGTAGCAAATGATGAATACCAAGGTATTTTAAATACCCGTATATGCAAAGGTACAAGATGATAAGAAGATGTTTTCGAAAAAAGATGATAAGAAGATGTAAAAGACAAAAGATGATAAAAAGATGTTTTCCGATAGTATTTTCCGAGATATATGCACATGATATGGTTTTGTTTTCCGCGCTCTGATTTCAGGAATGCATATGAGATGATTAAATTGTGATATGTACACGTTGTATTCTTGTTTACGATATTACTATCTAGTGGTTTGTATACGCTGAGTATTCCATGCTCAGCCGTACATATTATGTCGGCAGGTCCCTTCGACATTTGTGGCGAGCGTCCTCAAGAACCATGGGTCGAGGAAGAGTATGTTGAGGAGGAGGAGACTTGGGGTAGTCTTCAGCAGCAGAGGGCTCAGGAGGAGTAGAGGGCTTTTGTTAGGTGGCCCCATCATGAGTGACGAGAGGGAGAGACATGTACATATATTTTGTTGAGCGAGTATGTTCGCTCTTTATTTTGGGTCATGTATAAACTGAGACATATAGTATTGATAGAAATTTTGTAGTCCGCTTCCACTACCATATATAGATTAGTATTACGCTTCCGCTATCACAGGTTTTATATGTTGTACAGGATTCATATGTTATATAAGATGGTTTGGTTATGAGTTCACGTCGCCAAAGTATCCTAACTACTAGGGGGTATTTTGGGTCGTGACATATACTGCTTGTACCTGGTCTAAGTACATAAGTATCATTTCATGCTTTCTTTTAACCTGGAGACAGATGCTAGTACCCGTACCTGGTCTAAGTATACTGACATCCTCTCATGTTTACTTGGGAATAGATGTTAGTGCCTGTACCTGGTCTTAGTACACTAACATCCTTCTATATTCTTGTGAGCTTGTGAGATTCCTTTTATGAGCATTTTCTTATCTTACTTAAATCTTATTCTTGTCTTGTGGAATTCACCCTTCTTTTGTTCTTATCTCAAGTTTAAATTTACACTTGTCTTGTTCTTGGTTGTGTTTCAAATACATATACAAAACTCGTTTCATATACTTGTACAAACTAGGTTCATGCATGCAAGCGTGCTTGGGTGTAGCAATTATGGCTATCATAATGACACGGACAATTTAGAGGATAGCATGTAGCATTTCTAATTGTAATCACCTGAAATTTAACAATTATATAGAGCATTTCATTTAAATCACCTTTTTGGGGAAAACTACACAAATCATGCTTTCAAAACCTTCCTTTTATGCATGGCATTCTTATTTATACATTTTATCGAACACTTAGTGTACAACACATTCATAACTATTTCGTTCAAGTTCTTAAGTTCATACATTTCATTAAACACATGGTGTGCGTGTATTATGCATACAATGCCCATCCATCATTTTCCAACACACATTCATCATCATTCACGACATCCATTCGCCTCAACCACCACCCATCCATACATCCACAACTATTTCTTTATATTGCTTATTTTAGGAATTTAAAGCATTACAACAAGAAAGGAACAATATGGGAGATCAATCTACAACATTCATAAGGGAAACCTAGGTTATTGCTAAGGTAAATAGAAGGGTGTACTAACCTTGAAGATCAATGCTTGATCTTGAAGAGAATCCTTGATTTGGGGCCCCAAACTTGAGGAAGAACACCAACTTGAAAGGTGGAGGAGCCCTTGCTTGATTTGGGGAAGATCAACCTTGATCTTGATCTTAATCCAAAAACCCTCCTTTGGATTTCTCCCTAATCCCCTCTTCTCCTCTTTCTCTCCCTTAGGTCTAAGAAAACCCCCAAATGAGTTCCACTTCAAAGCCAAGGGTTTAAAACTCTTAAATTCGGAATCAACACATGCGTGCAATCGATTGCACACCAACTACGATCGATCACAGACCTAGTGCGATCGATCGCACATGGGGACGATCTGTCGCACTCAATTCTGTAAGGTTCTCCAAGTTTTTCTACTATATGCAATCGATCGTATACCTCCGCGATCGATCACAGACCCCTTTGCGATCTATTGCACCTGGGGGCCACCTATTGCACATGGACCCGAACCTTTTGAACCAATTTCCACTGTATGCAATCGATTGCATATCTCCGCGATCGATCACAGACCCCTCTGCGATCTATCGCACCTGGGGGCCACCTATCGCACATGGACCCGAACCTTCTAAACCAATTTCCACTGTGCAATCGATCACACCTTGCCTGCGATTGATTGCACTCCCCAGTTTTTCTCCTTTTTCACCTGTAGGCCCCCTTTTGGTGTTTCTAACTCCAATTTCATCATCCTTAGGGTTCTAAACCCCTTTCTTCATGCTGCCCATGGGTCGCTAAAATCTATTCTCTCATAGAACACCAAGTTCAAATACATAGAAAACCATTTGGCCATGAAGACACTATTCATTAGCCATGAAAAATTCCGGGGTTCTACATTTTGGGTCTATAAATACAACCTCTTATGGGTTTTGTTAAACCTAGTTTATAGGTTTGAGGCTATAAAACTAGCGTACTTTGAGTTCTTTTAACCCAAGTGTTTCAAGTTATTACATATATATTCCGAGTTGGAACGAGTTGAGTCTTTTTTGAGTTTTGCGAGTTACTTGACCCAGTTAACTTTCGAGTTGAGTCGAGTTTTCGAGTTTTGAACCATGGTTTGGAGCATAAAATCCAAAAATCCACATTCAACACCATCCCATCCTCCCAAAATCCACATTAATTTCAATCCCATCCACATTGCGAATAAAATTTAAAAGATATCAAGATGATACAAGGTTCGAAGATGGGATTTCTTACACTGACAGTCTCATTCAAAGTGCATTTCCTTTCGCTCCATTCACACTTTCCTCCAGTCCTTCAAAGTGATGGGGAGCAAACTGGGGTCCCTATCTAAGTGCCCAATGAAGCATGCTAATGGTGACTCCTCATCGTTGCAGGGTTGCCCTAGGGCATTAGCCTCCACATTTAAAGATTGTGTGGCCTCCTACACGCACTTTAGCTTGTTAGGACCTTGCCTCCTGGGAGCTATAGTAAAAGGCATTGTTGTTAATATCAATCATTAATCAAATACAATGAGAATATGCATTGTAATAAATTAAACTACCATATGACATACCACTAGAGGATGATGGAGGCATATCCGTATGCTGATCATCGCTAGACAATCCCTGAGACATCACACAAGCTTGCAAACATTCAAATTGCTGAATTAGTTGCGATTAGACAATTGAAGTAACCGAATATGCATAATAATTGAATAAGCATTTTAACTGAACCTTTAATAACAAGCATCAAATGAGAAGATTACCAAAGGTTAGAAGAATTGACATATGTACATTGGATTCCTTTGCACTCTAACATCATTGTCTTAGCATATGATTGCCAAATTTCATTAAAGGATTTCATCTTCTTTAAAAGAATTGTCGAACTCAGATTCAACAGATTCAGAAGATGCGAACTCAGAAGCCTCTTCATCCTCAAATCTTGACTGGGTGACTACTAGCGGTATATTAATAGTTATCCTAGGGACATTTGGTCAAACTTTGGAAATACTATCGACATTTGCTTCAGTCACTTCCAAACATTCAACGTTATTTGAAATAGTTTTGGGGCATGTCTCCCCAATTTCTACAGTCCCTTTGTCTTGCATGTCAAAGAAGTCCCTAGGCTTTATCCTAATAGCAATATGCCAATCCTTTTCTATGAGATCTTCCACATAGAATACCTGCATTAATTCAAAAGCGAGCACAAAGGTAACTTCGATGAACTGAAGATCATCTTGCTTGATACCCCTACTATCAATCCAATCACATTTGAATAAGACGACCCTCCTAGCTTGATAATAGTCTAGTTTAATGACATCTTGTAGAACTCCATAATAAATAACATCGCTCGTAACCAGAGACTTGTCCTTCACAGATGCGAAGGAGGTCATCGTTGCAGTAGAAAAGACTCTGCTATTTTGAGTTTTCCTTTTAAGATCAATGAATTTTGTGCGAAATTGAAAGCCATTGATGCCAAACCTCTTGAACTGCCTTGCAATATTCGATGGACCTTGTGCCATCCATTTAACATCATCACTTATGTGGTCCTCCATTCCTTAACGCAATAACTCGACCTATTAAATAGTCATAAATTTAATTAGACGCATAAAACCTATTAGAATGCTCACAAATAGCTTCTTAAGCTGTATAACTTACATTTAAGAAAACCAAGCAGGAAATTCACTATTGTGAATCCATTCTTGGTCTATTTGTCACCTGTGGTGATAGTGCTCAACAACTATTTCTAAGTATTTCCTGCAATCGAGTGACACAACTTGTGAAATCCTAATAATGGAACAAAGTGTAGAAATTAAATTCAAGTTACATACAGGGAGACAAAACATGTCATACGCGATGAATGGGGTCATTTCAAGGCAATTAAAGAGGACATAACGATGCATTTGTGTTACGTGATTCATTAGATAGAGTTACAATCTCCCATTTTCCTATCGTACGGTCGGGCCGTGAAAATATGGATAATCCTTGATACATTACAAGGGCATTGTGGTCGTAATTCTTTGGAGGTTGACTAACCTTTGTCTCAACATCATGCAAATACCTTGAACAAAAAGTGAGGCATTCCTTGGAAAAATATCCTTCTGCAATTGAACCCTCAGGCTTACCTCTATTGCGAACATATGATTTTAATGTAAGTAGGTACCTATGTACATTGAGGATCCATGTTGAAGTTAGTTAATGATCTAAATAAACTCATAATTTGCAAAAATATTGCACAATCATCAGCTCAAAAGCATTGTCATGCACCTCTCGATGGGGTACATCCATCGGTGTTGTATAGAACCTTCAATCCTTGCCTTGCATGCCAGATGGATGGTTAAATGAATCATGATATTGAAAAATGTCAGATGGAAAATTCTTTCGAGGTGGTACAATGTAATGGCAAAACGGATTTCCAGTTTACTGAGGTCATGTACTTTATTAACATTGGAACATATTTTCCTGAAGGAGCTGAACTCATTCAACGCGATACTAATGTTTTTCGGGAGGCATCTGCTCACTGTTAGTGGAAGTACTTGCTACATAATAATGTGGCAGTCGTGACTCTTCGAACCAGATATTTTTCGCTCCTTCATATTTACACACCGTGATATATTTGCCACATAACTATCCGACACTTTAACATTGGATAGTACCTTACATAAAATGTTTTCTCTTCCGAAGACAATGAAAAGAACGTGGGAGGCAAATAAGTTTTATGTCCAACTACGTAAGGATGAAGCACTGATCTAATACCCATGGATCAAGATGTGTCTTTAAGTTGTCTTTTGTTTTCCCTTCAATATTCAATAATGTACTGGCAAGGTTGTCACAGACATTCTTTTCAATGTACATGACATCTAGGTTGTGTAGGATTAGAAGGTACTCCTAGTCTAGTAAATTGAAGAAAACACTCTTCTTCTTCCACCCAATGTTGTGACTGTTCTCCACTTTTCGTTTCTTTACAGATGTGTTTGCTGTTTGCTTTCCAATGGAGATGTTGAGACCAGACAATTGTTTTAACAACTCGGTCCCGGAAAATGGGATAGGAGCGGGACTCAATTCTACTTCTCCAACAAATGATTTTCTTCGCGATGAAATATATGGTTGGCTTCCAAAAAGCGACGATAAATACTTACTACAAGTGTTATGATTGCAATGCGGAAAAGCGTAACGACCCTTGGTGCTCCATCTTGAGCGGTTTGCATATGCCAAAAGTCATTTATTGTCCATAATAACGCAGAACACCTGAAAATTCTTACTACTTGAAGTATCGTAAGTGTATAAGCCATCCACCCACAACTCCTTCCACTCATCTATCAGCGGTTGTAAATAAACATCAATGTCATTCCCAGCCGCACGAGGACTTGGAATTAGTAGCAACATCAAGAAATAAGGTTGCTTTATGCACATCCAGGGTGGAAATTTGTATGACATCAAGACAACAGGCCATGTGCTATGCGCAATACTCATTGTACAAAATGGATTGAAACCATTGCTAGCAAGCCCAAGTCTGACGTTGCGTGGTTTTGCAGTAAAGTCTGGATATTTTCGTCAAGACTTTCCCAGGTTGGGGTGTCGGCGGGTGCCTTAACAACCCATCTTTGGTGTGACCCTCTGCATGCCATCGCAAAAATGAAACTGTCTTGTCAGACATGAACAACATCTGAAGTCTGAGCTTCAAGGGAAAATGACGCAATATCTTGGTAAATATTCTACGATCCTTAAAAGAAGAGGGCTCAGCCATTTCCCCACTATTCTTCCACCTTGACGTCCCATATACTGAACATACACTATCGTTGACAGATTGCTTCTATTACAACATGCAATCATTAGGGCATGCATCAATCTTGTTGTACCCAAGACCTAGTTCCCCAATTAATTTTTTAGTGTGATAGAAGGAGTTATGCAAAGTTTCACCATCGGGAAGTGCTTCCTTCAGTAACTCAAGCAACATGGTAAATGTTGCTCCACCCATTCAGACACTCTAAGAATCATTCTATACCTGCTTTATATGCAGAGCTCAACCTATTTAAATTGGCCCCAGTCTTATCCATAATGGATTCCCCAAGTTTAGATATATAAATGACATTAGAACAAAGTAGAAGACACAAGAAAATAATGAAATGCATGCTTCCTTCATTCGTCTCTTATCTAACAGGTGAGGTGTTCCTATTCTATCCATGAATACATAATCCCCAAGAGTCACATGCTCTATTCCTTTTATCCATTTGAAAAACAAATTTGGCAACATTTCCCCATGGCTCTCCAGGTACATGACTTTGACAAGTAGGAAACATCCCACCTTAATGTAGCAACATAGAAGATGGGAAAGCTTGGAGACTGAATATGGTTCTGAGATCCAATATATATAAGTGTGGATACACCTTGAATAGATAGCTACAAGGAGGTTACAAGATATCCAGATACAAGGATAAAGATTATATAGATAAGTTACAGAGAGTCCAAATGGAGAGGACTCTTGGACGGGTCTATCATTCTATCACACCCCCGCAAACTCATAGTGGTGGAGACATGAGTTTTTTCTTGAGAAATTTAAACCGTGCCTTTGGAAGTCCCTTGGTGAAAATATTAGCTGTCTGTTGCAGCGTAGATACAAATTGAACGCGGACATCACCCCTCTTTCCCTAATGAAATAGTAGTCAATTTCAATGTGCCTGCTATTGAGGAGCCTAATCTGAAAAATCATGCTATTGGGGCTCAAAACGCCCATGGCCAGATCTGGGATTGTTGGAGGTTCGGCCACCATTGAACCAATTACCATGACCATGACCATGAGGGAAATTGCCACGGTAGGGCTATCGGTTGGTATATAGGGTAGTGGTATGCTAGTCTGTCCCAGCAGTAGGGGGATGGAGATGTGCTAATGCTGTTCATGCTGAAGGAGGCGAGCTCAAAGCTCCTCAAACAAGATTGGTTCTACATGGTTGGTGACAGTAGTGATGAAGGATTCATAGTTTGAAGAAAGACCATTGAGTGTGTAGAGCACCAAATCATCGTCGGAAATGGCAAGTTCAATTAAAGCCACTGAGTCAGAGAGTGACTTAATCTTCAGCAAGTAATCAGCCATCGAGGTCATGCCTTTCATAATCGACTGGAGTTCACCGTGTAGATCCATCGATTGAGCGTGAGAATGCTGGGCAAAGGTGTTCTTCAAGGCAGTCCAAACAGCTTGAGAAGAAGTTAATCCAACAGTGTGTGCCAACACACTAGGTGTTAGTGTAGCATTTAACCAACTAAGGATGAGTTGGTCTGTGCATACCCATTGATGATAGGCTGCATTTAGTAGATTAGTGATGGTGATGGGCGGTGGAGCGAGGCTACCATCAATGTAACCAAAAAGAGCTTGTGATCGGAGGATAGGCACCAACTGGCTGCGCCATAGGAGGTAGTTGGATCCATAAAGTTTGATAGAAACAAAGTGGTTGATGTTGGAGACATGGAACTGATGGGGTGATGGGGTAGAAGAGGTTTCCTTGGAGACTTAAGAAGAATCAACAGATGAGGAGGACACCATCAGGAAAAAAAGGATTAGCGTGAGCTATAAGAGCTCTGATACCATGTAGCAACACAGAAGATGGGAAAGCTCAAATATGGTTCTAAGATCTAATATATATAGGTGTGGATACACCTTGAATAGATAGCTACAAGGAGGTTACAAGATATCCAAATACAAGGATAAAGATTATCTAGATAAGTTATAGAGAGTCCAAATCTAGATAAGTCCAAATCTAGATAAGTTACAGAGAGTCCAAATGGAGAGGACTCTTGGACGAGTCTATCATTCTATCACTTAATTGTCTAAGTATGTACTGTCACGCCCCAAAATACCCCCTAGGAGTTTAGGGATATTTTAGATGTGACACTTCGTACCTGCCAAACCATCTTGTAATGCACAAGATAAACACAGTACTAAACAATGATAATCAGAGCGCGGAAGCTGAACATAATTTACGGAAGCGAAAACTAAATTTTTCTTTTCTTTATAATGATCCAAAATGTAGTATTCCAAGTTAACATAAATACAAAACACGCCTAAGTCTAAGGTGGACAGGCCCACCTATCAAAATATCAAAATACATAAGACCCAACACTTTCCCGATCAATAGTCACCCCCGTGGGGCCAATGGTCTAAGTCTCTCGCCTCCGCCTGAGGCTCGACTACTAGATCCTCATACGGTTCTTCCTCCCCGTAGTCCTCCTCTATCCAAGGACCCTGATCACATATGTCAAGAGGGGCTCGCGCACCTGCCGACATGAAAGTACGGCTGAGCATGAAATACTCAGCGAGTAGAAGCTACTAGCTAGCCATAACAATAATAACACACGTAATAGTAATACCATATAAAGCAGTAATAGAAGTATCACAAACTAAACAGTGTTTGGCATGGTACAATACAATCGTCTAGAAGTGTGTGCATGAATGCAAAACACCGATAAAACCCATGCTTGAAAACCCACGTCATGTCTCGGTATGCCTCGTAGAAATCATGTATGCGTACATGCATGAATGCATGATCATCATCTTGTAAATTTCCATCTTGTAACTTGTGAGCCAGAGGCTAGCACCCGAATCTCCCTGGGCTGCCAACCTCCTTGATATGCAATGCACTTGTGAGCCAGAGGTTAGTACCCGAATGTCCCTGGGCTACCAACCTCCTTGATATGAAATGTTTGGTTTTTATTACTTGTTTAGTTTTCTTGTGAGCCAGATGTTAGCACCCGAATCTCCCTGTGGCTACCAACCTCCTTGACAATAGGTGATTTAGGGGTTATCTTGTGAGCCAGAGGCTAGTACCCGAATTCTCCCTGGGCTACCAACCTCCTTGACATGCAATATTTTCTTGTTGTTTATTATATGCACATGCTCTTGAAATCTCGGTTCATGCTATCATGCGTGCTCATGTGCGTGCCAATAATAACAATTGTGGGAATGCGCTTGACAAAAGAGATATGGCATTTCAATTCAATTCATAATATTAGCATAGGTAACTTAAGTAATTCACATGACATTGGATCAATTCATCGTCTATAAGAACACATGCATAAAACCTATTTCCATTTTCTTCATCTAAGTCGTTTATTCATAGTTTAGGCATTTTGTCGAACACAACACATGCAATGTTTCTTAATAATTCATCTTGTTCTTTTTAGGGCATATTTTCCATCCAAACATCAAGGTAAGTTCATTATTGGTAAAATACCCATCCACCATTTCTATCACACACATCACACAACATACATCTCGGCATCCAATCGCCACATCCAACATTCCATCCACACATCCACACCTTTTCCATTATCTTGTTTATATTTAATGGGGGATAACACATTTCATAAGGAGGAAAACATAATATAAAGAATCACATTTTTATATAGAAAACCTAGATTTTTGCTAGGGTAAGTTAGTAGGGTGTACTAACCTTAGATCAAGGCTTGATCTTGAAGAAACCTTGAAATAGAAGCTCTATTTGGAAGGAGGAAGCCTTTGCTTGAAGGGGACTTGAGTTGGGGAAGAAACCCCTTTCAAAAACGTGAGTGAGTGCTGCCCTAGCTTGGAGAATGCATCCCACACAAGCTTGAGCCTTGAGCTTGAAGCAATCCAAGCTTGAGGACGACCTAGGATGGTCCACCCCTTTGATTCCTTCCTCAATGGAAATCCTAGGTTAGAAACCCCCTTCTTCTCACTCTCTATCTCTCAATTTCTCTTAAGTGATGAGAATGAGGCCCTAAGGCTCGGGCAAAGCCTTATAGGGAAGGGTTTAACCCCCAAAAGACGAAAACGCCCTTAATGAAATTTCTGCAAAAACGCGAAGACCGAGCGATCGGTGGTTATGACCGATCGATCGGTTGCCTACCGAGCGATCGGTGTTATTGACCGATCGACCGGTCAAAAACTCACTCTCTGGAAATTTCCCCATACAAATTTTTCGACCAGTCGATAGCCTCCGATCGATCGGTTTTGGACCGATCGATCGCTCCGTGGACCGAGCGATCAGTGCTCTGCTGGTCTCGACTGTTTTGGCCATATCTTTTCACTCGTTCGTCCGATTTCGACGATTCAACTTGCGTTGGATTCGTCTCTCGAAAACGCACATTTCTGACGTTTCGGAATTTCCAATTTCTCCCCTATTTATTAATTAGACTACGCGGAAGGCCATTCAACTACGAAATACTTATTCATTTAAAGATGGAAAAGTCTGGGGTGCTACATTCTCCCCCCCCTTACAAAAATTTCATCCCCGAAATTTGGACGATACATACGTGCACAAAATCAAAACAAAATTACAAGCCATATGCACAAGTCTATTCAAACAACTCGGGATACTTTGCTTTGACTTCGGCTTCACGCTCCCACGTGGCTTCTTCTCGTGCATGATGTTACCATTGCACGAGGACTAGCGGAATAGTCTTGTTGCGAAGCACTTGATCTCTCCTATCCAAAATATGAACCGGCTTCTCAACTAAAGTGAGGTCCTCTCGGATCTCTATCGGATCAAGCTCGATGACATGAGAAGGATCCGGGATGTACTTCCGGAGCATGGAGACATGGAATACATTATGGACCGCCGCCATGTGAGCGGGCAAAGCAACACAGTAAGCCACCTCGCCAACTCGAGTAATGATCTCGAACGGACCCACATATCTCGGGCTAAGCTTGCCTCTCTTACCGAATCGCATAACACTCTTGGTTGGTGAAATCCTTACAAATACAAAATCACCGACTCGGAATTCAAGATCCCTCATTCGATTGTCGGCATAGCTTTTCTGCCTATCTTGGGCGGTCTTTAACCTCTCCCGGATAAGCTTGACCCTATCCGCGGTTCGTTCAATCAACTCGGGGCCCAAAATCTTTCTTTCTCCAACTTCATCCCAATACAAAGGGGATCTACAACTTCTTCTGTATAAGGCTTCAAAAGGTGCCATTTGTATGCTTGCTTGATAACTGTTATTGTAGGCGAATTCCACCAAAGGTAGGTGATCCTCCCAACTTCCTTCAAAATCCAACATACAAGCTTGGAGCATGTCTTCTATCACTTGATTCACCCTCTCTGTTTGCCCATCAGTCTGTGGGTGGAAAGCCGTGTTAAAGTCTAGTCGGGAACCCATAGCATCCTGAAAGCTTTTCCAAAACCTGGAAGTGAATCGAGGGTCTCTATCCGACACAATGCTCACTGGCACCCCATGCAACCTTACTATCTCTTTGATGTATAGTTCCGCTAACTGATTGGAGTTGAATGTAGTCCGGTACGGTAAGAAATGAGCGGACTTCGTGAGTCTATCAACAACTACCCATATAGCATCAGTCTTCCTAACCGTCTTCGGCAACCCCACGATGAAGTCCATAGAGATATGTTCCCATTTCCACTCGGGAATAGGGAGAGACTGCAAAAGACCCGCCGGTCTCAAATGCTCCGCTTTCACCTGTTGGCACACCAAACACCATGCCACATACTCCGCAACCTCCCTATTCATGTTTCGCCACCAAAAGTGACTCTTGAGGTTCCGGTACATCTTCGTACCCCTAGGATGCACTGTGTACTTTGAACGGTGAGCTTCATCCATGATCTCTCTCCGAAGGTCTGCATTGGCTGGGATACAAAGTCTTCCCTTGAATGTAATAGCACCCCGGCTAGTGAGAGAGAAGTCCGTGCTACCCTTGGCAATTTCCTTGTCCCGAAAAGCCAACAAGTCAGCATCCGTAGCTTGATACTCTTGGATCAAATCTATAAGGTACGGCCGAACCGTAACATTTGCCAAAATGGGACTGAGGACGGAGTCATTCACACTGATGTCCAAATTTGCCAAATCTTCTAACAATCTCCATTCTTGCACTAACATGTGAGCCAACAACCCCGGTGGTTTCCTACTCAAGGCTTCTGCCACCACGTTTGCTTTTCCCGGGTGATATTGGATAGTGCACTCATAGTCTTTTAAGAACTCAATCCAACGTCGTTGTCGTAAGTTTAACTCTTTTTGGGAAAAGAGGTACTTGAGGCTCTTGTGGTCCGTGTACACATAGAACTCCACCCCGTATAGATAATGTCGCCAAATTTTGAGGGCAAACACGACCGCCGCAAGCTCCAAGTCGTGAGTGGGGTAGTTCTTTTCATGCTCTTTCAACTGCCTTGATGCATAGGCAATGACTTTCTTGTGTTGCATTAGGACACACCCAAGTCCGACGTGCGAGGCATCACTATACACCTCATACCCAAAAGGTCCAGATGGCACAGTAAGGACAGGGGTTGTGGTGAGGCGTTTCTTCAACTCTTGGAAACTTACTTCACATCGGTCACTCCAACTGAACTTTGCATTTTTCCTTGTCAAGTAGGTGAGAGGTGCAGCCAAACTGGAGAATCCCTTCACAAATCTCCGGTAGTAGCCTGCCAATCCGAGGAAACTACGTATCTCCGTGACGCTCTTGGGCCTCTCCCAACTCATGATTGCCTCAACCTTGAATGGATCTACAAAAATGCCCTCGACCGACACCACGTGTCCAAGAAATGCGACCTTCTCTAACCAGAACTCGCACTTACTCAATTTGGCATATAGCCTATGCTCTCTCAACATCTCCAAAGCAAGGCGGAGGTCTCGTGCGTGATCTTCCCGTGTCTGGGAATACACCAAAATGTCATCAATGAATACAATCACGCATCGATCCAAGTAAGATCGGAACACCCGGTTCATCAAATCCATGAATGCCGCCGGTGCATTCGTCAGCCCAAAAGGCATGACAAGGAACTCGTAATGCCCATACCGAGTCTTGAAAGCCGTCTTCCGAACATCTTCCGCCTTGATCCTAAATTGATGATACCCTGATCTAAGATCAATTTTGGAGAAGAATCTCGCTCCCTTCAGTTGGTCAAACAAGTCGTCTATCCTTGGCAATGGATAACGATTCTTGATAGTTACCTTGTTCAACTGACGGTAGTCTATACACATCCTCATAGACCCGTCCTTCTTCTTCACAAAGAGAACTGGAGCTCCCCACGGTGAGACACTTGGTTGGATGAAACCATGTTGTTGTAACTCCTCAATCTGTTTCTTCAATTCTTCCAGCTCTATAGGGGCCATTCTATACGGTGCCCTTGAAATCGGAGCGGTGCCCGGAGTAAGCTCTATAGCGAACTCAATCTCCCGATTCGGAGGTAACCCGGGAAGTTCCTTCGGAAACACGTCCAAGAAATCACTCACGACCGGAATGGCCAAGGAGTTTTGTGCTTCTAGGTTTGCTATACTCAAGGCTGCGAGGCGAGCAATGTCCCTCTCTCTTAATCCTCGGAAGTGAAAAGGCTTACCCCCTTCCGGCTTGAAATTCACCATCTTTTCAAAACCCGCAATATGCCCGTGATGGTTTGACAACCAATCCATCCCTAAGATGACATCAAAATCCAAGTCTTGAAAATCTAGGACGATGAGATTGGCTAACAGTTCATTCTCCCCCACTTGAACCACACTATCCCTGAATATCTTGTCCGTATCAACTGACTTGCCGAGTAGAGTTGCAATGGTCAACTCCTGCTTTAACGGAGTAGCCTCAGTCAAAAATCCCTTCGCGAAACTAGGTGACACAAAGGAGTGAGTGGATCCTGTGTCGATCAACACTCGGGCGAGACACTCGTTCACTAATAAAGCGCCTGTGCGATTAAGTAGCTACTATTAGTAGATTTCAAACAACAACAAGCGTCATACATAGGTAACCCTTAGTATAAATAATCACATAATAAACCATAGAAATTTTACACAACTTAGACTCTAGAATTTTTTTGCGTACCTTGCACGACATCGTCGGATGCACGTGCGTCTCTCTCGGTTAAGGCAAAGACTCGGCCTTGTGTGGTTGGGCGAGGAGGCCGGGTAGACTGTGAGGCCCTCGAAGCCTGGGAAGAGCTAGGCTGAGATGTCTGCCTAATCGGGGGCCTGCTCCCTGAAGACTGAGCTGGCAATTGACGTCGGGGACAGTCCCTAACTATGTGGCCATGGTCACCACAATGGAAACAACTTCCTGTAATCCTCCGACATTCTCCCGCTGGATGCCTCCTTCCACAAAGAGTGCAGACATCGTGTGAATAGGGGGAAGGAGCATATCCCGTAGCCTGAGTAACTGCGGGCCGAGGAGCATATGAGGTAGCCGGACGAAAAGCCGGTGGAACAAAAGAGCGAGGAGCCTGTGGTGCCGAATACATCCTCTGTGACTGAGCCGGCCCTGCGGACTGATACAAGCTAGTCCTTGCTCTCTTCTCCCCTGAACTACTCGACTGTCCTTTTTCTATTTCTCTTCTTTTGAAAAACTCCACGGAGTTTGACTCGGCCAAAAGTGCCTTATCAACAACTTCGGAATATGTCTCATGTCTAAACATCGAGACTCGGTCCTTGAGGTAAGCCTTCAATCCTCTCTCAAATTTCCGGGCTTTTATAGCCTCGGTCGCTATCATGTGTGGAGCAAATCGAGATAGCTCCAAAAATTTGGCTTCATAAGCCGCTACTGACATATTACCTTGCTCCAAGGTAATGAATTCGACTTCCATCTTTTCTTTCATTCTGACCGGAAAGTACTTCTTGTTGAAAACCTCCAAGAATTCCTCCCAAGTCCAGTCTTGACCTTGGCGGGTCAACTCTCGGGTCCGAAGTGCGGATTTCCACCAATGGTCGGCCTTGCCTTCAAGCATAAAGGCAGCCCATGTGACCCTTTCTACTTCCGTAGGTGCCAATACCGAGAATATCTTCTCAAGTTGCCGAATCCAACCCTCGGCGGTAAGTGGATCAATGCTTCCACAAAAGGTTGGAAGCCTCATCCTCCAGAAGGCTTCTATCCCGACTTGAGCTCGGTTAGGAGGAGCCGGTATAAGTGCGGTATTAGGCGGAGTGGTCAGTTGCCTTGCCGCCAACATAGCCAAAGTCTCGGCTATGGATGCGAATGCTTGGGCAAAGTCGGGTTGATCATCACCCGATGGAGCATCACCTCCATTACCCCTCGTGTTGTACCCGCGACCCCAGGTATTGCGTCTCATGATTTCTCCTGAGAATGACAATACAACATGAGTCTAACTTGGATACGCATTTAGTACAAATTTCGCAATTCACTCAATACATATTCATTAATCATATTTAATAAGTACAACACAAATAATGTACACATGGTATATAACACAATAGCATAACATACAATCCGTGTTCCTAGCGTAGGACTCTATGTTCGGTTGAAGTTCAACCCATTTTGACTAAGACTAACTTGTTAGTCTATACTTGGAATACAACTCTCTAAGGTGATTCTAATACCTTGTTCAATCATCCAAGTGACCCTAGGGACTCTAATGCCTAGGGCTCTGACACCACCTCTGTCACGCCCCAAAATACCCCCTAGGAGTTTAGGGATATTTTAGATGTGACACTTCGTACCTGCCAAACCATCCTGTACTGCACAAGATAAACACAGTACTAAACAATGATAATCAGAGCGCGGAAGCTGAACATAATTTACGGAAGCGAAAACTAAATTTTTCTTTTCTTTATAATGATCCAAAATGTAGTATTCCAAGTTAACATAAATACAAAACACGCCTAAGTCTAAGGTGGACAGGCCCACCTATCAAAATATCAAAATACATAAGACCCAACACTTTCCCGATCAATAGTCACCCCCGTGGGGCCAATGGTCTAAGTCTCTCGCCTCCGCCTGAGGCTCGACTACTAGATCCTCATACGGTTCTTCCTCCCCGTAGTCCTCCTCTATCCAAGGACCCTGATCACATATGTCAAGAGGGGCTCGCGCACCTGCCGACATGAAAGTACGGCTGAGCATGGAATACTCAGCGAGTAGAAGCTACTAGCTAGCCATAACAATAATAACACACGTAATAGTAATACCATATAAAGCAGTAATAGAAGTATCACAAACTAAACAGTGTTTGGCATGGTACAACACAATCGTCTAGAAGTGTGTGCATGAATGCAAAACACCGATAAAACCCATGCTTGAAAACCCACGTCATGTCTCGGTATGCCTCGTAGAAATCATGTATGCGTGCATGCATGAATGCATGATCATCATCTTGTAAATTTCCATCTTGTAACTTGTGAGCCAGAGGCTAGCACCCGAATCTCCCTGGGCTGCTAACCTCCTTGATATGCAATGCACTTGTGAGCCAGAGGTTAGTACCCGAATGTCCCTGGGCTACCAACCTCCTTGATATGAAATGTTTGGTTTTTATTACTTGTTTAGTTTTCTTGTGAGCCAGAGGTTAGCACCCGAATCTCCCTGGGCTACCAACCTCCTTGACAATAGGTGATTTAGGGGTTATCTTGTGAGCCAGAGGCTAGTACCCGAATTCTCCCTGGGCTACCAATGTAGCACCCCAGACTGTTTCATCCTTAATGAATAGCACCTTCGTAGCTAATTGGCCGTTTTTGTAGTCTAATTAATAAATAAGGGAGAAATCGGAAATTCCAAAATGTCAGAAATGTTCGTTTTCGAAAGACGGATCCAACGCAAGTTGAATCCTCGAAATCCGACGAGCGAGTCAAAAGATATGGTCAAAACAGTCCAGACATAACAGAGCACCGATCGCTCGGTCATTACCTGCGATCGATCGGTCAATCACCGATCGCTCGATAGCTGTCGCACGGTTAACACGGTTAACTTTTTTGTATGGGGAAAAATTCCAGAGAGTGTGTTTTTGACCGATCTCTCGGTCATAACACCGATCGACCGGTAAGCCACCGATCGCTCGGTCCATACCACCGATCGATCGGTCATACGCAGATTTTCTTCATTAAGGGTGTTTTAAGACTTTAACCATCACCCTTTGCCTATAAAAGGGCTGGGTTCGTGCCTTAGGGTTTCACAAACCCTTTGTGCATTATTTTTGAGGGATTTGAAGAAGAGAAGAAGGAGAGGACTTGGTGATCGTTCAAGCTTGTGGAAGATGAAGTTCTTCCTTTCCATTTGGTGTTTTCCAACCACGAACTCACTGTTCTTGCTTGTTCCAGCCATTGGGAGTCAAACTCATTGATTTCTCTAAGGTAGATACACTCTACTACAATCTTGCAATCCTATTATGATTCTTCTTATCTATGCCCTATCTATGTGTATTGATTTTATGTATGGAAAGGTGTGATTATATATATACTTGGATGAAGGTTACTATTATGATGCACTCTAAGTGTTTGATAAAATACCTCTAAGGGATTCTATGCTTAAATACGATGATTTCTCTTATTAAGTGCATATGCTCGCATGTCTCGCATAAACCGATGGTTTCCATGGATTTCTCCAAGTACAAACAAAGGTTTTTCACGAAAAGACGAATAATGAATGATTCTAAGTAACTCTATGATTTCTCTAAGATCGTTTCACAAGCTCTAAGGATCATACCATGCTCACAAGGAAACTCTATGATAATGCTCTAAGATCGTCTCACAAGCTCCACGGATCACAAAGAAATGCTCTAAGATCTCTAAGGTTATGCTCTATGGAAATGCTCTAAGGTATTTGCTCTATGCTCTATGTCTCTATGGATCATAATGACTCTAAGTAACTCCATGAACTCAAAGGAACTCATAAGGCTATGATTATCGATTGACTCACACGGTTACAGTTTTGGTTTTTGAATATTATCTCGCATACGTTTTCACGGTTTCCATGCTTTAAGGAAATTACGGATTTCATTCTCCATGTCTTGTCTGCTCTATGCCTAACCGCTTTATTGTTATTAGTTTGTATACACTGAGTATTCCATGCTCAGTCGATATTGTTATGATCGGCAGGTGCTCGGGTTCCATTTGATTTGTGTGGCGAAGAACCTTGGGTCGAGGAAGAGTACCGTGACCCGGAGCCTTCCATGGATCACTATCATGACGATGGTGCTCTAGATAGGAGTCGTGACTTCGATTTCTGTTGATCGACCGACTTAGAACTTGTGTCATTTTGTTATGTGAGTGTGGGGTTTGTCCACTCCACTTTTGGGTTTCTCACACATGTATACTTGTTGGTTCTTACTTGAGCCAAGTTATAGGAGTATTCATTTTGCTTCCGCTATGTTTAGTATTTTATTTTCCGCTGTGCATTGTATTTCGTTTCCGCTATGTATATTCAGGTACTCTGACAGGTTTCCACGTGTGCCTTATGTATCATACTGGAGGTATGATATGGCGGTCACGAGTCAAAGTATCCTTAACTCCTAGGGGTATTTTGGGTCGCGACAGACTTGGTATCAGAGCTAGTTATGTCTAATGACAGACTTAGTTAGGTCACTCAGGCTTGGCCTAAGTGGAAGCAATTCCTATGAGTTGAACTTAGAACTCAGAAGGACTCAGTTGTCTTAGGCTTGTTACCACGACATAACCGGTATCAAGTGAATCCTTAGGTCAGTATAGGATCCGAGATTGATGTGGTCCTATGCGAGGTTCTAGTATAGGCTCTAAAGTATAATTATATGATGATATATATATATACCTCGATGTATACTATGTGCGGTATAGCATTTAATGATTATTGAATTGCTATATGATAGGTGAGGTTTGGTATCCAAGTTAGACTCATGTTTTGCCAAATTGATCTCAGGATTCGATATCATGAGACGTGGCAATCGGGGTCGAGGTTACCATACTCGGAGGGCCGAGAGTGAAGTTCCGAGAGAAGAGGAACCGTTGTATTTCACGAATGCTATGGATTCCATAACCGAGACTTTGGCATTGTTGGCAGCAAGGCCTATGCCTACCCCACCGTCCACGCCTGTGCCTACACCGGTGCATCACACCGCGGGGCTCGAAGCTTTTAGGAGACTGCGGCCTCCTACATTCTATGGCACTCTGGACCCCATGGTGGCCGAGTCTTGGATTATGCAGCTGGAGAAGACCTTCTGGGCTCTCCGTTGTACCGATGAGCAAAGGGTAGAATGGGCTTCCTTCGTGATGGAAGGTGAAGCCGAACACTGGTGGAGAGCTGCCCAAAGGCAGAGGGATGTTGCTAAGGCAGGTGTGCCCTGGACTTGGGCGGAGTTCTTAGAGACTTTCAGGGAACAGTACTTTCCCAGGTTTATTCGGGAACAAAAGGCGAGAGAGTTTATGCTTTTGGAGCAAGGGTCGATGAGCGTAGCCGAGTATGAGGCTAAGTTCACCGAGTTGTCTAGGTTTGCTCCGCACTTGGTGGCTACTGAAGACCTACAGGTCAGGAAGTTTGAGATGGGCTTGAAGGCTTTCATCTGAGATCGGGTGTCCATTCTCCAGGTAGAGTCTTGGAGAGAGATAGTAGGGAAGGCGAAGATCGCCGAAAAGAATGCGGAAGACTTTATGAGAAGAAGAGACAGTGGCTTCGGGAAGAGCATGTCTCGGGGTCAGTCGAGTAGTTCTTCAGAGAAGAGGACTAGGACTGCACCGTACCAGTTCTCCCAGCCGATGTCAGCTCAGAGACCTTCTTTTGCACCTCAGGCACCGCGTCCTACGGCATCGCAAGCTACGGGGGTTATGCCTCCGGCTTCCTCCACATCGCAGACATTTGAGGAGTGCGCCGCATGTGGTCGTCGGCATAAGACTGGAGATTGTCGAAGAATGTCAGGTGGATGCTTCCACTGTGGCGAGATGGGCCATATGATTCGAGATTGCCCGCGCAAGCAGTCACAGTCTGGATCACAGGGAGTTCGGCCTCCAGGCAGGCAGAATTCACGTCAGGGGTCTTCATCTCAGGCCTCTAGATCCTTGCAGCCTACCCAGCAGCCTCGTCAGGCAAACCAGGGCAGAGTCTTTGCCATGACAGATAGAGACGCACATGCATTTGATGATGTTGTGCAAGGTACGCGCGAACTAGTCCTTGTCAAAGTTCTAATATTGCCATGATATGTTCGTATCTATATATATCCTATGTGGTGTTTTGCGATGTTTGTATCTATATGTACAGTTGTGTTATAACTGGGATGATTCAAATTCTCAGGTTCGTTGCTCGTAAATGAATGTTTGGCAAGAGTGTTGATAGACACAGGATCCACTCACTCGTTCGTTTCACCAAGCTTTGCCAAAGGCTTTATGTCCGAGCCAAGCAAGCTACCTAGGGAGTTGTCCATTTCGACTCCATTGGGAAAATCTATTGAGACAGATAAAGTGTATCCGGATAGTGTTGTACAAGTCATGCAGCACGAGTTGCCAGTCGACTTGATCCTTCTGGGAATTCAGGATTGGGATTTCGATGTCATCCTAGGTATGGATTGGCTCTCAACTCACCATGGACACGTGGCGTGTTTCGAGAAGGTGGTGCATTTTAAACCCGTGGGGTTAAAGCCGTTTCATTTCAGGGGACTTCAGAGAAGAGACATTGCCCGCTTTGCAGCTCTTAGTCTCGAGGGTGTAGAAGTGCGAGACTCCACACCCATTCCAGTGGTATGTGAGTATATGGATGTTTTTCCGGAAACCTTGCCTGGATTGCCTCCCGATCGTGCAATCGAGTTTGCGATTGAGCTAGCTCCAGGCACAGTTCCGATTTCAAGAGCTCCGTATAGGATGGCCCCTATTGAGCTTAAGGAGTTAAAAGAGCAGTTAGAAGAATTGCAAGGCCTTGGTTTTATCCGGCCAAGTGTTTCACCTTGGGGAGCTCCGGTTCTCTTCGTGAAGAAGAAAGATGGATCAATGCGTATGTGCATTGATTACAGGCAATTGAACAAGGTCACGATCAAGAATCGTTATCCATTGCCTCGGATAGACGACTTGTTTGACCAATTGAAGGGTGCGCAATTTTTCTCCAAGATTGACCTTCGATCTGGTTATCATCAGTTGAAGATCAAGAAAGAGGACATTCCGAAGACAGCATTCCGAACTCGATACGGTCATTACGAGTTTTTGGTCATGTCTTTTGGACTGACTAACGCGCCGACAGCATTCATGGATTTGATGAATCGGGTGTTCAGATCGTCTCTCGATCAATGTGTGATCGTGTTCGTAGATGATATCCTTGTGTATTCACAGTCACAGGAGGATCACACGAGAGATCTCCGTCTGGTATTGCAGACACTTCGAGAGCATAGTCTGTATGCTAAGTTGAGCAAGTGTGAGTTCTGGCTGAACAAGGTGTCTTTTCTTGGACACGTGGTATCTGCTGAAGGTATTTCAGTTGATCCCGCAAAGATTGAAGCGGTGATGAATTGGGAAAGGCCGAAGAGTGTCACCGAGATTCGTAGTTTCCTCAGGTTGGCAGGATATTGAGTTGAATATGAGGCAGCGTCGTTGGATGGAGTTCATGAAGGACTATGACTGTTCCATCCAGTACCACCCGGGTAAGGCTAACGTGGTAGCCGATGCTCTTAGCAGAAAACCTTACGGAGTTATGGCCCAATTGAGAGTGCAAGAGTGGAAATTATTACATGATATGTGTCATTTGGACACTACTCTCAGGCATGTCACCTATGGGCCAATAATGTCCAACGTGGTGGTTAGGCCACAGATCCTGAGCCAGATCAAGGAGTTACAGAATTCAGATGTTGAGTTGCTTGCTTACCGAGACAAGTCGGTGAGTAACGGCAATCAGGAGTTCGCTTTAAATAATGATGGTGCTATCACATTCAAGGGCAGGTTGTGTGTCCCCGCCGACACAGTTTTGAGGGATGAAATTTTGAATGAAGCTCACCGATCAAAGTACACGGTACATCCGGGAGGTACTAAGATGTACCAGAATCTCAAGAAGCACTACTGGTGGCAAAACATGAAGAGGGAAGTCGCTGAGTACGTCGCCAGATGTTTGATTTGCCAGCAGGTAAAAGCCGAACATCAAAGGCCGGCAGGTCTTTTGCAGTCCCTTCCTATTTCGGAGTGGAAATGGGAGAACATCTCGATGGATTTCATTGTGGGTTTGCCGCGAACGGCGAAGGGCTCCGATGCTATTTGGGTGATTGTGGACAGGTTGACTAAGTCTGCACATTTTATTCCGTACCGAACTACTTTCAATGCAAATCAGTTGGTAGCCCTGTATGTTAAGGAGGTGGTTCGACTGCACGGTGTGCTAGTTTCTATCGTGTCTGATCGAGATCCTCGGTTTACTTCCAGGTTTTGGAAAACTTTCCAGGATGCTATGGGTTCTCGTTTAGAATTCAGTACCGCCTTCCATCCTCAGACCGATGGACAAACGGAGAGGGTGAATCAAGTAGTGGAGGATATGCTCCGAGCTTGTATGCTGGGTTTTCAGGGTAGTTGGGAGGAACAATTGCCGTTGGTTGAGTTTGCCTACAACAATAGCTATCAGGCAAGCATCCAGATGGCACCTTTTGAAGCTCTGTATGGTCGGAGTTGTCGATCACCGCTATACTGGGATGAAGTTGGTGAGAGGAAAATTCTTGGTCCTGAGTTGATAGAGCGGACCGCAGAAAGGGTCAAAATTATCCGGGAGCGATTGAAAAGTGCTCAGGATAGGCAAAAGAGCTATGCGGATACACGCCGCAGAGATTTAGAGTTCCGAGTTGGAGATCGGGTCTTTGTGAAGATTTCGCCGAGTCGGGGAATCATGCGATTCGGGAAGAAGGGAAAGCTCAGTCCGAGATATGTGGGTCCATTCGAGATCATTACTCGAGTTGGTGAGGTAGCTTACCGAGTTGCCTTGCCTGCTCACATGGCGGCGATCCACAATGTATTTCACATCTCCATGCTTCGGAAGTATATCCCGGATCCTTCTCATGTCATCGAGCTTGATCCGATAGAGATCCGAGAGGACCTCACCCTAGTTGAACAACCAGTGCAGATCTTGGATAGGCGAGATCAAGTCTTGCGCAACAAGACCATTCCCTTGGTCTTGGTAAGATGGCAACACCATTCAAGGGAGGAAGCTACTTGGGAACGAGAAGCCGAAGTACGAGAAAAGTACCCCCATTTATTTGTTTAAGGCCTTGGCATTCCCTTGTATTTTGTTATAGTTTTACGCATGTATGTATCGTCCAAATTTCGGGGATGAAATTTTTGTAAGGGGGGGAGAATGTAGCACCCCGGACTTTTTCATCCTTAATGAATAGCACCTTCGTAGCTAATTGGCCGTTTTTGTAGTCTAATTAATAAATAAGGGAGAAATCGGAAATTCCGAAATGTCAGAAATGTTCGTTTTCGAAAGACGGATCCAACGCAAGTTGAATCGTCGAAATCCGACGAGCGAGTCAAAAGATATGGTCAAAACAGTCCAGACATAACAGAGCACCGATCGCTCGGTCATTACCTGCGATCGATCGGTCAACCACCGATCGCTCGATAGCTGTCGCACGGTTAACTTTTTTGTATGGGGAAAAATTCTAGAGAGTGTGTTTTTGACCGATCTCTCGGTCATAACACCGATCGACCGGTAAGCCACCGATCGCTCGGTCCATACCACCGATCGATCGGTCATACGCAGATTTTCTTCATTAAGGGTGTTTAAGACTTTAACCATCACCCTTTGCCTATAAAAGGGCTGGGTTCGTGCCTTAGGGTTTCACAAACCCTTTGTGCATTATTTTTGAGGGATTTGAAGAAGAGAAGAAGGAGAGGACTTGGTGATCGTTCAAGTTTGTGGAAGATCAAGTTCTTCCTTTCCATTTGGTGTTTTCCAACCACGAACTCACTGTTCTTGCTTGTTCCAGCCATTGGGAGTCAAACTCATTGATTTCTCTAAGGTAGATACACTCTACTACAATCTTGCAATCCTATTATGATTCTTCTTATCTATGCCCTATCTATGTGTATTGATTTTATGTATGGAAAGGTGTGATTATATATATACTTGGATGAAGGTTACTATTATGATGCACTCTAAGTGTTTGATAAAATACCTCTACGGGATTCTATGCTTAAATACGATGATTTCTCTTATTAAGTGCATATGCTCGCATGTCTCGCATAAACCGATGGTTTTCATGGATTTCTCCAAGTACAAACAAAGGTTTTTCACGAAAAGACGAATAATGAATGATTCTAAGTAACTCTATGATTCTCTAAGATCGTTTCACAAGCTCTAAGGATCATACCATGCTCACAAGGAAACTCTATGATAATGCTCTAAGATCGTCTCACAAGCTCCACGGATCACAGTGAAATGCTCTAAGATCTCTAAGGTTATGCTCTATGGAAATGCTCTAAGGTTATTGCTCTATGCTCTATGTCTCTACGGATCATAATGACTCTAAGTCACTCCATGAACTCAAAGGAAGTCATAAGGCTATGATTATCGATTGACTCACACGGTTACAGTTTTGGTTTTTGAATATTATCTCGCATACGTTTTCACGGTTTCCATGCTTTAAGGAAATTACGGATTTCATTCTCCATGTCTTGTCTGCTCTATGCCTAACCGCTTTATTGTTATTAGTTTGTATACACTGAGTATTCCATGCTTAGTCGATATTGTTATGATCGGCAGGTGCTCAGGTTCCATTTGATTTGTGTGGCGAAGAACCTTGGGTCGAGGAAGAGTACCATGACCCGGAGCCTTCCATGGATCACTATCATGACGATGGTGCTCTAGATAGGAGTCGTGACTTCGATTTCTGTTGATCGACCGACTTAGAACTTGTGTCATTTTGTTATGTGAGTGTGGGGTTTGTCCACTCCACTTTTGGGTTTCTCACACATGTATAGTTGTTGGTTCTTACTTGAGCCAAGTTATAGGAGTATTCATTTTGCTTCCGCTATGTTTAGTATTTTATTTTCCGCTGTGCATTGTATTTCGTTTCCGCTATGTATATTCAGGTACTCTGACAGGTTTCCACGTGTGCCTTATGTATCATACTGGAGGTATGATATGGCGGTCACGAGTCAAAGTATCCTTAACTCCTAGGGGGTATTTTGGGTCGCGACAACCAACCTCCTTGACATGCAATATTTTCTTGTTGTTTATTATATGCACATGCTCTTGAAATCTCGGTTCATGCTATCATGCGTGCTCATGTGCGTGCCAATAATAACAATCGTGGGAATGCGCTTGACAAAAGAGATATGACATTTCAATTCAATTCATAATATTAGCATAGGTAACTTAAGTAATTCACATGACATTGGATCAATTCATCGTCTATAAGAACACATGCATAAAACCTATTTCCATTTTCTTCATCTAAGTCGTTTATTCATAGTTTAGGCATTTTGTCAAACACAACACATGCAATGTTTCTTAATAATTCATCTTGTTCTTTTTAGGGCATATTTTCCATCCAAACATCAAGGTAAGTTCATTATTGGTAAAATACCCATCCACCATTTCCATCACACACATCACACAACATACATCTCGGCATCCAATCGCCACATCCAACATTCCATCCACACATCCACACCTTTTCCATTATCTTGTTTATATTTAATGGGGGATAACACATTTCATAAGGAGGAAAACATAATATAAAGAATCACATTTTTATATGGAAAACCTAGATTTTTGCTAGGGTAAGTTAGTAGGGTGTACTAACCTTAGATCAAGGCTTGATCTTGAAGAAACCTTGAAATAGAAGCTCTATTTGGAAGGAGGAAGCCTTTGCTTGAAGGGGACTTGAGTTGGGGAAGAAACCCCTTTCAAAAACGTGAGTGAGTGCTGCCCTAGCTTGGAGAATGCACCCCACACGAGCTTGAGCCTTGAGCTTGAAGCAATCCAAGCTTGAGGACGACCTAGGATGGTCCACCCCTTTGATTCCTTCCTCAATGGAAATCCTAGGTTAGAAACCCCCTTCTTCTCACTCTCTATCTCTCAATTTCTCTTAAGTGATGAGAATGAGGCCCTAAGGCTCGGGCAAAGCCTTATAGGGAAGGGTTTAACCCCCAAAAGACGAAAACACCCTTAATGAAATTTCTGCAAAAACGCGAAGACCGAGCGATCGGTGGTTATGACCGATCGATCGGTTGCCTACCGAGCGATCGGTGTTATTGACCGATCGACCGGTCAAAAACTCACTCTCTGGAAAATTTCCCCATACAAATTTTTCGACCAGTCGATAGCCTCCGATCAATCGGTTTTGGACCGATCGATCGCTCCGTGGACCGAGCGATCGGTGCTCTGCTGGTCCCGACTGTTTTGGCCATATCTTTTCACTCGTTCGTCCGATTTCGACGATTCAACTTGTGTTGGATTCGTCTCTCGAAAACGCACATTTCTGACGTTTTGGAATTTCCAATTTCTCCTCTATTTATTAATTAGACTACGCGGAAGGCCATTCAACTACGAAATACTTATTCATTTAAAGATGAAAAAGTCTGGGGTGCTACATGTACCCAGAGAACATTGGAAAGAACAATCGAATTTTTCCTCAATTTGGGTTAAACTGACATGAGCGACAGACTA
Source organism: Tetracentron sinense (assembly GCA_015143295.1). Lineage (NCBI taxonomy): Eukaryota > Viridiplantae > Streptophyta > Magnoliopsida > Trochodendrales > Trochodendraceae > Tetracentron > Tetracentron sinense. The sequence continues at coordinate 31,803,390 of CM026558.1, read as the reverse complement.
TACTGGGGATTATGCATTCCCAAACTATCCACACAGACAATTCAAGAATCAATTGCAGGTAAGAGTAAATGCTCTTCACACAATGATTCTTGAATGGAGGATCTAAGGTTTCAATGCATGCATTCAAATGAATCTTGAATGAATAGAGGAAGATGTTAGGTACACCTTAACTTCTTTCAATGGTGGTAATAAACTACCTATGGTTAGGACAGTTACATATTCTTAGCATCAAATTACTTTCTAGCACCCTAAAATTTTATATGACGACATAAGGGATATGTACAAATACAACGGATAAATCCAAATTCAACTGATAAATCCATCACATTAGTAGAAAATACATGGTTAACTTATGATAATATTTATGAGAAATATAATAATGACAAGTCCATTGAAATGCCCAAAAAAGTTAATAATAGTGCAAATGCAGGTCAAACTTAGTTATGTTAGCATTTTAGTTGATTTTGTATATGCAATTTTGAGTATGCAAATACAAGTAAGATTACTTTTTCATGCCTATACCTCTATGTTCTCTGTAATTATTTTCTCTTTATACAATCTAAGAGAATGAGGGTTCAAAGAAGATATCTTGGTCTAGGGAGTGACACTTAACATGAAACTAAGTTACTATATCATTTGACCTGAATTAAAAAAGCATGTCAACAAAAGGATCTCGAAGGAAAAATTGGTCTTGTCATATTTAATGACCAAAGGAAATACAGCCCAGCTGCTTGTGGTTCTATTGAACAACATATGGAAATTAAAAAAACATGATTACAAGGAACCTAAACAGTCCAGAAGGCCTGGATTTCAATGAAAAAATCTTGAACCACATAACCACAACCATGGCTGAAAATCAATAAAATTAATACAACATATCCATTTATGGTCTATATAACCGTGCGTTTTACCTGTTGCATTAGTACATACAAATTTGAAGACTATAACATTGCGATCAATACACAAGACTCAACCAAAATATTATAATAGATCTGTAAAGAGAAAAAACGTACTACTAGTGATTATATGATTTCATGTAAGCTTCTATCATATCTAAACATAGATTTACACTTTTCATAATCATTTAACACCAAGTCTTCTAGATGAGGGAACCCTCTTGATGTGCACACCATTCTTCTCCCTGTGTATGTGTTACCGAATAATATGAGACATCTCAATCTATGGTAGAAACCAAGCTTCCCAACTGTTAAAGTTGTTGCCCAACTAATTGACAATAGGGGGGGGGGGGGGTTGAATAGAGTCTTTGGAAATTAAAATATTTTTCCTAATCCCATAATTAATATTTTAATATACTAATAATTATGGCAATTGAAATATAGCAATGCAATACGCAATAGAACAGTAGCTAAAAGAGAAGGGAGAAAGAAAGCAAACACATCGAATGTTATTGAGGTTCGGCGCATCCCTGCCTCAACCTACCCACTTAAGGATCTAACACGATCCACTATCGCACAACCTTCTTAATGGGTGAAGACCAAATCCTTACAATTTACAAGAGAAACCCTCTCTTGACTTCCTTACAATTAAGCTGCCCGCTTCAATGAAAAAAGTTACACCGACTCTTGATTTCGAATACAATGGATGTATGAAAGATATACAATCTAAAAATGCTACTTAAATGAGCTGGAAGATTTCTTGAATGCTCACTCAAAGTTTTTTTTTTTAATAAGATCCTCTCAGAGGGAGAAGGGGGTTTAGCAGACCCCTATCGGTTTATTAATAAAATAAGAAAAAATGGGGGGGGGGGGGGGGGGGGGGGACATAAAACCTTACCCCTAAAGACTCAAAGAAACTAAGAAAATAAAAACAGGAGTGACATAAAGCCATACCCCTACAGACTCAAAGACACTAAACAAAGAAAAATGGGGGCGGGGGGGGAGGGGGACATAAAACCGTACCCCTAATACAAAAGTAAATTCTAAATCCTGACTTTTCTAATGTTCCCTATTCCCAATTTATCCATATGAAGAAGATTTTTAATTTTCCTCAGGATAGAGATGAAAGAATGATAGACTACTGAATCCAAACTATCACATCCTAAGTTGGCCAGACCATTAGCAACTACATTGGCTTCTCTAAAAATATGATTGAAAGTGAGATCATCGTGAAAAAGCTTCTTAATCTTTTTTTATCCCAGTACCAAGATTTCCATGACTTTGAAGCTGCCCATTCCACTTATCAACCAAGATTTTGGAGTTTGATTCAATAATAACATTATGGATTTGAAGGTTCTTACAAAGCATCAACCCATCAAGAAGAGCGCAAGATTCTGCAATGAAGTAGCAATTACCATAGTGAGAATAGAAACAGGCTAAAAAATCACCTTGCTGATTTCGAATAATACCACCACCTCCTGCAATACCTGGGTTGCCTTTAGAGGCACCATCAATATTAAGCTTGATTTGCCTCAAGGAGGACAAAGTCATTTAATGAAAATACTGCTATTCCGATCAGGTGAGAAAGAACAAGTGTGAAAAATAGCATTTATATCGAACCTATTATTCACACAATAAGAGTCAATATCCCAAATCTTGCGATCAATATTATTTATCAAAATTGGGATGACAAAATTTAGAGTCATACTTCCTCTTGCATCTTTTAATCCATAACTCCCATACAATCAAAGCAGGCAAAAGGGTGAAAAGATCATTATGTCTGGAATTTGCCGCTTTGAACCATCTATAAAGGCATCATTGGATGGTATCATGAGTATAATAAGGAATATGGCAGCGGGAAGAAAATTCTCTCCAAAGAAATTGAGCAATATCACTTCAAAGAAGAAGGTGATTGGAACTTTCAATGCAAGGAGAGTTGCAGCAGGAGCATTTACTAACCATAGGAATACCCAAAATTTGAATATATGAATCAGTTGATAGAGCTTTATGCATAATTTTCCAGCAAAAAACACTGATTTTGGTAGGAATAACTTAATTCCACATTGATTTAGTCCAGATAAGATCACTTTTGGACTCCCTCAATTGATCCCAAGTCGAGTGGACTGTAAATTCGCCTGAAGGAGATAATTTCCAAATAAATTTGTCTTCCTCATTTGAAATAGCATAACCCCCAGCTTTGATATCTTCAAGAATCGAAGGCAGTAAAAAGTTATTAACCTGAGAAAAATCCCATATTGGCCAAAACAGGGCTATTATGCGGATTATCCAGAGCTATAGAAATGAGAGCTTGATCTTTGTACCAACGGTCAAACCAAAAATCAACTTTAGTGCTATTACCAATAAGGTCAAATGAGTTATTAAGCATAAATTGGAAAACCCTAGAGATAGCAACCCAAAGCTTCAAAGATCCCCTACTAGGGTAAGCATTCCCTACATGATTTATGCAATATTTAGCTTTAAAGAACCGAGCCCAAAGACAATTCAAAGAATAAATTTGCCAAGCCTGTTTAACTCGAAAAGCAAGAGCAAAATCCTTCATTTTACAAATACCCAGACCACCCTCGCTATAAGGAAGGACACATTTGTTCTAATTAACCTAATGCCGATGCTTATTTTCGTTCGTGTTATTCCAATAAAATATGGCCATAATTTATCAATCATACTGGCTATGCCCTTAGGGATACTAATACCTGCAATAATATGGACTGGGATGGAAGATAAAACATGCTTAATCAACATTAAGCGGCCCCTAGCAGATAGGAGCTTACCAGACCATCCAGAAACACACCTTTGGATCTTCTCAATAAGAGGAAGAAAGTGAATAATTTTTTGTCGGCCTTTGATCAATGGGACTCCGAGATATAGGATTGGAAACTGTTTAAAGGTAAATCCAGATAATCTTGAAATGGACCTTTTCCTAGCCAAAGAAATTTTGTCAGAGCAATATATAGAACTTTTCTCTTTGTTAATCATCTGACCCGAAGATGCTTTGTATTTGGAGAGAAAATCAAGGATTTTTTTAGAATTCTAGGGCTCCCATTACAGAAAATAAGAGTGTCATCTGCAAACAAAAGGTGGGACACCGCAAAGCCACTTCTCCCAATATTGTAATTAGATCTCTGCCAAGAATAAATGTCTTTGAGACCTCTGCTAAGAGCTTCTTCGGCCAAAATAAAAAGACCCGGAGATAGGGGATCGCCTTGTCTCAAACCCCTAGTGCTTGAAAAGAAACCATGAAGAGCCCCATTAATAATGATTAAGAAGCTTTGATCCGAGATACATCCTTGAATATGACTGATAAAATAATCACTGAAACCAAACTTCTTTAGAACAGAAAAAAGGAAGTTCCATTCCACATGATCGTAAGCCTTAGTCATGTCGAGCTTGATAGTAAAATTCCTGCCAAAAGATCTCCTGTCGATGTTATTTACCATTTCTTGAGCAATGGTGATATTATCTGTGATATTTCTCCCTTTGATAAAACTGTTTTGCTCCTTAGAAATAATTTTAGGGAGAAGAGTAGCAACCCGATCTACCAAGATTCTAGAAAAAATCTTATAGAAAAAATTACATAAAGTGATAGGACGATAGTCTGCAAATGTAGAAGGATCATGCTTGGCAATCAGAGCAATAGCTGTAGCATTAATCGACTTGGGGATAATAGGGTTGTTGAAGAAGGATACAACAGCCATAAACAAATCATTCTGAATGACATCCCAACAAGTTCTGTAGAAGTGACCATTGAAACCATCTGGACCAGGGGCACTATCTTCTACTAGACTGAAAACCACCTTTTTAACCTCCTCCCTCAAAGGAATAGTAGTAAGGAAACAATTATCATTCTCTGAAACCAACCGAGGAATATTGTAGAACCTCAGAACTTCATTGCATCTTGTAGTGAATAGTGTACGAATAGTGTTCAAGTGTAGTCTCGTATACTAATGGGCTTTATGCTAATATACGAATTTGGTTATATGGTGTGCATGTGTTGATAGGTCTATATAGCCTAAAGGAGTATTTTTTGGGTGTATAAGGTGTTAGAATTGGATCGGAGAAGGTTCAAGTAGTGGAAACGGGGTTGTCAGCAAAACAGGGGATCACCGATCGCTCGGTGCTAACCTCCGATCGACTGGTCTTCTACCGATCGCTCGGTAGCTATCGACTGGTTAACTAATTTGTATGGGGAAAAATTTCAGAGAGGGTGTTTTCAACCGATCGCTCGGTCTGTACCACCGATCAATCAGTTATACGCACATTTCTTCATTAAGGGTTTTTAAGTCTTTAACCAATACCCCTTGGCCTATATAAGGCTTGGCTCATGCCTTAGGGTTTCAGAAACCCTTAAGGCATCTTTTTGAGAGGGATTTGAAGGGAGAAGAAGGAAGAAGGCTAGGTTGTTGCTCAAGCTTGAAGAGAAGATCAAGATCTTCCCTTCTTTAGTGTTTTTCATCAAAGAACTCAAGGTCCTCACTTGTTTCAAGCGCTTGGAATCAAATTCCTCGATTTCACCAAGGTAGATACACTCTACTACCTACCATGTGCTATTCCTTTTAAGAAAACCATGATTTGAGCATGTTCTTGGGTTGATTGGATGTTGAAATTGTACTTGGATGTAAGATACCATTATTAGGCACTCTAAGTGTTTGATTTAATGCCTCTAAGGACTTTTATGCTTAAGTATGTTATTAAGTGCTATGATGTTATGTCTACAAGCTTTCTAAGTCCACATGATGTTCACAAGCACCATATGCACTTATGTGCACTAGTCTCGCATGATTTGATGTTTTCTCACAAGAAAGGGATTTCTCAAAGATCATAAGGAGGATTTTTGGTAAAAGAATGCTCACAAGCTCACAAGTGACAAGGCCAAACCTTGAGTTGGTAGTCTAAGATCATTTCAAAGCTCACAAGGAATCCCACTATACATGGACTCACAAGTAGTCATGTCTCACAAGCTCACAAGTTCACAAGAAATCATGCTTACTCAGATCCTCGCATGCTCACAAGCCCAACTCTCGCAAGAATACATAAGAACTCACAAGAAACCTGATTATCATATGACCTCCCAAGATTTATCGGTTTTGATTTCACACGAATGGTGTTAAGAAAAGGATTTTGAACTACTTTCACGATCGTTATATTGTATGCTTTTGCATGTTCATGATATTACTCACTTTTAGCTAGTAGTTTGTATATCACTGAGTATTCCATGCTCAGCCGACTATTGACTTCGGTTGGTGCTCGTGTTCCTTTCGATGTCCATGGCACGAAGCCTTGGATAGAGGAGGAGTACTACGATCCGGAGCCCTCTATGGACCACCACCAGGATGGTGGATCGCTGGATAAGCGACTCGATTTTGATTTTTGTTGAGAGAGGGAGAGAGATCATATTGATATTTTGTGTATGTTGAGAGTGGGACTTATCCACTCCTTATTTTTTTGGATATGTTCTGTTGGTCCAGACTTGGATTGAATTATAGGAGTATTTTATTATAAATCGTTTCGGCTATGTTTATAACTTATGTACTATGACAGGATGGTAAGTATATATGCCTTATGTGTCATATAGGATGGTATGATACGGCGGTCCGAGCTAAAGTATCCCTAACTCCTAGGGGGTATTTTGGGTCACGACAGACTTGGTATCAGAGCCTAAGGAGTAGTTTTCCTAGAACTCGGATGAACTCCTTACCTTAAGTTTGGTACCATAACATGGGTACCAAGCAAGTCTTTAGATCAATCTAGAAAGTTTAGATTTGAGAACGTAGCACCGCTAGGATTTCCTTGGTATGTTTATATTACGATGTATATACTCTGATGTATTCGACGCTTATATAAAGCACTAAGTGCTCATTGAACTGCATTATTCAAAGAGCTTGATCTTCGCTACTGTCGTCAGATTGTTATCACGAGGCGAAACACTCGAGGTAGAGCGTATCACACCCGAGGGAATGGAGGGGACATTCCTATAACAACTCGACTTGACTCAGATCCTCAGAGCCATGGCAGCAGCTATGACGAGGCTTACAGACAGAGTCGATACTCCTTGTAAGCACCCGATTTTTACACCCCATCCTAACCATAGTTAAAATCTTTTAACTATGGCTATCTCCCCTACCAAGTCCCTTAAACCTAGGTAAGCCTCTAGTCAAACCCTAGTAAATCCTAGGACTCAAAACTGTGTCCTAAACCCTTGCCTTAGTTAAACCCTACCTTTAGGACCAAACCCTAGGTGACCTTAGCATAACCCATGACCTATAGGGCCTGACCCAAACCTCAGAATCATTAAGGCCCAAAAACCTGAGTCCATAACCCCCATAACCCGTGTCTGCAGGCCCAGGCCCAATTCAAATAGATGTCAGAATGTCGGTAGTCGATCTACCGACATTCATTTTTTGCCTTGTTTCGGAATGTCGGTAGATCCTTTACCGACATCTTCAAGTTCTGAGTTTTTCAGTCTGCAAACTCCCTGCACACTCCACCATCCCTTCCTCCACCTCGGTCAACCCCTCCTCAGCTCTTAGTCGACCTCTAGAGGGTCCAACCACCTCCTCTCCCTTCTTCTAAATCCCTTTTAGGTCCCTTAGGAGCTTCCCTATAAAACCCAACCCCCACCACAGTTTATACGATCTACAACTCTGAAGGAGAGCCCCTGCTGCAAAAAACCTTGGCCCTCAGCCTCTTCAACCTTCAGGTCGTAGTCCCGGGATGTAGCACGAACCTCCCCAACTACTGCAAGTACCACCAGGGTGCACCACCACCGTGCACAAACCGCTCCCTGCTTGGTTGAAACAGAGCACTGGGTAGGGACACCCCCTACCCATTTCCCTTTTTCTTTAACAATCATGTGAGCCCCTGGTCATCTCCAGGGGACGTTTTTTAATGTTTTGTTATTGCTTAGTAGGTATACAGACCCACACAGGGTGTTCACCCACCTAAACCATAGGTGTGGTGAACCCCTTCGTGTATAGCATCTCCATCAAGGCTTGGCAGCCATAACAAAACCTTCTTGGGGTCCCTCGTATCATGAGGGAACCCCTAGTGACCTCTGTGCACAGCCCAGTGGCCACGAGTTCGGTTTTCAGAAAAACCCAAGACAGCGGCATTCTCAGTACCGATATTCCTAAAATAGACAGTTCCCAGACAGTCGGTGAATCCTTTACCGACATTCTATTTTTTTACTTGTTTTCCCATTGTCGGTGGTTCTTGTACTGACGCAACTTTTTTCGCCTGATTTGGGAGGGGCGGTAGAACGACTACCGCCAACTTGCACTGTCGTCACAGTGGCTTTGCAGCCTTATGGGACCCACTCCAGGCATCCCTTGGGGCCCACACAGAGCCTGATCTCTTCCCAGGAGTCCCCTCTACACTCCCCTACCCTCGGTTCACCTCGGGTTACAACTTAACCCTAGTTAACAATGGCAAAACACAGTCTTAAAACAGTGTTCATAAGATAGGTAATTGCATTACCGACATTAGAATTTGTTTTATTTTTGGGCTTTTGCAAGGGTCAAGGCCTAGTAGGAGGCCACTTTAGGCCCTCCCTGTAGAATCCCGGAACCGAGTTCACTATGCTATGAATAGTGTTAGTGAATAGTGTCCTTATATGGTGTGTGTAAAGGCCTAAGGCCTCTCATTTTGTTCTTGATATTATGATTAGTCAATTGAGGGTTTTAGGTACATGGTTTGAGTCTTAAAAAGAGAGTGTAAAGATACTCTAAGTGGGTAAAATCAAGGGTACAAATACCCTAAGTGTTTCAATGGGTTGTTGGTGAATAGTGCTAGTGCATGAGGAATAGAGAGGCCGGAGCCTCTCATGCGTGTCGGTGTGAATTTGATGATCATTGAGGTGGGTTAAAGACTTATGAAAAATGATTTATGAGTTGTGAGTAGGGTCTTGGACACAAGGGGAAAGAGTGTGAAAACACTCGAGGTGTTCTAGGTGTTGAAAAGGTATGTCTTGGCATTGGCTTCAACTTTAAAGGGCTCTAGTTTAGTCACCATTGTTCAGAATCGAGTGATTACTGAATTTTTGGAAAGGTATTAGAACCCTCTTCAAGGTTCATGTTGATCACTTTCCATGATTTTAAGTCGGGGTCAAGTCAAAAGTGGGATTTCCAAAATCAGGTCGGCTGCAAATCTGGGCTGTCGCAACCCATTACAGACCAGTCAGCTTTAGGGGAATTTTGGTCTATGAATAAAGAAGAATCAAAATTTCTTCAAAACATGAAAATTGTTCCTCTTCGAAAGACGAATCCAACGCAAGTTGAATCGTCAAAATCGGAGAACCGAGTCAAAAGTTATGAACAAAATACTGAAGTGCGTTTTGCAGCACCAGTCACTACCGAGAGCTCGGTCCACTACCGAGAGCTCGGTCCACTACCGAGAGATCGGTCATCTATCGGTTGTCTATCGGTCCTACGCGATTTCCAGAATTTTTTAAGGGGTTTTTTTGGTCTTTTGGCCACTCCACCCTTATTTTTAAGGGTTGGCTCGAGCCAAGGGTGTTCATAAACACCCTTAGCCATATTTTGAGAGGGAGTGAGAGAGGAGAGAAGGGGTTTTCTCCTAGGGCATCAAGTGGAGAAAGATCAAGGGTTTTGAAACCCTAGAGCATCCCAAAAGCTTGGATCTCTCAATTTACGGCTCAAGCACATGAGGAGCACGTTCTCCAAGCTCGGCAGCATCTTCCATGGTATTTTTCAAGGGTTTTCTTCCCCTTATCAAGGTTAGTACACCCTTCCTAGTTAAGCTTAGTGATAACCTAGGTTTTCCTTTAAGCATGCTTGTGTGTGATCTTGTATATATTCCCTCTTCTTAATAATGTATAAAATGCCCTAAATGAACAAGATGAATTAAATGGTTGTGGATGTATGGGATGTGGATGGTAGAGGTGCTTGGATGCCATGTAGAGGTGATGATTATTGTGTGATGAAAAGGGTGGAAGGGCAATGTATCCATAATGCACATACACTACATGTTTGATGAAATGCTTGATTTAAACATACAAGTTAAAGGTTAAAACAATTATTGCATATCACATATTTGATGAAATGCATGAATGAGGACTAAATTAAGACAATGAAAATATGATTTAGGGATTTCTCCCCAATTGGGAAACTTGAATGAAATGTTATACATGTTCCTCGAAAACTCACATGCTTATTGGGATTATAGTAATACTATATGATGTTTATCATTATATCACCATGATATCACCAATTGTTATGCATGCATGAATATGTCACTATGATTTCCACAACTTGCTACACACAAGCACGGATATGTGAATGAACTAAGGTTTTTAAATGAGTATTAAGAAGTGAAACGAGTACAGGTAAATGTAAGGAAAGTAAGTAAGACCTCACATGCATAAGTTTGATAAATGAAATGTCAAGGAGGTTGGTAGCCCCGGTTAAGGGTGCTAACCTCTGGCTCATAAGTAAAGTATTGGACTGTCAAGGAGGCTGGTAGCCCAGGGATGTGCGGGTGCTAGCCTCTGGCTCATAAGAAATATGTTGAACTGTCAAGGGGGTTGGTAGCCCAGGATTGTGCGGGTGCTAGCCCCTGGCTCATAAGAAATATATTGTACTGTCAAGGAGGTTGGTAGCCCAGGATTATGCGGGTGCTAACCTCTGGCTCATAAGAAAGGTATTGTACTGTCAAGGAGGTTGGTAGCCCAGGATTATGCGGGTGCTAACCTCTGGCTCATAAGAAAGGTATTGTATTTTCAAGGAGGCTGGTAGCCCAGGGATGTGCGGGTACTAGCCTCTGGCTCATAAGAAATATGTTGAACTGTCAAGGGGGTTGGTAGCCCAGGATTGTGCGGGTGCTAACCCCTGGCTCATAAGAAATATATTGTACTGTCAAGGAGGTTGGTAGCCCAGGGATATGCGGGTGCTAACCTCTGGCTCATAAGAAAAGAATTGAATTGTCAAGGAGGTTGATTAACCTCTGGCTCATAAGAAAAGTAATGGAATTATCAAGGGGGTTGGTAGCCCAGGATTGTGCGGGTGCTAACCCCTGGCTCATAAGAAAGATATGAAACTATCAAGGAGGTTGGTAGCCCAGGGATGTGCGGGTACTAACCTCTGGCTCATAAGAAAAGTAACGAATTGTCAAGGAGGTCGAGGAACCTCTGGCTCATAAGAAATATGGAAAGGAAAACTCATAAGGACTCACATGATTCATGGACAATAGTTTGGACTTCATGAAAATTACGATTTGGTAAATGTTTATGTATTATGTTGCTTTAAATAATTATGATGTGTACTATTCCATCACTTGTATATGTTATTTACTCGTTATTACTATGGTTAGCTAGGAGCTTGTACTCGCTGAGTATTCCATGCTCAGCCGTACTTTTATGTCGGCAGGTACAATATATGTTGTATGCATTCTGGGTCCGTGGATCGAGGTTATCAGAGAGAGTAGGAGCTTGTTTGGAATTGTCACCAGACATTGGGGGCTTGGATATGTGGTACTATGGTGGGGTTGAGTGAGAGAGACATGTATTTTGGGATTTACTCTTGAGGGGATTTTCATGTAGGCTTGAATTGGTAATTCAAGCATTTGTACATCTGTATTATTGTATTTTATTCAGTCGTTCGTTTATGTAAACACTTGGAATTACCTTTTTGTTAAAGAAAATTTTAGTTCACTGTTTAGCTTGCCTTGTATGCTCTTGCAGGTTGGTTGTTGTGGTAGGTAACGAGCTCAAATATCGCCTAACTCCTAGGGGGTGTTTTGGGGCGTTACACTCCCTATCCCCCTGGGCCCACCTTGGACTATACCAGACGCTTAATTGTGATTAAATCCAATTCTGGTTAACATTTAACCACGGTTAAGCACCCCTTAACCCTACAAACTTTGGAAAATTAAATGGACATTCCTTAAACTGTAATTGGACCATAATCCTGACTTTGGGCCTCTCCCTAACCCTGGTTAGTAATCCTAACCACAGTTAGGCCCCCTTAACCGCGGTTAGCAACCCTAATCGTAGTTAACTTCGGTTTACGGCCTACCTGGCCTAAAAACTAAGTCTACCGGACTTACCTCGCCTATCGGGCCCCGCCTTAACCTACCAGGCTACAACTCACTCACCCTTTGCTATGGTTAGCAACCCTAACTGCAGTTAGTTCGGCCTAATCCCGGATAGCAATCCTAACCCGGGCCGGACTCCTTCTTAGTCTACCGGATTACTCCCTAAGCCTACCGGGCTTACAATACCTTGCACTTGACCTCCTCGGTCAACCAACCCTAGTCTACCGGACTAGTCCATGTTAGCCACCCTTGGTGCACACACACGCCCCTAGCCTCGGCACAGGCTCACGTGCCAGAACTACGCTCGGTCTGATCTCACCCTGTGAGTATGTAGGCAGCCCAACACAGGCCCGACCCTAGTTAGCTTTTCCTTTCTTGGATTAGTGTTCACTTAAACATTTCGGCATTTTAATCAAGATTAACTTTAATTGGCTTAAACCCGAGGAATACAGAACCGTTGTAAAACAGAAGCCTCGGGTGCCTAACACTTTTCCCGGACTTAATTGAACCCCTTACCCTGATCTCTCTTGTGGACCAAGACCTTATCCAAAGCTTCGGAGGACGTATCCCTTCTGAATGAATAGGTGGCGACTCTCAAAAACCCGTGAGCCACAAACAGATCTAAGGGAGTGAATTTCCTGCTCTCACAGCTCTAGCAACTCTACTGGGGATTGTTGTTTCTAAACATCTATAGGGTTCAATCAAGAACCCGGGTTTAAGCCAACTAAACCTTAATCTTGTATAAAATGCCTAAGCGTTTAACTAAATACTAATCATTTTACATCTCTTGATTAAATGTGTACTGTGCATCCATACATGTCATAGTAGTGTAATTAATCCCATTCAACCCAGTAGACAGGCTTATTACGTTAACGGCTGCAAGATGATCATCCTCAGTGTCAGTGACATAAACGTCTTGGAGGTCCACGGAGTTACTCCGGTTAGGTGATATCCCTCAGGGAAGGATTCTGAACGCTCCCGCTTACACCAATCGTCCCTTTTTAGGTATGTTCTATACCGGGGATTCGCATATATGGTGTTAAGTGATCCCCCCATTCTACTAGGAACACTCTTGCATCAAACCAGCATTCATGCATGTAGTCTAGGCTTCGGTATAGTCTACAAGCAGTCCATTCTGGAAGGGCTACTACAAACCCTAACCTGCTTTCACCTTATACCTATCCCCAATCATGGTTGACTACCCGGGCACATTCTACTATGATAACCACTCACTCAAGAGCATGTAATGAGTCAAACCTGTGCTTGTAATAAACTACATCCAACCCTGCTTCCTGACATAGCATATGGGGTCCAAATCCTAGGCAGACAGGCCTTCACTAGGCCTGTCCTACCCTTGATCTGATAAGTCCCTCGGTTTCTAACAACCTGGGCTAAAGCATGTCGGACCTCCGTCCGTCTACCCTATCGGATCACGTATGCCATGTCACACCCAAACAAAATCTGCATCATCATTTTGCATCCCATCTGCATACACAGTGCACTCATAGAGTCTGTATCATTGTCCAGGTAGATGGTAGGCCCTTCAGGGGTAACTCAATCAATGGGCCGACAGTCACGGCCCATGCATCTAACTTCTTAGGGGGCATGTGATGACAACCTCCAGACTTCAATTGGGGCTTTCACCTTAAGTCAGCGTCTCATTTGGGCTCAGTACTACAAAACCGGAAATATCCTAGATCTATTTGTGGTTAACCCGGATTCGCGCCTCATGAACATTGCTATCCAGTGCTGGAGCCCATCTCACATGGTATTTCGTTTTGGTAAGAACGAGCTCTGCCCAACACTGGAAGAGATTCAATGCATTCTGGGGTTAAACATGGACGGCGAAGCCATAGTACCACGCTACAAGATAACATACCAAGCAGACCTATCCAGGTTTTTGCATGTCAAGCCTGCTTGCTTGCAACCCGGTCCTAACGATTCTTTTGATCGGATATCCGTGTTTTTTCTCGAAAAGAAGTACAAATGCAAATGGAACCTTGACTCCATTCTAGCAGAACTTCACGGTCTCAATGCCCTTGCACTAATAGCCATGTCTCAACTGGTGTTCCCAAGGTGCCGTTTGCTCGTCGAAGCAGTTCTAGTCGGGGTCATCGAGGACATGCACAACTCCTGCTCAGTTGTACCAGTCATCCTAGCCGAGCTTCTCAGAGCTCTCAACGAGTTTATGAACCGCAGAAAAGGCATCTTCTATGTCAGTACACCTCTCTTGCACCTCTGGTTGGTAAGTCACTTGCATACAATCATTTCAGTATCGGACGACATCCGCGATGCTTACAGTCTGCCTCAGAAGATTTCTCATAATCAAGGGCCTATAGTAACTACAGATGTTGGAGAGCTCTACCAGCTCCTCCAAAACCTTTCAGAGGAAGAAATCACTTGGCAATGCAATTGGCTTGTGTTGAACAGGCTACCCTGTGTTGTCATCACCGGCAGACGATGCATGATTCTTGCTGGTCTAACAGGCTCTGTAGTCTATACACCACTTAGAGTCCTCCGACAGTTTGGACTCCCTCAACGTATCCCCGTGATAGACCAGTAGGCAAATGATTGGATCATTTTCATAGTGCACTCCGACAACCTCACCCGGCACTTCCAGTCAGCTTGGTGCAACTCCAGGCGAGACCAATGGCCAGACTTCATGGTCTTGTCAGGGCCATCAACCAACTCGGCATACCAACAATGGGTGGATAATCCTAACATTCTACCTGTCATGCCTGCACCTAGGGAACTGCCCACACCAGTTGCATCTCCATCACAAGGGACCATACCCCTAGCAGAGATGGTGGTTCCCTGGACAGACTTCTTCCTGGAGAGACAGCTCCAGACCCAGCAGAAATGGAAGAAGCTACGGAAAGCCCAGCGTGCATTCAGGCAGCAGGAAGCAGAACAAGGTCAGGAACTCCAGGCTGTGCAAAAGCAGGTTGAACAAATGGAGCAGACAATCCAATCCCTTCATAGGAGACGTAGAGGCGATACCAAGGAAACAGCTGTCATGCGGGCCCAGCTTCACTTCCACCAAGAACAACTTGATAGTGTAAAGGTGGAGATGATGTCCCGTATCTAGCAATTTGGATACCGCAAGTTCAACGCTACCGAAACCCTCACGCGCATGAAGGTTGAAGTCACATCCCTCCAGCAACAGATCATGGATCTTGAGGGCGTGCCTCGTCCACTTGACTTTGCGATCCCCGAAGGGCCTGCCTAGGATCGAGTCTTTTTCCTCTTCTTTGAGTCACACTATGCATGTACTCACTGCACTCTTCATGCATCAATGAAAATATTTTTCTAGCATATGCCTTTTACTCTCATGCATTACCATGATTAGCCATTGCATTCTTTTCAGTTGCATGAGCCGACCTGTGACTCGTTCTCTGACTGCGATTCTCGCAGAAGTAGCAGCTGCCGATACAGTCTTGACAGAATTACCAATCACAGAGATACCCTCTTGCACAGTCCGATCAGAGAACAGCTCCTACACAGTACAATCGGAAAGCAGTACAGGATTGATGGCAGAACCTGCAGATCAGCACCAGCGGACCACTGAGATCCTACAGTCACATGAAAAAGACATAGCAGCCATGCAGGCAAAGCTTGACAGTGTTCTGGAATCCTTGAAGATTGTGATGGCACCCGGACCGAAGAACTCTCCACCCGGATCCCAACCGAAGAACCAGCGGAGTGACCTACACCTGAGCCTCGCCATTCCCCCTTCATCATACCTAATCCAATACCCGCAACAAGCGGAGGAGAGGAATATGACCAATACGAAGAGCAGTCGAAGATCTCACATATCCACCAGGACCAACAGTCATCCTCAGATCCAGCCCCTTCCTTACAAGACGAGATCAAGCAGATAAAAGAAGAGATGAGAAGAATGAAAGGTACATCCACCAGTACAAGTCTATCACTAGAAGGCTTAACCTTTTCATCAGGGGATGCTGTTCCCGCAGGTTTCAAGGTCCCAGAATTTGATAAATATGATGGCTCGGGTTGTCCAAAACAACACTTGCGGCTATACTAGTAGCAGAAGAGAAGAGTGCTCTAGTTAGTCAGTTGGAAAATGAAAAAGAAGCATTTGTTATAAAAGTCCAATGTCTTTTGGAAGAAAATGTCTCATTGACTAATGTGGTCAAAAAATTAGAATTTGAAAGAGACACTTCCATGAAAGAAATTGAAGAGTTAAGAACTCTGCAAATGGAGCTGGAAACTTTTAAAGACTCTCTTGTTGATAAGGTGAAATTTATTGAAAAAGAACATCAAATTACCCTTAAAGACAAGACTGACTTGATTCAGAAGGTCTATACTCTTGAAAAAGAAGTAAGAATGTTTGGTAACACTAGCTGCCTAGATGAATTAGTTAGAAAGTATGGATCAAATTCGAGTAGATCTGGGATAGGACATGCTGACACACCAGCTGGTCCTTTAGCTGTTGGTACAATGGCTAGTGCAGTGTTTGAGCCAATACATTCTGATCCTAAAGAAAATTTACCTTCTACATCAAGTACTAAGGCTTATACAAATTTTGTAAAGCCTAGAAATACAGCTCCTAGAGTGAATGCTTTGAGGAATCAAATTCCTGTTAGAAGAAATCCTCCTCCTCTTCCAAGATTCATACCCACATGTCACTTTTGTGGTGTGAGAGGACATATTCGACCTAATTGTAATGCTTTTAGGAGAGCTCCCCGAAATGGTTCATGGAACCAAATCAAAGTCAAGGGACTCTTCAAAGGCAGATTCAGGTTCTAGTTGAAAAGTCTAGAATGTTGAGCGATGATGTTAATAGAATTGCTCAAATCTCTAGGACAAGAACTGGTCAATTTATTCCAAATGATTATTCAAGAGGAAACAATTTGACTTATCAAAAAGCTAGAACTGAACAAAACAGAAAAAGGTCAAGGAGGACAAAAAGGAAAAAGGTCTCTACTACATAGATTAATGATCAAAGATCTAAACAAAGTTTAAAGACTGTGTATGTAAGAAAGGATGACCTTAAGTGCTTTTTCATTCATACTGCCTTGAAAGCCCAAAACACAGAAATGTGGTACTTCGATAGTGGGTGTTCTCGGCATATGATAGGTAACAAGTCCTTATTTATTCAATTTGAGGACTGTCCAGATGGAACTGTTACTTTTGGTGATGGAAGCAAGTCTTTAGTCAAAGGAAAGGGTATCATCGATTCACCAGGCATACCTAAATTAAAAGATGCCTTGTTTGTTGAAGGACTGAAAGCTAATTTAATTAGCATAAGTCAACTATGTGATGATAACCATGCTGTACACTTTACCCAAAATAAATGCTTAGTCATTAATGGTAAAGGTAAGTGTGTTCTAGAAGGATTGAGAACCACTGACAATTGCTATGGCTTAACTCCCAGTCCTAATCCCTCAAATGTAGTTATAAGACTAAAATTGAGGAAGTTGATTTATGGCACCGAAGACTAGGTCACATGAACTTCAAAGACCTATGCAAAATCTCTAAGCAAGAGCTTGTGAGAGGTGTTCCCAAACTAGGAAAGCCTTCTACTGCTGTGTGTGGGCCATGCCAAATTGGTAAACAAATTAGAACCCCACATAAGAAGACTTCAAGTATTGCTACTTCATATCCACTTGAATTAATTCATATGGATCTTTTGGGTTCTACAAGAACTGAAAGTCTAGGTGGAAAGCGATACATCCTAGTTATGGTTGATGATTTCTCAAGAATGTCATGGGTGGCATTTATAAGAGAGAAATCCGATGCTTTTGACAATTTCAAAAGTATTTGCTTGAAAATTCAAAATGAGAAAAGATGCCCAATCACTCGAATTCAAAGTGATCAGGGAAAGGAGTTTGAAAACTCTAAGTACAACGATTTTTGTGATGAGTCGGGTATCAAACATGAATTTTCTGCACCTATTACACCTCAGCAGAATGGTGTAGTAGAGAGGAAGAACAGGGTTCTCCAAGAGATGGCTAGAGTTATGCTTCATAGCAACAATCTAGCTTCTCATTTCTGGGCTGAGGTAGTTAACACTGCTTGCTATATAGTTAATAGAGTTTTTGTAAGACCTGGAACAAGGAAAACCCCATATGAGTTGTGGAATAACAAGAAACCTAGTGTCAAGTACTTTCGAGAATTCGGAAGTAAATGCTATATCCTTAAGGATAGAGAGCAACTGGGCAAATTTGAATCCCGGAGTGATGAAGGGATATTTCTTGGATATTCCACTAACAGTAGAGCTTATCGAGTGTATAACTTGAGAACCTCTACAATTATGGAGTCCATAAATGTAGTTGTGGATGACTCCGGTGTAGAAACTGTGCAACTTGAGGATGATGAAAGTGCTGAAAATGAAAATGTTGAAACTGTTTCAACTCCACCTATAAATAAGCAATCATCTCCATCAAAACCTACACATTCTAGGGTCATGAGTCCTCACACCCCCACTTATATAATTGGTGATGTTGAAAGTGGAGTGAGAACGAGGAAACAAATTGAAAATGAAGTTAGCTACATTTGCTATACTTCATCTTATGAACCCAAGAATGTAACTGAAGCTCTTGCAGATGATAATTGGATAAATGCAATGCAAGAAGAGTTACTTCAGTTTACTAGGAATGATGTTTGGTATTTAGTACCTAGGCCTAACAATACAAATGTGATAGGTACCAAATGGATTTTCAAGAACAAATCTGATGAAAAAGGTACTATCATAAGAAATAAGGCTAGGTTAGTTGCACAAGGATACACCCAAATTGAAGGTATTGACTTCGATGAAACATTTGCTCCTGTAGCCAGGCTAGAATCAATAAGAATTCTTCTAGCTGTGGCTTGCCATATGAAATTCAAACTTTTTCAAATGGATGTTAAGAGTGCCTTTCTGAATGGCATTCTACATGAGGAAGTCTATGTGGAACAACCAAAAGGGTTTGAAGATCCACATCACCTTGATCAAGTCTATCGGCTAAAAAGGGCCCTCTATGGTTTAAAGCAAGCTCCAAGAGCTTGGTATGAGAGGCTGACTACTTATCTCTTGGAAAACAGATTTTCGAGAGGGGGAGTAGACAGAACCCTTTTCATAAAGAATGTGAAAGGTGATATTGTCATTGCCCAGATATATGTTGATGACATTGTGTTTGGTTCCACATTAGATTTACATGCTCGTTCATTTGCTGAACAAATGAAAAATGAATTTGAAATGAGCATGGTTGGTGAGCTAAGTTTCTTCCTTGGTCTTCAGATCAAGCAATTGGATTCTGGGATCTTAGTATCTCAAATCAAATATGCTAAAAATCTAGTGAAGAAATTTGGCATAAGCTCTGCTAAGCATGTAAGAACTCCTATGAGTTCTACTACAAAACTTAGTAAAGATGCTACAGGCAAAGATGTTGATCAAACTTCTTATAGAAGCATGATTGGTAGTTTACTCTACCTAACTGCTACTAGACCTGATATTGCCTTTAGTGTTGGTGCATGTGCCCGCTATCAAGCGAGCCCAAAAGAGTCTCACTTGCTTGCAGTTAAGCGTATCATTCGATATGTGAGTGGAACTCTATCATTTGGCCTCTTGTATTCTTTTGATACAAATGCCACGATAGTTGGATATTCCGATGCCGATTGGGCCGGAAATGCTGATGATAGGAAAAGCACCTCTGGAGGATGTTTCTATATTGGAAACTGCTTAGTTGCTTGGCTTAGGAAAAAGCAGAATTCAATTTTATTGTCCACTGCAGAAGCTGAATACATAGCAGCTGGAAGTTGTTGCACTCAACTTCTATGGATGAAACAGATGTTGAATGATTACGGGATTGAACAGAGCACTATGACTGTGTATTGTGATAATTCAAGTGCTATCAATATTTCCAAAAATCCCGTTCAACATTCTCGCACAAAACACATAGACATAAGACATCACTTCATCCGTGATCTTGTTGAGCAAAAGATTGTGTCTATAGAGTATGTCCAAATAGAGAATCAAATTGCGGACATTCTAACAAAACCCTTAGATTCCCTTAGGTTTGAACTCCTTAGGAAATCCATAGGTTTGTGCGGAGTTGAGTAAAGATGTACTTGTTTCATAGCCTATGTGTTCTTCATATTCTATTTATGTCATAGAGCTATATTTTTTTTGTTGTTATTTTTTTTATATAATAAAAATCCAAAATCATTCAAAAAATTTAAAAAAAAAATTGCAAAAAATAATGTGTTTGTATGACCTTATTTGTCCTATCTTTTTGCTTAATGTTATTTCCTTGAAATCATATTTAAACATATAATCCAAGGATAAATATTTCAAAGGATTGAGTAATATAGGATAGTTCAATTGTTGGTTCGATCTTGTGATTGAATTTGGTCATGCTAACTAATCTCAGTTAGAGTTGAGCATACAAAGAAGTTCTATTTTGCACATGCACTCTGACTGATTCCTTAGATGGTATTAGTTCCTAATTAAAGGTTCTGATATTATACCATACGGTTCCCTAGATTAATCAAATCTAGTATAACCAATGTCATAAAAAATTCCATAAGGTGAGCCCCCTTGTTATAAAAAAAAAAATTATTGACATGGAAAGGACTACCTGTGAGTTTGTGTGATAGCTACTAGTGAATGCAAACAGTGAGTAATGGCTACCTAGACAAACAGTAGGTATCTATATGGATTGCTAGTGTGAAAGCCCCTACTGTCATTCGAAAGAGCTACCTTCTCACTTGAGTGAAAGTCACCAGTGTACTAAAAACTATATATGTGTACTCCAAAAAGAATTTTCACAATGAGTACAATTTGACTGAAAAAGAAATGAAATAAATATGTTTAGTCAAATTTGGGGTAAAAATTGCTCATCATATAAATATGGATGATTATTGGTTTTAAAACTAGTTTTTGAAAATTTTAGAGTCCCATTTGAATTATAATGTCAAAATCTAGATTAAGGAAGGAAACCAATTCAAAGAGTCAAGTAATGAATTTTGATTTCATACTCACATTACTTCTAATTGTTTCTTGACTCTGATTGTGAATTTGATGCAAATGCCATATTTAATCACCGGTGAAAATCAATTAATGTTTACTTAATCCTTGTTTATGACTATTCTTGATATATCAATTCTTGGGTGATTATTATTTATGATTTTAATGAAATCAAATGTTGCATATTTTTTGGTCAATTGGTCATATTGAGGTGAAAATGAGTTTTCAATGTTCCATTGGTTGAGGGGGAGAAAAGGTTTTAAATGTAAAATTTTTGAAAAATTTTCAGACCACCGATCGCTCGGTGCTAAAGACCGATCGATCGGTCTTTCGTGAACAGAGTTATAAAACCCTCATTTCTATTTTTTTTGTTCACTTGTTCTCCGATCTCCAGAGCGATCTCTCGGTTACCTCTCCTCCAAATCTTTCCTACGGTCATTCCATTCTATTCTAAAGGTTTCCTAAGCATCTAAAAGGTAAGATTTGTGCATTTTCTTGGATTTAGATTGATTTTCTCATCTAGGGCATCGTTTTTCTTGGCTTTCGTTTTTCTTTCCATGGCTTTCGTTTTGTCGTTAATCCTTCTTGCCTATCTCATGTCTGGCGTTCCCAAACGTCGGAGGTTGGTCCTCAACAACCAAGAGGACCCTCCTCAAGATGAGGAAAACCTAGAGCCTTTTACTTTCACTCCAATAGGGCATGGTATTTCCATTGGGGACAGGCCAATTCATAGAATGATAGATTCTACAATTGAGAATCGTCAAAAATCTTTGGCTGATAAAACTCGGAAAAATAAAGGTAAAGCTTCATCTTCCCAGTCCAGTAAGTTATCCCAGTTTATAAGTCCTACTGCTGCTCAACTCTATAGTGAGTATTTTAGCAAGAAAGGTGTTATGGTTGAAAGGGACATACATATTTCTGATTTTGGTGATTATTATCTTCCTACACTCATTACAGATCGTCAATGGGAAGGTGTACTTACCTTATCCGGTCCTGCTTCTGTCCAGTTAGTTAGAGATTTTTACTCTAATTTTTTTGAAATCAACCAGAAAAAATGGTCATTTAAATCTCGAGCATTAGAACAATCTATTGTCATAAATGCTGATTTGATTTCTAAATTCCTTGGCTGTCCTCGAGTTCCAAATGCATATTATCCTTATATTTATAAGACTGATGAGGATAAAGACTCCATGGAACATGTTGTTACCTTTCTTAGTAGTACTCCTACGTTTTGGGTTGGGTCTCTTATTGAAGTGGCGAAACTCACCAAGGATGCTAGACTAGTAAACCTAGTTATGAGTGCAAATATCCATCCAAAGGTTCATACTGCGGACCTTAGGGAAGATAGAGCTAGATTTCTGTTTAGTCTTCTACGTGGGCGTGATATTGATCTTGCCGCTCACATCATTGACTTGATGATCCAAGCCCATCAAACTAGTACAGTAGTTGGAGCCCTACCATTTGGTTCACTCATCAATAAACTTCTTGGGTCTCAAGGAGTTATCACTCCTCCTGGTGTTCCTACTCGAGTTCCTAAGGGTCCAATCAACAAAAAGACCCTAGCTCAGAGTTTTTCACATGCCTCAGTTCGAGATACAGAAGAGGGAGCAGAAGTTGGTGCTGGGTCATCTCGTCCTCCTCCGACCACTATGGATGATCTTGGGAGGATGATGCGAGAGATGCAGATGGATCTCCGGACTCATGTTTCATCATACGAGGAGTTTACTACAGACGTTCGTGGTAGACTTGGATCTCTCGATGCAGCGGTGCTGGGCGTACAGAGAGATGTTCGAGATTTTGGACCTTACTATGAGTCCCAGCTCACTTCTGATGATGAGCAGGAGTGATAGTTTGTGATTGGAGTTTATCTTAGTCGAGTGATAGTTTTTTGTTTGACATTTTGATGTATTTTGTCTTGGTTGTACTTAGTACAAACCTACTTGGATATTATTGACTTGTTATGGATGTATTCATTTGAATGGTTTATGCTCATTATCTTCTATCTCATCTCATTTGGATGGTTATGCATTAATTTTCTAGTCAACCTTTGGCATTTCGAGCCAAAAAGGGGGAGAGTTATGATTGATGTGTTAATGTGTTGGATGAGGTTATAAATGTTTTGGATGATGTTATGGAATGCTTAACCTGTTATGGATATAGTATTGTGGACTTGTGGATGTTATGTTATATATATTTTCATTCTTCCAATATTTTATCCCATATTTTATTTCCCATGCTTCACAGGTTTTTGATTTAGCATGTGCAGGCAAACAGGTTCTAAGTTTGGTGAATCATGACAAGCTAACATGTCAAAAGTCCTGTAATTATATTTTTGAGTCATGTAAAGGTCAATTTTCCATTTTTGAATCAATTGGGAAAATTTGAACCTAGTATATGAGTTAGTCTTGTTTTGTCCCGGAATTGCCAAAGGGGGAGATTGTAAATCCCTAAATAGGTGTTGGCAAATTCCGTGATCATTAGATAGGTCATGTGAGTCGAGTCGTCGAGTCATGTTCAACTTGTCAGAAAAGAAGAGCTAAAGATTAAAGAAGATTGAAGAAAGAGAAGAAAAAGCTCCTACTCTGGATCTAGACAGGTAATGGACTTAGAGACCCCTACCTAGGTTGAATTTGACTTAGATAAATCTAAACATACTTAGGAGGATAGTTTTAAGCCTACCAAAGTATTTTGGTCTTGTTTGAATCAATTAAAAATAAAAGAAAATTGTTTTGGCTAAAATTCTGTCTCAACCGATCGCTCGGTATTAGGACCGATCGATCGGTGGCCTACCGAGCGATCGGTGGCTATCGACTGGACAAAAAGTTTGTATGGGGAATTTTTCCAGAGAGATGATTTATAACCGAGCGATCCGTTTTGGACCGAGCGATCGGTAGTGAGCACCGATCGATCGGTCCCCGTAAAAAGAATTTTTCTTTTTCTGGATTCTTTTTTTAAAACCCTATATAAACAACTTTTTGGAGACCTAATTCATGTCTTTTGATATTTTTGAAAGAGTAGAGGTCTGAGAAACTCTTCTAGGGTTTTTCTTATTGCTTTTATTAGATCTTTGTTGATCCCTCCTCTTTCATTGATCCTAGAGAATGCAAGTATAGATCTAAACCTTTGATCTTGCATTGTGTGATCTCAGATCTGTATGAGATCCCTCTAGGGTTTGAAATTTCCTAAATTGATTCACAACCCTACACCTTGTGTGTGTGTGTCCGGTGTTTGATCCGGAGCCTTCGTGGAAGGAGATCGATCGTGTGTGATCGTGGTTTTGAAGTAGCTTGAAAAGATTTGGTCGGTGTGGAACCGAAGCTGCTACGGCGGAGATCGAACCTGCTGGTTCGTGGAAATCAAGAGTAAGAGTCTATACCTAGGAACGTCGTTTCTGTATTGGTAAGGTCTTGTCTTGTACTTGATATCTTTTCATAGTGAAGTTTGTTGCTGGACAAGGTCCCGTGGTTTTTTCCCGTTAGGGTTTTCCACGTAAAAATCTTCTGTGTTTGATTTGTGTGGATTGTCTGATTGACTTGTTCATTGATTTCTAAACATATTAATTGAAAAATTAAAATTGGTTAGAAATTATTAGATAGACCTATTCACCCCCCCTCTAGGTCCTAGAGATCATTGATCTGGATAAATTTCACTACGCACGATCTAGAGCTTGCTGCAGTTGTCTTTGCACTTAAGATTTGGTGTCACTACCTTTATGGGGAACAGTTCGAGGAGTTCACTGATCACAAGAGCTTGAAGTATCTGTTTTATGAGAAGGAGCTAAATCTAAGGCAGCGTTGATGGATGGAATTCATAAAGGGCTATGATTTGTCTATCCTGTACCACCCGGGTAAGGTAAATGTAGTAGCTGACGCCCTTAACAGGAAGTCCTCTGGACACTTGGCTCACATGATGATTCTTGAGAGGAAGATGTTGGAGGAAATGGTGAACCTCGATACTAGCTTCAATATGCCTACTTTTGGGCCAATCATGGCAAATCTAACGATCAAGCCTGATATCCTAGTTCAGATTAAGGAGCTGCAGAGTTTGGATACGGAGTTGCTTGCTTATCGAGACAAGTCGGTTAGCAGCGGCAGTTAGGATTTTACTTTGAATGGTGATGGTGTCATCACATTTAAAGGCAGGTTGTGTATTCCCGTCGACGCGGTGTTGAGGAGTGAGATCATAGACAAGGCTCATCGATCAAGGTACACAGTGCATCCTGGAGGTACTAAGATGTACCAGAATCTCAAGAGGCACTACTTGTGGTGAAACATGAAGAGGGAAGTCGTCAAGTATGTTTCGAGATGTTTGGTGTGTCAGCAAGTGAAGGCTGAGCATCAGAGGCCAGTAGGTCTTTTACAGTCCCTCCCTATTCCGGAATGGAAATGGGAGAATATCTCAATGGACTTTATAATTGATTTGCCAAGGATGGCCAAAGGTTCCGATGCTATCTGGGTCATAGTTGATCGGTTGAAAAAGTCTGCGCATTTCCTACCATATTGGACTAAGTACAGTATGAGCCAGCTAGTAGTCTTGTACACCAAGGAGGTGGTTCTACTACACGGGGTTCCAGTTTCCATCGTTTTTGATCGAGACCCGAGGTTTACTTCCAGATTCTGGAAAACTTTTCAGAGTGCTAGGGGTTCTCGGTTGGATTTTAGCACCGCCTTTCATCCTCAGACTGATAGGCAAACCGAGAGGGTGAACCAGGTGATTGAGGACATGCTCAGAGCTTGTATGTTAGACTTTCAGGGCAGCTGGGAGGATCTCTATACGGTCAAAGCTGTAGATCTCCTCTTTACTAGGACGAGGTTGGTGAGGGAAAGGTGTTGGGTCTTGAATTGATCGAGCAGATCGCAGAAAGGGTCAGGGTCATCAGGGAACGGTTGAAAACTACCCAGGACAGGCAGAAGAGCTATGTAGACACTCGCCGTAGAGATTTGGAATTCCAGGTTGGGGATCAAGTCTTTGTAAAGATTTCTCCGAGTCGGGGGATCATGAGGTTCGGTAAGAAAGGGAAGCTCAGACCTAGGTACGTGGGGCCATTCGAGATCATCACTCAGGTTGGTGAGGTCGCTTATCGTGTAGCCCTACCGCCTCACATGGCAGCGGTCCATAATGTATTTCACATTTCCATACTTAAGAAATACATTCCGAATCCTACTCACATCATTACTCTTGAGTACGTGGACATTCGAGAGGATCTCACTTTGGTTGAGCAACTGGTTCAGATCTTGGATCGCCGAGATCAAGTCTTGCGCACCAAGACTATTCCGCTTGTCCTTGTGAAGTAGCAACATCATTCCAAGGAAGAGGCTACGTGGGAGCGCGAGTCCGAAGTGAATGAAAAGTACCCTCACTTGTTTGTGTAGTCTTTGTTGGATTCCATGTAATTTTGTATGTTTTGTATCATTTTAATTTTGAGGATGAAATTTCTGTAAGGGGGGAAGGATGTAGAACCCCAGAACTTCATTGCATCTTGTAGTGAATAGTGTATGAATAGTGTTCAAGTGTAGTCTTGTACACTAATGGGCTTTATGCTAATATGCGTATTTGGATATATGGCATGCCTGTTTTGATAGGTCTATATAGCCTAAAGGAGTATGTTTTGGGTGTATAAGGTGTTAGAATTGGATCGGAGAAGGTTCAAGTAGTGGAAACAGGGTTTTGCAGCAAAACAGGGGATCACCGATCGCTCGGTGCTAACCACCAATCGACTGGTCTTCTACCTATTGCTTGGTGCTAACCTCCAATCGACTGGTTAACTAATTTGTATGGGGAAAAATTCTAGAGAGGGTGTTGTCAACCGATCGTTCGGTTGAAACCATCGATCGACCGGTCAGTCACCGATTGCTCAGTCTGTACCACCGATCGATCAGTTATACGTAGATTTCTTCATTAAGGGTTTTTAAGTCTTTAACCAATACCCCTTGGCTTATATAAGGCTTGGTTCGTGCCTTAGGGTTTCAGAATTATGCTAATATACGTATTTGGATATATGGCGTGCATGTGTTGATAGGTTTATATAGCCTAAAGGAGTATGTTTTGGGTGTATAAGGTGTTAGAATTGGATCGGAGAAGGTTCAAGTAGTGGAAACGGGGTTTTGCAGCAAAATAGGGGATTACCGATCGCTCGGTGCTAACCTCCGATCGACCGGTCTTCTACCGAACGCTTGGTAGCTATCAACTAGTTACTAATTTGTATGAGGAAAAATTCCAGAGAGGGTGTTTTCTACCGATCACTCGGTTGAAACCACCGATCGATCGGTCAGTCACCGATCGCTCGGTCTGTACCACCGATCGATCGGTTATACGCAGATTTCTTCATTAATGGTTTTTAAGTCTTTAACCAATACCCCTTGGCCTATATAAGGCATGGTTCGTGCCTTAGGGTTTCAGAAACCCTTAAGGCATCTTTTTGAGAGGGATTTGAAGGGAGAAGAAGGAAGAAGGCTAGGTTGTTGCTCAAGCTTCAAGAGAAGATCAAGATCTTCCCTTCTTCAGTGTTTTTCATCAAAGAACTCAAGGTCCTCACTTGTTTCAAGCGTTTGGAATCGAATTCATCGATTTCACCAAGGTAGATACACTCTACTACCTACCATGTGCTATTCCTTTTAAGAAAACCATGATTTGAGCATGTTCTTGGGTTGATTGGATGTTGAAATTGTACTTGGATGTAAGCTACCATTATTAGGCACTCTAAGTGTTTGATTTAATGCCTGTAAGGACTTTTATGCTTAAGTATATTATTAAGTGCTATGATGTTATGTCTACAAGCTTTCTAAGTCCACATGATGTTCACAAGCACCATATGCACTTATGTTCACAAGTCTCGAATGATTCGATGTTTTCTCACAAGAGAGGGATTTCTAAAAGTTCACAAGGAAGATTTTTGGTAAAGGAATGTTGACAAGCTCACAAGTGACAAGGCCAAACCTTGGGTTGGTAGTCTAAGATCGTGTCAAAGCTCACAAGGAATCCCACTATACATGGACTCACAAGTAGTCATGTCTCACAAGCTCACAAGTTCACAAGAAATCATGCTTACTCAGATCCTCGCATGCTCACAAGGAATCCCAACTCTCGCAAGAATACACAAGAACGTACAAGAAACCTGATTATCATATGACCTCCCAAGATTTATCGGTTTTGATTTCACACGAATGGTGCTAAGAAAAGGATTTTGAACTACTTTCACGATCGTTATATTGTACGCTTTTGCATGTTCATGATATTACTCACTTTTAGCTAGTAGTTTGTATACCACTGAGTATTCCATGCTTAGCCAACTATTGACTTCAACAGGTGCTCGTGTTCCTTTTGATGTTTATGGCACGAGCCTTGGATAGAGGAGGAGTACTATGATCTGGAGCCCTCTATGGACCACTACCAGGATGGTGGATTGCTGGATAAGCGACTCGATTTTGATTTCTATTGAGAGAGGGAGAGAAATCATACTGATATTTTGTGTATGTTGAGAGTGGGACTTGTCCACTCCTTATTTTTTTTGGATATGTTCTGTTGGTTCAGACTTGGATTGAATTATAGGAGTATTTTATTATAAATCATTTCCGCTATGCTTATAACTTGTGTACTCTGACAGGATGGTAAGTATGTGTGCCTTATGTGTCATACAGGATGGTATCATACGGCGGTCCGAGCTAAAGTATCCCTAACTCCTAGGGGGTATTTTGGGTCGCGACAAATATGGTCAATAATGCTATGATTAACAACATTTTGAGAAGAAGATAAAAGATCCTGGAAAAAATTAACTGCTTCATTAGCAATGTTTTTCTGACTCTCTAACCAAACACCCAAAGTATTCTTAACTTTGTAGATATTGTTCTTTCTTCTTCTTTGGTTGACAACCGAATGAAAGAATTATGTATTATTGTCCCCATCCTTGAGCCATTTAATTTTGGATTTTTGCTTCCAGAAAATTTCTTCTTGAATTAAAACCTGTTGAAGCTCATCTTTCAGAGAGGAAAGAGATTCGTCTTGACTAGTACTCCAGGATTCTCGTAATTTAATTTCAGCATCACAGATTTTATTCTCCAAATCATTTATTATAATATGAAGATAACCAAAAGTATCCCTGTTCCAAGTCTTAAGAGATGTTTTAAGTCTCTTAATTTTCAGAAAAAAACCAAGAATAGGCTAAGCATAAACAGGAAGAGACCAAGAATCCTCCACCAACCTTTTAAAGTCTGAATGAGTTGTCCACATTTGTTGAAATTTAAAAGAAGAAGGACTACGAGCAAGGCCACCATGAAACTTCAAAATAAGAGGAGCATGATCTAAATTTAGCCGAGATAAATGAGTAACCTGAGAAGAAGGGAATTTATTACTCCAATTTGCGTTGTAAAGAACCTTGTCCAATTTGGCATAAATTCTATGTAAACCCTGTTGATTATTGCACCATGTATATTTATTTCCAGAGTAACCCGCATCAATAAGACCCATATCATTTATGAAAGAGTAAAGTCTTCCATAGAATTGAAATTAAGATCCCTACCACCCAATTTTTCAGCTGATATGGTGATGGCATTAAAATCCCCAGCCAGAAACATAGGACCATTAAAATCCGAAAGCAGCAAAGATAAATCATTCCACAAAATAATTCTTTCTTCACGCAAGCATTTGACATACACAAACCTGCATCTGAGAGTAGCTAAACCTTGCGTGATAACATCCACAATAATGGCTTGATCAATAGAAGCATAGAGGGAGGGAGATATTCATCCAATCTTTCCAAAGGATCCAAATTTTAGGATGAGCTAGATACCCAAACATATTTAACATTTTACTAAGCGACTAGAGGTTTTGTGGAGGTTGCTTTGGTTCCATAATAGCAATCACAGATATGTTGTATAACTCTGCTAACTTTTTCAACCTGGCTTTAGAAGCTAAGTTACCCACCCCTCTAATATTCCAAGATAAGAAACCAATCATTGGAAACTATTGGGTTTTCTTCCATCAATTGCGGAGCAAGGGCTCTAGATCTCGTAATTCTATCCGAAGGAGGAATACTTTTCTTCTTCTGAATTGTTTTCTCTTCAATATGCTTATCTTTGAAAATCTTGAACTTATCAAGATGAGCAAGAAACTCTTTGGAATCATCAATGAAGATGTCTTTTTTAAAAAAAAAATATCGTTCTCTACTTCAGCATGGAACTCTCTAGATTGAGATGAAAGCCACAATATATCTCTATCTGTGTTTCTTGAAGTGGGAATAAAATGCTGAAATCTTTTTTCTAGATATGATAGATTAGTAACTGAAGGGACCAATATATCAGATGAACTTAAGAACATAAAACCCTGACCTAGTTCTTCATCAATGAAATGAGATTCAATATAAGGTATAGGAGTAAAGAGATGCTCTTGATCATCTATGCTGTTGTTATAGAATTCTGGACGCTGGATAATTGATGCTGATTCTGTATTATCCTTTGCAGTAGCTTCTTGGATGGATAAATCTGATCCTTCCTTGGGGCTGCATTCCTTCTCATCAGGTTGGGAACAATCTTTCGGTATATCATTGATATTTGCTGGACTAACAGAAATTTCTTGCTCCTTGTTGTTTTCTTTCACAGATCCAGGATCACGATGATCTTTTAATAATAGAGGCTGCGAATCCTTCCTAATCCATATTTTATTCCTTCCTTCTTGATTAGAAACTTTAATTGAGGGAATGGGAATAGTATCTTTGTTTGAGGCAACATTATCTTTTGGATCTTCTTTTGTTGCTCTCTTCTTTTGCACTAATCTGCATTCTTCTTGAACGTGCCCTTGTTTACTACAATATGAACAGTATGAGAATGTTTTCTCATAAATAAGTTTTTGCCATCTTCTTGTATCACCAATTCCCAACTAGATCCTTGATGGATTTGTCTTTGTGATATCCAGATCTATACATATTCGAGCTTTGCTAGGTCTGGTTAAGAGTTTGGTTGGCTCGTCCACACATAATACTTGTCCCACTACCGCACCAATAGATCTTAAAATCTATTCTTGAAATCTAGAGTTTTTTCTCAATGAATGTAGCAATGAATGCTTAGGAGTAGATAATAGCAATTAATAAGATGATCAAGAGTTGTTATTTTGTTCATAACTAACTCCTATTTATAGCCCAAGAAGAAATATGGCACATTAAATACTTTTTGAGCTGTTTAAAAACTAGCCGTTATGGGCATTTCTGGCTCTGGTTTGACTAAATTAATTAACTGATTTTTATCTCATGATAAATCAGTCGATTGGTTTATAACCAATCAAATTCTAGTAGCTCAGTTAAATCTCAGAGACTAAATCAATCGACTGGTTTTTATAACCAGTGAGAATCAATCGACTGATTTTAAAATAGTGGCTAGGAATATAGGGGAAAAATCAGTTGGCTGATTTTTTGAGCCTCAGGAAATCAGTCAACTGATTTCCTGTTTTTCACAGAAAATTCCTTCTACATAAGCCTAGAATGATATGAATGATCCAATTGGTCAACTAGCTTGTTTTTATCAAGATTATACTCATTCAAAATGATGTCCTAGGACCTTATAATGATATGCATAGATGCTCTTATGGTTCCTAAAGTGTAACAACCCGTTATTTTTAATATAATAAAATTTTGGGGTTATTGGTCATTAACTGGAGTGAATTTTACTAAAATTAATTTCCATTAGATAAGTGTTTGATAAATTTATGGAAAGTGGGTTTTGTTTGGGGTTGTGTTGTCATAGGTAAAATTCAGTGTTTTTCTTCGAAAATCACACACAGTGTACTGGTCGGCTATCGGGACGATCACCCGTCGTACTGGTTCCATCGTGCATCGATTTACGAGACCATGGGGACCTCGTATGTAAGAAAACTAGGAAATCCACTGATTTTTAAAATTCATCCGAGACTCGATATTTACCAATTTCTCCAATAGAAATCTGCGAAACTCGCATACCGTGTGTTAGTCGACCATCTAGACTGTCTGTCGTTTTGGCTGTTTATCAACTCAAACAGTGAAACCGCATTGTGTTTTATGTCCACACTAGGAAAATTATGGGTTTTCAAATTTTCTTCCGAATTTACTTTCTTCTGTCAAAACTCAACATTTTCCTCAAAATTCGTACAACAAGTGTCAGACTACCCCTAGGTCGATCACCTGTCGTTTTGTCACCATCGCACGTTATTTAGTAGTATTATGGCGGCTGTATACACAAAAAATGGGAAAAATGGTCAACTCAATCAAATGTGGTCAAACCGCCACATCATGTTGCCCATGTGCTTAGCACATGGCCTCATCACGTAGGCACAACCTAAGGCAAGGTCTTGCCTACATAAGGAGGGTCACCCCCTCCTCATTTTCACTTCCACCCAGCGTAAGGAGGTACTGTCTAAGTGCCTTCTAGAGAAAGAGAGGGGAGAGAGAGAGAGAGAGAGAGAGAGAGAGGAGAGAGAAAGTAGAACGTGAAAGAAGAAGGGGATCTACCTTGGGGTTTTACGACGTGCTAAATGCATTGGGGACGTCTGTTTCACCACCGGTGCCTCGATTTGTGTGTAGAGAAAGAAAGTTAGAAATAGAGTGGAAGCTAGAGAGAGATGATTCACCTTAGGGTTTATCGACGTTACAGATGCAACTACGCCATCCATTTTGCTCTCCGAAACCTTGTTCAACATGTGGAAGGTAAAATCTGTTTCCCTCTCTTCTATTTTCCCTGTTATTTATGTTATGAATAGTTAACTTTAAATTGCTGTAATGTTATGCTCAAAACTCAGAATCAAATGCTTCTTAATCCATTGGAAAGATACGAAAACCCTCTTCGATGTCCATGTTGAATATTTTTCCAGATTTTGAGCCTAAGTTAGGTCAAATGGCCAAAAACCAAAGATTGGTTTGCTATAATTCGTCCTAAGAACATCCAACTTTAGGAAAGACTAGTTTTGTAACCACTGATCAAAATTGAATGATTCTTGAGCCGTTGGAAAGATATGAAAGCCCTCTTCAATATTCATGTTGAACATTATTCTAGATTTTGAGCCTAAGTGAGGTCAAATGGCCGAAAACTAATGACTGGTCTGCTGTAATTCGTCCCAGGAACAACCAACTTTAGGGAAGCCTAGTTTTGTAACC
The DNA here is from genome assembly GCA_015143295.1 of Tetracentron sinense. NCBI lineage: Eukaryota > Viridiplantae > Streptophyta > Magnoliopsida > Trochodendrales > Trochodendraceae > Tetracentron > Tetracentron sinense. Next base: position 31,770,347 of record CM026558.1, on the reverse strand, counting down.
GCTAATCGGAATTGAATGATTCTTGAGCCATTCGAAAGATACGGAAACTCTCCTCGATTTTCATTTTGAATATTTTTCCATATTTTGAGCCTATGTGAGGTCAAATGGCCGAAAATCGAAGACTGATATGTTGTAATTCGTCTCAGGAACAACCAACTTTAGGGAAGCCTTGTTCTATAACCAGTTATCAGAATTGAATGATTCTTGAGCCTTTGGAAAGATACGGAAACCTTCTTTGATGTTCATGCTGAATATATTTCCATATTTTGAGCCTAAGTGAGGTCAAATGTCCGAAAATCAAAGATTGGTATGCTGTAATTCGTCTCAGGAACAACCAACTTTAGGTGTCGCGACCCAAATTACCCCTAGGAGTTAGGGATACTTTAACTCGTGACTTTGAAGGGGGATCCGGATAAAAAATTATGCAGAAAACAGGATCCCCTAGATCTTAACACCATAGAAAACATCAAATTCTATATAAAAGTTTTAGTCATATCACCTCGGTGAATGATATTCACCGGTGAAGCTTAATCCACTCGAACCGTCAGAACTCTTTGTAGAGATTTCTCGAAGAAATACTCGAAGCTTGATCTTTATTCTTCGCTATCCCCATGAAGCTTTAGAATCTCTCTTTGGAATTGATGAAGCAAGAGGAAGAAGATGGAGTAATGGTGTAAACCCGTAGGGGGATCCGGATAAAAATTTATGCGGAAACTAGATCCCTTAGATCTTAACACCATAGAAAGCATCAAAATTATCTAAGAGTTTTAGTCATATCACCTCAGTGAATGCTTTTCACCGGTGAAGCTTAATCCACTCGAACCGTCAGAACTCTTTGTAGAGATTTCTCCGAAAAAAATACTAGAAGCTCGATCCTTGTTCTTCGCAATCCCAACGAAGCTTTAGAATCTCCTTTGGAATTATAAAAGTAAGAGGAAGAAGATGGAGTAATGGTGTAGACCTTTTATCACCAAAAATACTAGAGTTCAAAACCCTAGATTTGCAAAACCCAACTTTGGACCACCTAGTAGCTCACGAAAATCTCTAGGGGTCTCCCTAAGGTCTCATGGTTTTGAGAGAGAGTAGAGAGAAGAGAAAAAAATCTGGAGAAAAGTGCTTAATGGTCTAGGGTATTGGGGTATATATAGACTAGGATCCTATCCTAATCCTAATCCTACTCCAACTTGAACTTATCTAGTAGGATTTATTAATTACCAATAACTCTTATTATTAATTAAATAAACTCCTACTTAATCTATAACTACTTTAGTTATAGTAATCCTACTAATTAAAGAGTCCCTATTATAAGAGGATTCCTTAATTAAAAGGGATAAGTCAACATCCTAACTCAAAGTAGGAAACCTAGTCAAACTAGGATTCCACAAAGGGGGGGCATGAGCACTAAAGTGGCGTGAGTTTTGGGGAGCTTTAAACTCCTTTTTGCAATCTAACTTTATGTCATCTTAATCCTTATTGCAATCCAACCATTGGATTTTAATTCCATTATAAAAGGAATTATATTTCAATAATTATTCAATTAACACAATCCTAATCCAATTAGGATTTCTCAAGTGGGCGCCCCACCCTAGGGTTTAAACACATGGGCTTTGGCCCATATTAAAGGTCCATTTTAATGAGTTTATGGATATGGGTCAAACCCATTTCCCCATTAATTATATTAATTAAATAATTGCTAAAATAATCCATATGTTTAAATTAACAATTAATTTAAACAATAGATTAATTTTTAATCTATTTAATTAAATGATTAACTTTTAATTACTTAAAATAATTGATTAACTTTTAATCAATTATTAAGCTTGTATTTCTTATGTGAGAACCTCCACAGATTGCTCTGGGACATTCTTACCCTGGTTTACCCAATGTTATCCCATTGACCTTAAACAGGAATTACATCGGAATTGCAAGTGACGTGAGATATCCATGTTGCAATTGAATCCCAGTGTATGAACATTAACCATTATGGATCCCGCCACATGAACTTTTAAATTCGATTTATCCTTCCAAATACATTATCCCTAATGGGCCTTTGAGATTAACATACTATCTAACACATAGCCCATTGCAAATCATCCGGGTTTCCAAGACTTATGATTAAACCATGAGAAACAATTTCTCATGAATTTTTTTTTGAGAAAATCCTTTTATAAGTATAATACCTTTTAATAAAAGTATATTTCAAAACTTATTTTTTTTTCAAAATCACCTGCGCAGGATTTGAACTTCATCAACTATCTTACCCGGAACTTGGATAATTTCTCAAATTAATGAGCATGGATTTCTTGTTTGAAATTCATCATAACTCGAACAGCTTTCTGACTATCCAACTATCACTGTATTGTATTACCTAAGTTAGAAAATACGTTGGTGGAATCAAAACAGTCAGATCACTGCTCAGTCATAGATGAACTCACCAGATCTAAGGATCATCGAAACCGTTCAATGTGAATGAGAGACCAACTATCTGATAGTATGTTTATGCAAGAGGTCTCTCATTGAATGTAATCAGTCAGTGCACATTTAAGCACCCATATGCTTATGTGTAGTCTCCACTACAATAGTTCGAGATAGAACTACATCTCAACTATTGAGAACATCTTAGCATTCTGGCAACCATATAAGTGAAGTGTCCAACTTTACCCACAGCTGTGACTATATAAGGTATAAGGAACTGGAAAGTTATATCTGCTGTGATAATCTACTCACATAACTTTCCTACAATATATCCTATGGACCTTTATCGATATCTCATATCGTATAGATCATCTCATGATCATGGGCAATTACCCATAATGAATACACAATAGATCAAGAAGAAGTCTTTATTAATTAAATTAATAAGAATCGAACAATCTAAATGACTTTTCTGGGCATCATATCTAACAAGACCTTCTATCACCCACAACCTTAAGGTTCAAAACCCTAAAGTAGCAAAACCCAACTTAGACCACCCTTTGAAGGTCACGAAAATCCTAGGGAATATCCCTAGGGGCTCACGGTTTGGAGAGGATGAGAGGGAGAGAAGAAAAAAATTCTAGAGAATTATTATTCTCCTATGGTTTAGGTGTTGTATTTATAGACTAGGACCCAATCCTAATCCTACTCCGACTTGATCTTATCCCTTAGGAATTGTTTATCAATAATAACTCTTATTATTAATTAAACAATATCCTAGTTTATCTATAACTACTTTAATTATAGTATACCTATTAATTAAGGAGACCTTTTCCAATAAGGGTTTCTCAAATAAAGGGATTAGTCAACAACCAACATAAGAGAGTTATCGTAGTCAAACTTGGAAACCACAAGGGGGGGGGGGCATGAGTTTTGGGGAGCTTTAAACTCCTTGTTGCAATCCAATTTCTTCTCATCTTAATCCTACTTGCAATCCAACCATTGGATTTAAATTCCATAATAAATAGAATTATTATTCAATAATTATTCAAGTAACCATGTCCTAATCCATTTAGGACTTCCAAAGTGGGCGCCCCACCCTAGGGTTTAAAACCATGGCTTGGGCCCATACTAAAGGTCCATATTAAATGGGTTTATGGATATGGGTCAAACCCATTTCCCCTTTAATTAGGTTAATGAAATAATTATTAAAATAATCCCTAGATTTAAATTAACAATTAATTTAAACCATAGATTAACTTTTAATCTATTTAATCAATGATTAACATTTAATCATTTAAATAATTTGATTAACATTTAATCAATTATTGAGCTTGCATTTCTTATGTGAGCACCTCCATAGATTGCTCTGGGACATTCTTACCTTGGCTTACCCAATGTTATCACATTGACCCTAATCAGGAATTACATCAGAATTGCAAGTGACGTGAGATATCCATGTTGCAATTGAATCCTAGTGTATGAACATTAACCATTATGGATCCCGTCACATGAACTTTTTTAATTCGATTTATCCTTCCAAATACATTGTCCCTAATGGGCCTTTGAGATTTTTAATACTATCTAACTCATAGCCTGAAAGTATGCCTCTTTTTAATCTTATGAAAACAGTTCTTGGGGGGGCATACATTGAATCCCAAGATCTGACTAAGATTCTAATTGATTTTATTCAATGAGAGTTAAAATCAAAATACATTTGCAACTTTGAAATTGTTAAGTCAAATCAACGATAATAGCGATACCGGCAAAACTTCACAAGTGCCAAGTCTCATTCACAATCCACACAGACCTTCTTTTTCTTTAAAGTTTTCTCTAATGGAAGCTAATGGCCCTTCCAAAAATCCAGCTCTAGAAATCTTGAATAAAAGATCCAATCTTTATCCTTCAAGATGGGTTTTTGATCTCTTCTTGATACTCAAAGCAAGAACACAAGAATAAAAGGGGAAGGGGGCTGACTGTACACCCTAGAGAGAGAGGGGGTTGGGCGTGAGATTGAGGGAGGAGAGAGATTGCAAAAGTCTGGAAATTATTCCTTGTCCTCAAAGTGTGACCGTACAGTTCTATATATAGGCCCAAGTCTCCTCTTTCTAATCCAATTAGAATTCCTCCATTAGTTTCCTATTTGGTTTCTCCTTTAATTAATTAGTATCAATCAAAATAGAAACTAATATTATCCATTAGTGTCTAACTAATCTCATCATTATCCTAATCCAATTAGGATTCCTTGATTAGCAAAAAACTAATAGAATCCCTAACAAATAGGGAATCTTTTATTAGTAACTAACTAACTAACTAACTAACTAACTAACCTTATCCAATAAGTAGTTTAGTTAATTAGAAACTAATTAAATATAATAACAATTATTATATCCACCTTGAAGTGGGCGTCCCACCCTAGGTGGGTCCCACTCCAACACGCCACTTTAAGGGTTGTTGACCCTTTGGTCAATTTTAATATTCTTTTAAAATATTCCCCAATGGGTCCTACCCATTTGGTTTTTCACATTTAATGTAATTCCACCTTTTAGAGTTTGACTATACCATATAGTGATTTCTTAGAGAAATAAATTAATTTAATTATTTAATTAAATTAAACACTTTAAGAAAGTCTTTGTGTGCGGGATCTAAAGGGATCTCTTATTCCCGGTTGTGGGACCAAGTACTCAACCTTTTGGTTAAAGCATTGTTACTAGGAAACACCTTTCCTATACTCCATTAGGATTATAGAATTTTATCTATATTCTGGACTTCCACCAATCACAATTAATGTCCATTAACACAGTGTGATTAACGTCCAGAAAATAGAGAATTACTTGCAGGTATTTCTATCTCAAGATTTGTTTACAGATCATTCCCTCCACTTCCAATATTGTTATAAGCTTACGGGACAATATCTAATACTGTCTTTAATCCCTGGCTTATATTGAGAACCCATTCTCTTTGATACTTTTAGTCAAACTTGGACTTGCAAAACATTTTTAAAAAAATTCTTTAAAAGAAATAATAATTATTATTACATTTCTTTTGTACAGAAAATAAATTTCTCGATAAAACCATTTCATCGATAAATACCAGCGTTGGGTTTTTCAAGTCCGGTTTTGATATAAGTATCAACTCAATATTATTTACTCTGTAAGAGTAGTGGAATCCTTGTCGAGCGTACACACACTTCTTCCAGTACAGCGTACATAATCCAACGAGCCCGTATTTAGTCCGGTGTGTTGGACATTGACGATTGACTACATCAAAGCTACATAGGCAAATACTAGAGAAGATGTCGACCTCTCAGGTTAAGGACAATCTATCAAATGGACTACCCTAAATATAAAGACAATATATTTCTAAGGGTATCCACTAAGTGTTGCGACCCGAGACCCACCCTAGGAGTTAGAGTGAATCTTGGACGACTAATCATGGCTTGCATGACTTACTTGACAAATCAACCTGCAAAACCCACAAAGCATATACAAAGAGGATATAAATTGCGGAAACATACTTAAACATAGCACAGGGGAAGACTTAACCAAACCTCTATGTATATACATATGTGATCCAAGTTACACAAAAGAAGTCTAAAAGAAAGTGCGGACAAGCCTGCCAAAATACATGGATATACATCTCTCAACTCACCCATAGCTCTATCACTCAGAATCTACAACCACTACCTAATAGTAGTCCTCTACCGGAGGTTCCTCCAAAGGTTCCTCGACGTACTCCTCCTCCACCCATGGACCAGGAGCACAGACATCAAAAGGAGCAGCTGCTCCGCTATCACCTGCCGACATAAGAAGTACGGTTGAGCATGGAATACTCAGCGGGTACCAAATACTAACCAACAGTCATAGCAACACCATAGCAGTATAGGAAGCAGGAAGAAGGAAGCAGTTCACATATATCAAGCAGGAACAATTAATATCATAACAAGGAAATAAAGCAATTTATAAATCATGCTTGCATTTTATAAAAATCGATAAAACCCTGGAAAACATAGTGCACTTGACCTGACTGGAATTACCCTTTTCGTGCTTGAAAACTTGTCATGTTTGTCTTGTCTTGATCTTGTAGATCGTGTCATGTCATGCGTGCTTGCTTGTGATCATATAACTTGTGAGATACACTTGTAAGATGTACTTGTGAGATGCACTTGTGAGATGCCTTGAGAGGGAAGGGAGACCCTTCTTTATGCAATGCACTTGAGAGGGAAGGGAGACCCTTCTTCATGATATGTATGTACTTGCGAGGGAAGGGAGGCCCTTCTTTATGCTATGCACTTGTGAGTGAGGGGAGACCCCTTGTAGAATGTTTGTTCTTGTTTTCTTGTGAAAAGCGAGGTAAAACATATCGTAGGATATGTCCCACCTCTCAACCTTGAAAGCCTCGGTAAATTTATGTTATGCATGCCGTGCTCGTGGATTCGTGTGCATACTTGCATTGTAATTTAAAGATGACATTTGGGGATCTCACAATATATAGCTTGTCGTAAATTAAACAATAAGAATTTATGACATTTAAAAAAAAATGAGAACTCACACTATCATAAGCCCTAACAAGTTTATAAGTAATTGAGCATGCATTTTCTTAATTTATCTTTCGTTTTGTTCACCTTGGCATTTAATCAAACATAGAGTGTGTCCATTATTTATTTCAACCTAAATCATGCTTTTCTAGGTGGGTTATGCTCACATCATACATGTTTGTTCATTATGGATACAATGCCCTCCCCATTTCATTCATCACATCGTTTCACACGGCATCCAATCGCCAACACCCCTCTCCATTCGCACCATTTACCATTTTAACTCATAATACATTTATAGATGGAAGAAAACAATGAATACAAGAATAATGGGAGGAAAGAAAAGCTATAACTAGGAGGATAGCAAGACGTACCGACCTTGATCAATGAGGAAGAAAACTCCTCCAAAAACGTTCGTGAGGCACTGCCCTAGCTTGGAGAAACTCCTCCTCGCGTGCTTGAATCAGTATCTTGAAGCAATCCAAGCTTGAGGTGATTGTGGGTCTTGAAACCCCTTTGATTTCTCCCCAAAAGCAAACCCTAGGTTAGGAAAACCCTCTCCTCTTTCTCTAACTCTCAAATGTCTCTAAGTGTTGAGAATGAGTCCTAAAGGCTCGGGCAACCCTTAAGAGGAAAGAGTGAAACGCCCAAAAGACGAAAACACCCTTAATGAAATTTCTGCAAAACACGAAGACCGAACGATTGGTGGTCATGACCGATCGATCGGTTACCTACCGAGCGATCGGGGTGTTGACCGAGCTCTCGACCAAAAATCAACTCTCTGGAAAATTTTCCCATACAAATTCTTCAACCAGTCGATAGCCTCCGATCGATCGGTTTTGGATTGATCGATTGCTCCATGGACCGACTGATTGGTGGTCTGTAGGTCCAAACTGTTTTGGCCATATCTTTTGACTCGCTCGTCGGATTTTGACGATTCAACTTGCGTTGGGTTCGTACTTCGAAAAGGCACATTTCTAACATTTCAGAATTTTCAATTTCATCCTTATAAATTAATTGTACTACATTAAAGGTAAATTGTCTACGAAAGTGGCATGTATTTCGCATGAAAAAGTCTGGGGCTCTACACTAAGCGATCCAGTTGCAATATAAGTACTTCTTACTTATATCCACATTTTAGTCAAGAGACCCTTCTCTCAGTGATTGAGATTCATCACTCCATCATATGGAACTAACAATGTGTAAGTTATTAGGAATACATTGTAACGACCCAAAATTTTAATATAATAAAATTATGTGTTTATGGGTCCTAAATGGAGGTTAATTAGTTAATTATTTGTTAAATTAATAAAAAGTGGATTTTGCTCGGGATTGAAGTGCACCAAGGAAATCTCAGTATCTTTTGGCGAAAATCATACACAGTGTGCCGGTCGACTACTGGGACACACCCCTATCGTATCGGTTCCATCAGGTATCATTTTGCGAGAGCGCGGGGCCATTATGTGTGATAAAATTGAGAAAAATGGGAAATTACCATATTCTCAGAAATTAAGTGGGGCCCAATATCCGTTGGAGATCCTAATAGAAATACGTGCGGTTGGCACTAATGCGTGTCGGTCGGCCATGGGGACTACTGTCTGTCGTCTCGGTAGTTAGTTATCTCAAACGAAGAAACGACAGCATGTTTTGTGTCCAAAATCAGGAAATTAGTGGGTTTTGCAGTTTTCTTCCGGACTAAAGTGCAGCTGTCAAAACTCAGTATTTTTCCCTGAAATTTTTACAGCAGGTGTCGGACTATCCTAAGTTTGGTCACCTGAAGTTTCGTCACTATGGGGTGTTATATAGTAGGGTTTCAGAGGATATATACGTGAAAAATGGAAAAATCCAGTCAAACCGGTCAAAGTGGTTGACTTGGTCAACCTCACTTTTTCCACACCAAATGGGTCATGTGCTTTTGCACATGATCTAGACCCTTTTAAGGCATATATAAATGGGGGCCAGCCCCCTTATTGCTCACGGTTTGCAGACAGAGCCTCATAAATGTTTTAGAGAGAGAAAGTGAGGAGAGAGAAAGGAAGAGAGAGAAAGAGGAGAGACAAAGGAAGAGAGAGAAAGGGAAAAGGAGGTTCCTTGGGGTTTTTCAACGCCCCCGACGCGTTGGCGGTGTCTGATTTTCTCTCCGGTGTCTCGTTTGGCATGTAGAGAGAGAGGGAAAAAGGTAAAGAGAGAAAGTGGAGAGAGAAAGTTGCATGCGCTCTACCTTGGGGTTGATCATCCTTCCGAGCGCGTTGGCGGTGTCCGTTTCGGCCCTAGACGCCTCGAGGTGCGTGAAAGAGGTAAAAACCCCTTCCATCTCTTTTATTTTTCCTGTTATTTGCTATATTCTTTATGTAAAATGTATGTGCGTTGATGGAAAAGGGTCTGAGACCCCGTGGATGTGTTATGGGAAGGTAGTGGTGCGTTGAAAATGAGTAAAGGGGTGTAGCCCTCGGTCTTGGGTTTCAAAACCCTGGATTTAGATTCACTGTGTAAAAGATGTGGATGGAAAAAGGGTCAGAGACCCCTATGTGATGTTGTGATTTTATGTGGACCGTCGGGAAGCCCAGATCGGGTCCCAGGTAAATTATATCGTCACCCTGGGATGTCAAAAAGTTGTTTTGTAAGTCGTATAAGGCTATAGACACATCCATTAGCCTGGAAACATTCCCTAACGGGATGGTGTGTTACTGGATGTGGTTCATAGGCGTGAGGGCCAACTATTTCAGTTAATCAAGCAAGGCTTGGATTAACTGGGGTTACTCGGTGGTTAGAAAACCTAACCAGGGTTAAAGTGAAATCCTTCGTGACTGATAGTCCGGAGTGGGTGGATTATTATCCATAGATCCTCTTTGACTAGGTCAGGAGTGGTGATGTCGTATAGTCCTCTATGACTGATAGTCGGGAGTGGGTGGAATAATATCCATAGATCCTCTTTGGCGAGGTACGTGACTGATCGTCGGGAGTGGGTGGAATAATATCCATAGATCCTTTTTGGTGAGGTACGTGACTGATCGTCGGGAGTGGGTGAAATAATGTCCATGGATCCTCTTTGGCGAGGTACGTGAGTGATCGTCGGGAGTGAGTGGTGTGTTATCCATAGATCCTCTTTGGCTAGGTCTGGAATGGTGGTGTTATGTAATCCTCTGTGACTGATAGTCGGGAGTGGGTGGATTTAATATCGATAGATCCTCTTTGGCTAGGTCTGGAGTGGTGAGTATTGTTAGTCCTCTGTGATTGATAGTCGGGAGTGGGTGGATTGGATATCCATAGATCCTCTTTGGCTAGGTCTAGAGTGGTGAGATATGTTAGTCCTCTGTGACTGATAGTCGGGAGTGGGTGGATTTGATATCCATAGATCCTCTTTGGCTAGGTCTAGAGTGGTGAGATATGTTAGTCCTCTATGAGTGATAGTCGGGAGTGGGTGGATTTGATATCCATAGATCCTCTTTGGCTAGGTCTGGAGTGGTGAGTTATGTTAGCCCTCCGTGATTGATAGTCGGGAGTGGGTGGATGTGATATCCATAGATCCTCTTTGACTAGGTCAGGGAAGGCGATGGGTGTACTATTTGAAAGAGATGTCGTGAGGACAAGGTTCTCATTGTGGCCGAGTCAGATAGTTCTATGATCTTGTATTGAGTCTAAAGGCTCAAGGCATGATTTGAATGGGCATGAGCCCGATCGATTGATAGCTGAGTCTGTGAACTCAGGGATAGAAGTTGTATGCGGATGAAGGCCTGATCGATCGAATCTATGGACTCAAGAATAGAGAGTGAGCGGTTATCTGGAATCGGTAACCTGGTGTTGTGAATATAATTGATATTGGAGGAACCTTGGTTAAAGTGAAATAACTCTAGGTGACCTCGGGTCACGATTTATCTTTAATTATTTACTATTGTAATATGGAAATTGAGCGATATTATTATGTTATTTTGATGTGTATTACTAGGTGGAAAATAGCCTAGATGGATTGTGGATTTTTAATGGGCTTTATGGCTCACTCCTCTCATTAGATGTTTCCTGAAGCAGGTAGCTTGATAGAGTCTGGAGAGTGTTCCGGCGCAGTTGTGGCGCAAAAAGTAAAGGCTATTGTAGTCAGTGAGGTAACGTATTTGCTTATGATGGGTTATTGTGATGACCAGTTGTTGTTGCTTATGTAAGTTCATAAGAAAAGTAAAAAAAAAAATTCCCCGCATTTTCGCGGGTAAAGTCTTCTGCATGTGTGGTTATGACGAACGAGCACGCGTCTCGGAATTTGTTTTCCTAGGCGCGGGTTCGAGGCGTCACATACATTGTCCAGATGCATCCTGATTAACTTAGAACAATTTTAGGTCTACAACGAACCGGAAAAACCATATCTCCTTAGCAATCAGTTATCAACTAATTGGATGGTTTTCCTACAATGTTACCTAAGGACAAAGTAGTCTCATCCAATGAGATACTTTTGATATATTACCCAATATAGAAGACAATGTGTGAATGTAAAATATGCACTTATTGTGTCGCGATCCAAAACCCACCCTAGGAGTTAGAGTGAACTTTGGACGACTAATCATGGCTTACATGACTTGCTTGACAAACCAACCTGCAAAAACCCACAGAGCATATACAATAGGGGACATCATAGCGGAAACATAACCATAAAGCACAGTGGAAGTCTACCAAACCTCTATGTATATGCATATGCAAATCCAAGTTATACAAAAAGAAATCAAAAGAAAGTGCGGACATGCCCGCCAAAATACACAAATCTAACTCTCATCTCACCCACAGCTAATTCACTCAGAATCTACAACCACCTAATGGTAACCCTCTACTGGAGGTTCCTCCAAAGGTTCCTCGGCGTACTCCTCCTCCACCCAAGGGCTCGGAGAACAGATATCAAATGGAGCAGCTGCTCCGCCATCACCTGCCGACATAAGAAGTACGGTTGAGCATGGAATACTCAGCGTGTACTAAGCACTAACCAACAGTCATAGCATACAGATAGCATACATAAAGCAGGAACAATTCATATATGTTAGAAGGAAACAATTCATATCATACAAGGAAGCAAAGCAATTTATAATCATGCTTTTATTTCGTAGAAAGCCGATGAAACCTCTTGAAAACATCGTGCACTTGACTTGACTTGCAATATCTTTTCATACTTGAAAGCTTGTCGTGTTTGTCTTGCATGATTCTTGTATATTGTGTCATGTCATGCATGTCATGCGTGCTTGCTTGTGATCATATAACTTGTGAGATGCACTTGTGAGATGTCTTGAGAGGGAAGGGAGACCCTTCTTTATGCAATGCACTTGCGAGGGAAGGGAGAGCCTTCTTTATGATATGTATGTACTTGCGAGGGAAGGGAGGCCCTTCTTCATGATATGCACTTGTGAGTGAGGGGAGACCCCTCGTGGAATGTTGGTTCTTGTTTTCTTGTGAAAATCGAGGCAAAACATATCGTAGGATATGTCCCACCTCTAACCATGTTCTTGAAAACCTCGATAAATCATGTCATGCATGCCGTGCTCGTGAGAAACCGTGTACATACTTGCATTCAAATTTAAAGATGACAATTGGGTAATTTCGCAATACATATAGCATCAATGATTGAGCAATGTAATATTCATAACATTTAGGGAAAGCAGGAAACACACTATCATAGGCCCTAGCAATATTCATAATTTATTAGGCATGCATTTCCGAATTTACAACTCACTGTATTCACCTTGGCATTTCATCAAACATGGTGTGTTCATTATGGATTTACCCTACAACATGCTTTTCTAGGTGGGTTTTACTCAAATCATACATGTATGTTCATTATTTGGAACAATGCCCTTCCCCATTTATTCATCACACAAAACCATTGGCATCCAGTCGCCCATTCCATCTCCATTCACCATTCACGACCATCCATCTCATAATACATGTGTAAATAAAGAAAAATAAAGAGAAATGAAGGGGAAAGAAGAACTATAACTAGGAGGGTAGCAAGAAGTACCGACCTTGAAGAAATGAGGAAGAAAATCCCTCTTCCAAACGACTGTAAGTTGCTGTCCTAGCTTGGAACACGAGCTTCGCACGAGCTTGGGCCGAGATCTTGAAGAAAACCAGACTGGGAGTGATCTAGGGTCTCAAAACCCTTTGATTTCTCTCCAAACTAGAAACCCTAGGTTTAGGAATCGCCTTCTCCTCTCTTCTTATCTCCCAATCTCTCTAAGTGTCGAATGATGCCCTAAAGGTTCGGGTTAAACTCTTAAGGTAAGAGTGAACTGACAAAAGACCATAATACCCTTACTAAATTTCTGTAAAAACACGAGTGCCGAACTCGTTGTGCTGTGAACAGTGCCAACTCGTTGTGCTGTGAACAGTGCCAACTCGTTGTGCTGTGAACAGTGCCAACTCATTGTGCTGTGGATAGCACCAACTCGTTGTGCTGTGAATAGTGCCAACTCGTTGTGCTGTGAATAGTGTCAACTCGTTGTGCTGTGAATAGTGCCCACTCGTTGTGCGGTGAACAGTGCCAACTCGTTGTGCAGTGAATAGTGCCAACTCATTGTGCTATGTGAAGGGTGCCGAGCCCGTTGTTACGTTGTGTCGTGCATAGTGCTGAACTCGTAGTCCGTTGTCTTATGTACAACGTGCCCGTTGTGCAGTACAACGTACATGTCATTTGCTGCAAGACGTACCCGTTGTCTGTTGCACAATGCACCCGTTGTCTGTGCATTGTCTGTGCCTTATCAGAGCACGTTGCCCGAGCTACGTCCTTAGTGCCTAACCGAGCTATGTCCTTAGCGCATAACCGAGCTACGTCCTTAGCGCATAACCGAGCTACATCCTTAGCGCCTTCCGAGCTACGATTGCCTGTAGGTCCAGACTGTTTTGGCCAAATCTCTTGACTCGTTCATCTGATTTTGACGATTCAACTTGCATTGTGTTCGTACTTCGAAAAGGAACATTTCTGACATTTCAAAATTTCGAAATTCTTCCTTATTTATTAATTATACCTCTTAAAAAGGTAAAATGACAACGATAGTGTCATGCATTAACTGTGAAAAGGTCCGGGGCTCTACATCCTCCCCCCCTTACAAAAATTTCGTCCTCGAAATTCAGACACTACTTGTATTATAAACCAAAAGAACATTACAAGTCATATACAGACTTCATACAAAACTCATTCAATTAATTCTGGGTACTTTGCTTTGACTTCAGCTTCACGCTCCCATGTAGCTTCTTCCCGAGCATGGTGTTTCCATTGCACAAGGACCAAAGGGATTGTCTTGTTGCGAAGCACCTGATCCCTTCGATCCAAAATCTGAACTGGCCTTTCAATCAAGGTGAGGTCCTCTCGAATCTCCAACGGTTCCAAGTCTATGACATGCGAAGGATCCGCAATGTACTTCCGAAGCATAGACACATGGAAGACGTTGTGAACTGCGGCCATGTGAGATGGGAGAGCTACACGATAAGCAACTTCACCAACCCGTGTGATAATCTCAAAAGGCCCAACATACCGAGGACTGAGCTTGCCTCGCTCGCCAAATCTCATGATCCCTTTGCTAGGAGATACTTTCACAAAAACTTGATCCCCTACTTGAAATTCCAAGTCCCTACGGCGTGTGTCCGCATAGCTTTTCTGGTGATCTTGAGCGGCTTTCAATCAATCCCGAATGATCTTAACTGTGTTTGCAGTTTGCTCAAACAACTCCGGACTAAGTACTTTCCTTTCTCCTACCTCATCCCAATAGAGAGGAGACCTACAACTTCGCCTATACAAGGCCTCAAATGGTGCCATTTGGATACTTGCCTGATAGCTGTTATTATAGGCAAATTTAACCAAAGGCAAGTGCTCTTCCCAACTGCCTCTGAAATCCAACATACAAGCCCGAAGCATGTCTTCAATGACTTGGTTCACTCTCTCGGTTTGTCCATCCGTCTGTGGATGAAAGGCGGTGCTGAAATCAAGTCGGGAACCCATAGCTTCCTGAAAGCTTTTCCAGAATCGTGATGTGAACCTTGGATCCCGATCTGACACAATACTGACGGGCACTCCGTGTAACCTCACTACTTCCTTGATGTATAGAGCGGCCAACTGGCTAGAGTTGAAAGTAGTTCGGTAGGGTAGGAAGTGCGCAGACTTCGTCAGACGGTCTACTACAACCCAAATTGCATCTGAGCCCCTTGCCGTCTTTGGCAAGCCAACTATAAAATCCATGGATATATTCTCCCATTTCCACTCGGGAATCGGAAGAGAATGCAATAGACCGGCGGGTCGCATGTGTTCTGCTTTCACCTGTTGGCACACTAAGCACCGTGCCACATATTCAGCAACATCCCTCTTCATATTCCTCCACCAAAAGTGACTCTTGAGGTTCCGGTACATCTTTGTACCCCCTGGATGCACTGTGTACTTCGAATGGTGTGCTTCATCCAAAATCTCCCTCCGAAGATTTGCATTGGCTGGAACACACAGCCTTCCCTTGAATGTGATAGCACCTCGGCTAGTGAGAGAGAAGTCCTCACTACCCTTAGCAACTTCCTTGTCCCGATAAGCCAACAATTCAGCATCCGTGGCTTGGTATTCTTGGATCAAATCTATAATGTATGGCCGAACCGTGACATTTGCCAAGATAGCACTACGGACAGAGTCATTCACACTAATGTCCAGATTTGCCAAATCTTCTAATTGCTTCCAATCTTGAACCAACATGTGTGCTAACAACCCTTGAGGTCTTCTACTCAAAGCATTAGCCACTACATTTGCTTTACCCGGGTGGTATTGAATGGTACAATCATAGTCCTTCAGAAATTCCATCCAACGCCGTTGCCTTAGATTCAATTCCTTTTGGGAAAAGAGGTACTTGAGGCTCTTGTGATCCGTAAACACATAGAACTCCACCCCATAAAGGTAATGACGCCAAATCTTAAGTGCAAACACGACTGCCGCAAGCTCCAAGTCGTGCGTGGGATAATTCTTCTCATGTTCCTTCAATTGCCTTGATGCATAGGCAATGACTTTCTTGTGCTGCATAAGTACACACCCAAGTCCAACGTGTGAGGCATCACTATACACCTCATACCCATAAGGTCCAGATGGCACAGTAAGGACAGGGGCTGTAGTAAGCCTCTTCTTCAGTTCCGTGAAACTGATCTCGCACTTATCACTCCATACAAACTTGGCGTTCTTCCTTGTCAGGTAAGTGAGCGGTGCTGCAAGGCTAGAGAAACCCTCTACGAATCTCCTGTAATAGCCTGCTAACCCAAGAAAGCTGCGTATCTCCGTGACACTCTTGGGCCTCACCCAACTCATGACTGCCTCTATCTTCTTTGGATCCACCGAGATACCTTCTACAGAAACAACGTGGCCTAGGAATGCCACCTCTTCCAACCAAAACTCACACTTGCTAAGTTTGGCGTATAGCTTGTGCTCTCTTAGCATTTCCAAAGCAAGGCATAGGTCGCGTGTGTGATCTTCCCGTGTCTGGGAATAGACCAAAATGTCATCAACAAATACAATCACGCACCTATCAAGATATGGCCGGAACACCCGGTTCATCAAATCCATAAAAGCTGCCGGCGCGTTCGTGAGTCCAAAAGGCATCACCAAGAACTCGTAGTGTCCATACCGAGTCCTGAAAGCAGTTTTGGGAACATCTTCCGCCTTAATCTTCAACTGGTGATAACCCGATCGAAGATCTATCTTTGAAAAAAAATCTCGCTCCCTTCAACTGATCGAACAAGTGATCAATCCTAGGCAAGGGATACCTATTCTTTATAGTGACTTTGTTCAATTGCCGGTAATCGACACACATCCGCATCGAGCCATCTTTCTTCTTAACAAACAACACCGGGGCACCCCACGGTGAGACACTTGGTCGAATGAAGCCAAGGCCTTGCAATTCCTCCAACTGAGTCTTCAACTCCTTGAGTTCAATAGGGGCCATTCTATATGGAGCTCTGAAAACAGGAGCTGTGCCTGGTGCAAGCTCGATCACAAACTCAATCTCCCTGTCTGGAGGCAATCCTGGCAACTCCTCTGGAAATACATCCAGGAACTCACTCACAACCGGAATAGTCGATGAGTCCTTTGCCTCGGGGTTAGCTAAGCTCAACACCGTAAAACGAGCAATATATCTACTTTTCAACCCGTGAAAGTGGAATGGTTTTCCTTCTACTGGCTTGAAGAGTACCATTTTATCAAAGCAAGCTACATGCCCATGATGTCCTGCTAACCAATCCATTCCCAATATAACATCAAAGTCTTGGAATCCAAGGACGATGAGATCAACCGCCAACTCGTGGCTTCCAACTTGGACCACACTATTTCTATACACTTTATCTGCCAATACTGTTTTGCCGAGAGGAGTCAAAATGGCTAACTCCGGTTCTAGCTGACTTGGCTCCACAGAAAAGCCTTCTGAAAAACTCGGCGAGACAAACGAATGAGTAGACCCGGTATCAATCAACACTCGAGCCAAATACTCATTGACTAGTAGGGTTCCTGAAATTTTAGCTAGTTACGTCAATTCAAGCCTCAACAGTGTATACACATAGGTATATATATATATATAGCATACCAAGTACGTACACAAGGAATAAAACATAACATAACAATCACGAATAAGGAAAATAACTCCTAACGCGTACCTTGCACCACATCGTCAGATGCAAGTGCATCACCCTCTGTCAAGGCAAAAACTCGCCCCTGGTTCGCCTGGCGAGACTGAGGTGTAGACCGGGTAGTCTGAGATGACGCCTGATATGATCCTGCTGGGCATGCTGGTGGACTAATCCCCTGAGGCTGGCCTGGTAAATGCCGACTGGGGCAATCCCTGATCATATGGCCCTGGCGACCACAATGAAAACATCCACCCGATGCTCTTCGGTAATCTCCTGTCGGGTGCCTTCGGCCGCATGAAGTGCAGACCTCGTGTGTATAAGTCGGAGGGGCCGGAAGAGGAGCATACCTCATCGTCTGAGGTGCAACAGGCCGTGGGGCTGGAAGGGCCTGAGGTCGTGGTGCCTGAGGCACATACTGCCGTGGAGCTGGAGGCGCATAGGATGGCCTCATCGGTGGTGCTGGCCACGCATACTGATAAGGACCGGTACGAGCCCGCCTCTCTAGAGGTGCTGAACTACTGGATTGGCCACTCGCCAACTCCCTCTTCTTGGACACTGTCTCTGAATTGGCCTCGACCAATAAGGCCTTGTCTACTACCTTAGAATAAGTAGCATGTCTGAAGACTGAAACCTTCTCCATGATAACATCTTTGAGCCCTTGCTCAAACCTTCTTGCCTTCATTGCCTCGGTGGCAACCATGTGAGTCGCGAAGCGTGATAGCTCCGAGAACTTGGCCTCATAAGCGGCCACAGACATCGAACCTTGCTCAAGGTTGATGAATTCTCTCTCTTTCTTTTCCTGTGCACCGATCGGAAAATACTTCTTGTAAAAAGTATCCTTGAACTCCTCCCAAGTCCAAGGTTGACCCTGCATGGTCAATTCTCGCATCCTCAATGCAGACAACCACCAATGGTGGGCTTCACCTTCTAGCATGAAAACTGCCCATGCTACTCTATCCTCCTCTGTAGGTGAGAGGACCGCAAAGATCTTCTCCATCTGGAGGATCCATGCCTCCGCAGCAAGAGGGTCCACACTCCCATGGAAGGGTGGAGGCCTCAATCTCCTGAATGCCTCAACTCCAGCTGTACGATGTACTGGAGCTGCGAGCGGTGGAGTAGGTGCTGCCGACGATGGTATAGCCTGCCGAGCTGCCAGTATGGCCAGTGTCTCAGCAATAGAGCCTAAGACCTGAGAGAGGTCCGGCTGCTCATCCTCATCCCATGAAGAAGAGGAAGCTCTGGTATGTGGTCCACGACCCCGTGTGCCCCGCCTCATGACTAAAGTCCTGAGAACAATAGCACCACATGAGTCTCATTCGAAACCACAGTTTATTTCAATGTCGTTTCACAATAATTCAATTTGTATTAGTTGTATAATACTAATATACATCACATCAAGTCATCAGAGTATTCATCACATTATACTTATACTTTAGCGTTCTAGCGCACCTAGGACCCGTACTTGGTTAAAGCAACCATTTTAGACTAAGACTAAAGTTTAGTCTTAAACTTGGAATCAGACTCTCTTCCGACTTACTTTCTTCCTAACTTGTTTCCTGACATATGCTCTTGTCAAGCCGTGGTATAAGATTCTAAGTGACCCTAGAGACCTAAAGCCTAAGCTCTGATACCACTTCTGTCGCGACCCAAAACCCACCCTAGGAGTTAGAGTGAACTTTGGACGACTAATCATGGCTTACATGACTTGCTTGACAAACCAACCTGCAAAAACCCACAGAGCATATACAATAGGGGACATCATAGCGGAAACATAACCATAAAGCACAGCGGAAGTCTACCAAACCTCTATGTATATGCATACGCAAATCCAAGTTATACAAAAAGAAATCAAAAGAAAGTGCAGACATGCCCGCCAAAATACACAAATCTAACTCTCATCTCACCCACAGCTAATTCACTCAGAATCTACAACCACCTAATGGTAACCCTCTACTGGAGGTTCCTCCAAAGGTTCCTCGGCGTACTCCTCCTCCACCCAAGGGCTCGGAGCACAGATATCAAATGGAGCAGCTGCTCCGCCATCACCTGCCGACATAAGTAGTACGGCTGAGCATGGAATACTCAGCGTGTACTAAGCACTAACCAACAGTCATAGCATACAGATAGCATACATAAAGCAGGAACAATTCATATATGTTAGAAGGAAACAATTCATATCATACAAGGAAGCAAAGCAATTTATAATCATGCTTGTATTTCGTAGAAAGCCGATGAAACCTCTTGAAAACATCGTGCACTTGACTTGACTTGCAATATCTTTTCATACTTGAAAGCTTGTCGTGTTTGTCTTGCTTGATTCTTGTATATTGTGTCATGTCATGCATGTCATGCGTGCTTGCTTGTGATCATATAACTTGTGAGATGCACTTGTGAGATGTCTTGAGAGGGAAGGGAGACCCTTCTTTATGCAATGCACTTGCGAGGGAAGGGAGAGCCTTCTTTATGATATGTATGTACTTGCGAGGGAAGGGAGGCCCTTCTTCATGATATGCACTTGTGAGTGAGGGGAGACCCCTCGTGGAATGTTGGTTCTTGTTTTCTTGTGAAAAGCGAGGCAAAACATATCGTAGGATATGTCCCACCTCTAACCATGTTCTTGAAAACCTCGATAAATCATGTCATGCATGCCGTGCTCGTGAGAAACCGTGTACATACTTGCATTCAAATTTAAAGATGACAATTGGGTAATTTCGCAATACATATAGCATCAATGATTGAGCAATGTAATATTCATAACATTTAGGGAAAGCAGGAAACACACTATCATAGGCCCTAGCAATATTCATAATTTATTAGGCATGCATTTCTGAATTTACAACTCACTGTATTCACCTTGGCATTTCATCAAACATGGTGTGTTCATTATGGATTTACCCTACAACATGCTTTTCTAGGTGGGTTTTACTCAAATCATACATGTATGTTCATTATTTGGAACAATGCCCTTCCCCATTTATTCATCACACAAAACCATTAGCATCCAGTCGCCCATTCCATCTCCATTCACCATTCACGACCATCCATCTCATAATACATGTGTAAATAAAGAAAAATAAAGAGAAATGAAGGGGAAAGAAGAACTATAACTAGGAGGGTAGCAAGAAGTACCGACCTTGAAGAAATGAGGAAGAAAATCCCTCTTCCAAACGACTGTAAGTTGCTGTCCTAGCTTGGAACACGAGCTTCGCACGAGCTTGGGCCGAGATCTTGAAGAAAACCAGACTGGGAGTGATCTAGGGTCTCAAAACCCTTTGATTTCTCTCCAAACTAGAAACCCTAGGTTTAGGAATCGCCTTCTCCTCTCTTCTTATCTCCCAATCTCTCTAAGTGTCGAATGATGCCCTAAAGGTTCGGGTTAAACTCTTAAGGTAAGAGTGAACTGACAAAAGACCATAATACCCTTACTAAATTTCTGTAAAAACACGAGTGCCGAACTCGTTGTGCTGTGAACAGTGCCAACTCGTTGTGCTCTGAACAGTGCCAACTCGTTGTGCTGTGGATAGCACCAACTCGTTGTGCTGTGAATAGTGCCCACTCGTTGTGCGGTGAACAGTGCCAACTCGTTGTGCAGTGAATAGTGCCAACTCGTTGTGCTGTGTGAAGGGTGCCGAGCCCGTTGTTACGTTGTGTCGTGCATAGTGCTGAACTCGTAGTCCGTTGTCTTATGTACAACGTGCCCGTTGTGCAGTACAACGTACACGTCGTCTGCTGCAAGACGTACCCGTTGTCTGTTGCACAACGCACCCGTTGTCTGTGCATTGTCTATGCCTTATTAGAGCACGTTGCCCGAGCTATGTCCTTAGTGCATAACCGAGCTACGTCCTTAGCGCATAACCGAGCTACGTCCTTAGCGCATAACCGAGCTACGTCCTTAGCGCCTTCCGAGCTACGATTGCCTGTAGGTCCAGACTGTTTTGGCCAAATCTCTTGACTTGTTCATCCGATTTTGACGATTCAACTTGCGTTGTGTTCGTATTTCGAAAAGGAACATTTCTGACATTTCGAAAATTTGAAATTCTTCCTTATTTATTAATTATACCTCTTAAAAAGGCAAAATGACAACGATAGTGTCATGCATTAACTGTGAAAAGGTCCGGGGCTCTACATATTGATTTAGAAATAGATAAATACAATTCTGGAATGGCTTTGTGGGCATACATGTCTAACAATCTCCCACTTGCACTCAAAGCCAATCTCATATGTATCTAATACCCATCGACTCTAGATGTTTCTCAAACACCTTCTGAGGTAGTGCTTTAGTAAATGGGTCTGCCATGTTGTCCGTTGACGCAATCTTGGATAACACAATGTCTCCTCTCTTGACAATGTCTCGAATCAAATGGAATCTCCTTTCAATGTGCTTAGTCTTCTGATGTGCTCTAGGCCCTATGGCTTGAGCTACAGCACCACTATTATCACAATAAAGTGTGATAGGAGATTCAATTGAGGAGACAACACGAAGTTCATGAATGAACTTCTTTATCCACATTACTTCCTTTGCAGCATCACATGCAGCAACATATTCAGCTTCAGTTGTTGAGTCAGCAGTTGTTGATTGCTTACAACTCCTCCAACTAAATGCTCATTTTCCAAGAGTAAAGACAAATCCTGAGGTGGACTTTCTATCATCAACATTTGCCTGAAAATCTGAATCTGTGTACCCTACAACAGTCAGATCTTCTCTACTGTAAACCAAACAGTGGTGCATTGTTCTCATCAAATACTTGAAAATGTGCTTAACTGCTGTCCAATACTCAGGACCCGGATTTGATTGATATCTACTCACGATACTCATTGCGTGACAAATATCAGGTCTTATGCACAACATAGTATACATGAGACTTCCCACTACAGATGCATATGGGATATGACTCATCTGCTCTCTTTCATCATCAGTCTTTGGAGACTTTGATTTGGAGAGACTAATTCCATGTCTACAGGGTAAAAACCCTTTCTTGGAATTTTCCATGCTATATTTGCGCAAGATCTTGTCAATGTAATTGACTTGGGACAATCCTAGCATCCTTTTCTTTCGATCCCTAAACAATTTAAGACCAAGAATATAGGAAGCTTCACCGAGGTCTTTCATTGCAAAGTTATATGATAGCCAGATTTTAACCGTTGATAACATTCCTACATCATTCCCAATGAGTAGAATATCATCTACATAAAGAACTAGGAAAGTTATTGCACTCCCATTGACCTTCTTGTACACACATGCCTCATCCATGTTTTGTTGAAAACCAAACGATTTGATTAATTCATCAAAATGGTTATTCCAACTCCGAGAAGCTTGCTTAAGGCCATAAATAGATTTTATCAATTTGCTGACTTTATTATTTTGGCCATGGAGTTCAAAACCTTCGGGTTGGTCCATATAAATATCCTCTTGAATGTTTCTATTCAAGAATGCGGTTTTGACATCCATCTGTCATATCTCATAATCATAAAAGGCTGCAATTGATAACAGAATTCTGATGGACTTTAGCATTGCTACTGGTGAAAAGGTTTCCTCATAGTCGATACCAGCTCTTTGACTATACCCTTTCGCCACAAGCTTTGCTTTAAAGGTCTCTACCTTTCCATCGGATCCACGTTTCCTCTTGTAGATCCATTTGCACCCAATAGGTCTAATTCCCTCAGGCTTTTCAACCAGGGTCTAAACACCATTCGTGTACATGGAGTCCATTTCAGATTCCATGGCTTTTTTCCAATTATCAGAATCAATATCACATATTGCTTCTTCATAAGTGTAAGGATCATCGTCTAAAGAATCTGATTCCATAGAATATACCTCATGCTGATAAGACAATCTATCTGGAGGTCGACTGATCCTTGTACTTCTCCTAGGTTGTTGTGTATTTAAAGGTTCAGTTAAGATGGGATTAACCATTGTCACTTTATCCTAACTTTGCTCCTCAAGATCAATTCTAAATCCATATTTTCTATTGAGGATCATATCCTCTTCTAGAAAAATGGCATTCCTGCTCACAAACACCTTTTGCTCGCTAGGATTATAGAAATAATATCCATGAGTTTCTTTTGGGTATCCTATAAATAGGCACTTTTCAGTCCTACTTTCCAACTTGTTGAAGTTCTGCTTTCGAGCATGAACAGGACAACCTCATACTCTGACATGCTTTAGACTAGGCTTTCGCCTCATCCATAGCTCAATTGGAGTTTTGAAAACAGACTTAGAAGGTACCCTATTCAATAGATAGATTGCAGTCTCTAATGCATATCCCCAAAAAAGATATGGGCAAATCAGTATTATTCATCATTGAATGAACCATATCCAATAGGGTTCGATTTCTTCTTTCTGAAACACCATTAAGCTGGGGTGTTCCTGGGGGAGTCCATTGGGATAAAATTCCATTATCTCTAAGATAATCCATGAACTCATTCAAGAGGTACTCTCCTCCTCTGTTGGATCTGAGAGTTTTAATACATTTACCTGATTGCTTTTCTACTTTATACCGGAATTCTTTGAACTTTTCAAAAGATTCTGACTTGTGTTTCATTAGATATATGTAACCATATCTTGAAAAATCATCAGTGAATGTAATGAAGTAGACAAAGCCACCTCTAGCTGAATGATTCATGGGTCCACATACATCAGTGTGAATTAATTCCAATATACTTGTGGCTCTCATAGGTTTGCCTGTAAATGGCCTTTTGGTCATTTTACCTTGCAAACAAGCTTCACAAGTTGGATAAGGTTCAACATGTAAATGATTTAAAGGACGATCCTTTACCAATCTATTGAGCCTATCCAAATTGATATGGCCTAATCTGAGATGCCATAAGTATGTTGTATTCAGAGATTCTCTACCTCATTTATGAGGTGTCACACTGGTGGACTCTTTATCCTCAATGTTATTTATAGAATTTATTATAGGATCAAGATAATAAAGACCATTAGACAATGTGCCGGAAACAATAAAACTATTATTGTATTTGATAACTACATTAGTATCAAAATGCACTGGATAACCATTAACAATTAAACTAGAAACAAAAATCAAATTTTTGTGCATGTCTGGCACATATAAGCTGTCTTTTAAAATCAAAATCCTATTAAAAGCAAATTCTAAAATATAAGTCCCGATGGCGATCGCAGCAACACTTGCTTCCGTTCCCATCCTTATTTTGACTTCCCTATCACTGAGCTTTCTGCTCTCCTGAAACCCCTGTAACATATTACAAATATGTGAGGTAGATCCACTATCTACACACCAAGAGTTTGAGGAACCAATAATAAAATTTGATTCAATGATGAAAGAATCTGACATACCTTCCAAAGGCTTGTCCTTGAGGGATGCTAAATAAACTTTGCAATTCCTCTTCCAGTGACCTGGTTTCTTGCAATAGAAGCAGACATTCTGATTCTTTTCCTTGTCTTTCCTCTCAGAAGCTTTCTTGTTCTTATTCTTACCCTTCTTGCCTTTGAGGAACCTGGAAAAATTGGACTTCTTCTTTTTCTGGCCTTTGCCCTTAGGCTTGGGCCTTGAAGGTCCAACTCCCTCTGCTACATTTGCATAGAGCTTAGTACGCTTCATAAGGTCCTCAGCTCCTTGCAAGATGTTTAGGAGCTTTGGCAGAGATGTCTCCAATGTTTTCATGCTGAAATTCAACACAAAAGCAGAAAAGGATTCCGGGAGAGAGTTCAGGATCGCATCCGATTGACTTTGTTGATCAAGACCTGCTCCAAGGGTTAAGAGTTCATTAAT
The DNA here is from genome assembly GCA_015143295.1 of Tetracentron sinense. NCBI lineage: Eukaryota > Viridiplantae > Streptophyta > Magnoliopsida > Trochodendrales > Trochodendraceae > Tetracentron > Tetracentron sinense. Next base: position 31,745,036 of record CM026558.1, on the reverse strand, counting down.
GAACCCCATCATCTTGACAACATGCTCCCAGACTGGGCTACCATCAGACATCTTGGTCCCCATCAGTCCTTTCATTGCCAACAGCCTAGCAGTTCTGTTCCCCAAACATCTCCCTAAAATTAGTCAAAATGTCCTTAGCTGTAGCAAAACCCTCGTGCTGTTGCTGAAGGACATTCAACATAGATGCAAGCATTTAGCATTTGGCCAAACTATTTGACTTATGCCACTTTGAGGCTTTCTCAACTACCTCATGGGTTTGAATTGCCTCATCAAATTCTGGATAGTCGGATGTGAGGACATAAGCTATCTTTTGAGAGATAAGCACAATATCAAGGTTTCTTTTCCAGTCCACAAAATTTGGACCAGTCAACCGATTCTCTTCTAGAATCTTGGAAAGAGGATTCATGGCTTATATCTACACAATACAATAAGCATAAATTATAACATTTATTTTTACACATATATTCATCGGATTTTTGGGATTTTAAAATTTGATGATCCTCTTATCTTTCTTCAAATTTCATCATTCCCTTCAGTATATGAAATTAGGGAATAAACCTTTTATTCCAGATGTGTATTGGGATCCTCATATTACACATGTAATCTTCCATTTTAGGATAGTACCACACATGCACTACAAGGTGGATAGTAACCATCCATCACTGAGTATCTCATGCATAACTCTTTATGTAAATCAGTGATTCCCAATTTTCTTGCGACCTCCAAGGATAACATGACTGTCACTGTTTCAGCCGCCATGTTTCCTTGTTTAAGTGAAACCCATTATTCTTGTTCGTCATATGATCAAGTAAGGCTGTGCCCCCATTTTAGTTAACACTCCTTATCAGGCCATACACAAACTTATCTACAATAGAAATAAATCTCTAGGAGTTTAATTTAGACTGAATTATGTCAATACCTTTTGGCAAGACAAGACTTAGGCTAATTAATTCCTAGTCTTATTGATAATGGAAGGCCTTAGGATTAATAATCCCATTTATTATCACTTAATATTTTTCTTGAAGGGAATAATATTAAACAGGCATGATCATATCATTATCCAAATATTCATCATATGAATTATGAAAATTTTCGATAATAGGATTATCAAGGAGTGATAAACTCCCACTAGCCCTCACAGGGGGTTTTGATCATTAGGAATTTCACCTTATAATCAAAACCTACTCATCCCTATTACCTTAGGGTAATTGGATGTCAGTTTAGTGATCCATCTACGATTATTGTCTTTTCAGACAAGATTATCCAATAATCTCGTATGCAAAGATTTTACGTAAAAATCTTTGCATGGGTCACAAAATCCACGTCCAAAAGAGTACTAATATTGTATTGTGTCTAAATATAAACAATTTATAATTAAACACAATCCATTAATTAAAGTAAAATCCAATTATCCTAAATTATCATAAAAGTGATAATCATAATTATCATAACTCCCAGGCTAAAGGAAAAAATTATTAATCATCACATGAATAATAATATAATAATTATAATCATATTATAATCACACAATGGGTTCACAAAAATCATACGACCTTATTTAATTACAACAAGGGAATTAAATAAAGCCCTACTACAATTTGCTATCTTGCAATGGTTCTCCGGGCATCTCCTTCGGTTGATTTAGTCCACCATAAATCAGCAACCCTATTCAAAAAATAAGAAAAAGGGAAGGGGAGGGGAAAGAGAAGGAGGTATGATTTTTAGAACCCATCTAACACATAAAATAATATTTATTTATCATGATAAATATATTATATATTATTTATGCTAGCCCGGGGCTCTCAGAATAAATTAAACAATTTAATTTACTATTAAAAAGGATCTCTAAATCCTTAAGGCCTTTAACCAAATTTATTTATCTATATATACCTATCCCTAAACTAATTGAGAGATGTTTTGAAATCATCCAAAACAAAAAATTAGTATCACACTAATTTGTAGGGCTTAATTTTTATTCTCTCAATAATAACAGGGGAACCCCTTAGCCCTACTAATGATTATCTTACAATCAAGAAGTTATCAAGAATCATAAAGATTCATCACTAGGGGTACCCGAAATCTATAGGGAGGGTAATATGATCTAATAAAAATTGGTTATGCCCTAAAATCAAAGAGAAGCATAGCCAAGGCTCTGATACCACTGAAAGTATGCCTCTTTTTAATTTTATGAAAACAGTTCTTGGGGGGGCATACATCGAATCCCAAGACCTGACTTAGATTCTAATTGATTTTATTCAATGAGAGTTAAAATCACAATACCTTTGCGACTTTGAAATTGTTAAGTCAAATCCACGATAATAGAGATACCGGCAAAACTTCACAAGTGCCAAGTCTCCTTCGCAATCCACACGGACCTTCTTTTTCTTTAAAACTTTCTCTAATGGAAGCTAATGACCCTTTCAAAAATCCAGCTTTAGAAATCTTGAATAAAAGATCCAATCTTTATCCTTCAAAATGGGTTCTTGATCTCTTCTTGATACTCAAAGCAAGAACACAAGAATAAAAGGGGAAGGGGGCTGACCGTACACCCTAGAGAGAGAGGGGGTTGGGCATGAGATTGAGGGAGGAGAGAGATTGAAAAATTCTGGAAATTATTCCTTGTCCTCAAAGTGTGACCGTACAGTTCTATATATAGGCCCAAGTCTCATCTTTCTGATCCAATTAGAATTCCTCCATTAGTTTCCTATTTGGTTTCTCCTTTAATTAATTAGGATTAATCAAAATAGAAACTAATATTATTCATTAGTGTCTAACTAATCCCATCATTATCCTAATCCAATCAGGATTCCTTGATTAGCAATCCCTAACAAATAGGGAATCTTTAATTAGTAACTAACTAACTAACTAACCTTTTCCAATAAGTAGTTTAGTTAATTAGAAACTGATTAAATATAATAACAATTATTATATCCACCATGAAGTGGGCATCCCACCCTAGGTGGGCCCCACTCCAACACGCCACTTTAAGGGTTGTTGACCCTTTGGTCAATTTTAATATTCTTTTAAAATATTCCCTAATGGGTCCTACCTATTTGGTTTTTCACATTTAATGTAATTCCACCTTTTAGAGCTTGACTATACCATATAGTGATTTCTTAGAGAAATAAATTAATTTAATTATTTAATTAAATTAAACAATTTAAGAAAGTCCTTGTGTGTGGGATCTAAAGGGATCTCTTATTTCCGGTTGTGGGACCAAGTACTCAACTTTTCGGTTAAAGCATTGTTACTAGGAAACACCTTTCCTATACTCCATTAGGATTATAGAATTTTATCTATATCCCTGGACTTCCACCAATCACAATTAATGTCCATTAACACAATGTGATTAACCTCTAGAATTTAGAGAATTACTTGCAGGTATTTCTATCTCAAGATTTGTTTACAGATCATTCCCTCCACTTCCAATATTGTTATAAGCTTACGAGACAATATCTAATACTGTCCTTAATCTCTGGCTTATATTGAGAACCCATTCTCTTTGATACTTTTAGTCAAACTTGGACTTGCAAAACATTCAAAAAAAATTCTTTAAAAGAAATAATAATTATTATTACATTTTTTTTATACAGAAAATAAATTCCTCGATAAAACCATTTCATCGATAAATACCAGCGTTGGGTTTTTCAAGTCCGGTTTTGATATAAGTATCAACTCAATATTATTTACTCTGTAAGAGTAGTGGATCCTTGTCGAGCGTACACACACTTCTTCCAGTACAGCGTACATAACCCAACGAGCCCGTATTTAGTTTGGTGTGTTGGACATTGACGATTGGCTACATCAAAGCTACATAGGCAAATACTAGAGAAGATGTCGACCTCTCAGGTTAAGGACAATCTATCAAATGGACTACCCTAAATATAAAGACTGTATATTTCTAAGGGTATCCACTGAGCGATCCAGTTGCAATATAAGTACTTCTTACTTATATCCACATTTTAGTCAAGAGACCCTTCTCTCAATGATTGAGATTCATCACTCCATATGGAACTAACAATGTGTAAGTTATTAGGAATACATTGTCCAGATGCATCCTGATTAACTTAGAACAATTTTAGGTCTACAAGGAACCGGAAAAATCATATCTCCTTAGCAATCAGTTATCAACTAATTGGATGGTTTTCCTACAGTGTTACCTAAGGGACAAAGTACTCTCATCCAATGAGATACTTTTGATATATTACCCAATATAGAAGACAATGTGAGAATGTAAATTATGCGCTTATTGATTTAGAAATAGATAAATACGATTCTGGAATAGCTTTGTGGGCATACATGTCTAACATAGCCCATTGCACATCATCCGGTTTTCGAAGACTTATGATTAAGCCATGAAAAACAATTTCTCATGAAAAACATTTTGAGAAAATCTTTTGATAATTATAATATCTTTTAATAAAAATATATTTCAAAACTTATTTTGATTTCAAAATCACCTGCGTAGGATTTGAACTTAATCAACTGTCTTACCCGGAACTTGGATAATCTCTCAAATTAATGAGCATGGATTTCTTGTTTGAAATTCATCATGACTTGAACAGCTTTCTGACTATCCAACTATCACTGTATTATATTCCCTAAGGTAGAAAATACATTGGGGAAATCAAAATAGTCAGATCACTGCTCAGTCATAGATGAACTCATCAGATCTAAGGATCATCGAAACTGTCAATGTGAATGAGAGACCAACTATCTGATAGTATGTTTATGCAAGAGGTCTCTCATTGAATGCAATCAGTCAGTGTACATTTAAGCACCTATATGCTGATATGTAGTCTCCACTACAATAGTTCGAGATAGAACTACATCTCAACTATTGAGAACATCTTAGCATTCTAGCAGCCATATAAGTGAAGTGCCCAGCTTCACCCACAGCTGTGACTATATAAGGTATAAGGAATTGGAAAATTATATCCGCATGTGATAATCCAATCACATAACTTTCCTACAATATATCCTATGGACCTTTATCGATATCTCATATCGTATAGATCATCTCATGATCATGGTCAATTACCAATAATAAATACACAATAGATTAAGAAGTCTTTATTAATCAAATTAATAAGAATCTAACAATCTAAATGACTTTTTTGGGCATCATGTCTAACAGACTTATCATATCAAACCAAACCATCCTGTGAAAAACACAAGGCATGTACATAGCGGAAGTAAAATTTCTAATAACATGAGCCTATAACTGGGTTTCAAGTCTGAACCAACAGAACATAGCACTATATGAAGTGGACAAGTCCCACTCTCAAAATACACATCTCTCTCTCTCTCCTCACTAAGTAATAGTTTAGATATAGACACCTATCTAGAGCTCCATTATCCTGATGATGATCCATGGTAGGCTCCGGCTTGAAGTACTCCTCCTCTATCCAAGGCTCAGGAGCACGCTCATCAAAACCTACCGAAGTCAATATTTCGGTTGAGCATGGAATACTCAGTGCCTGCAAACTACTAGCTAATAATATAGCACCCCGGACTTTTCTATATTTAATGAATGGTACTTTCATAGCTAGTTGGCCTTTCTCGTAGTCTAATTAATAAATAAAGGAGAAATTAGAAATTCTAAAATGTCAAAAATGTTCCTTTTTGAAAGATGAACCCAACGCAAGTTGAATCGTCGAAATCCGACGAGCGAGTCAAAAGATATGGTCAAAACAGTCGGGACCTGTAGAGCACCGATTGCTCGGTCATTAGTAGCGATCGATTGGTCCAAAACCGATCGATCGGAGGCTATCGACTGGTTAACTTTTTTGTATGGGGAAATTTTCTAGAGAGCATGTTTTTGACCGGTTGCTCGGTCAATAACACCGATCGCTCGGTAGGCAACCGATCGATCGGTCATAACCACCGATTGCTCGGTCTTCGCGTTTTTGCAAAAATTTCAGTAAGGGCTATTTCGTCTTTTGGGGGTTAAACCCTTTCTTATAAGGCTTTGCCCGAGCCTTAGGGCCCCATTCACTACACTTAAGAGATTTTGAGAGATAGAGGGAGAGGAGAAGGGGATTCCTAACCTAGGTTTTCCTCTTGAGAAGAAATCAAGAGTTGGGCTACCCAAGATTTGTTCCAAAGCTTGGATTCTTCAAAGCCAAGCCTCAAGCTCGTGGGGGAGTCTCTCTCAAGCAAGGGCAGCATTTTCCAAGGTATTTTGAAGAGGGTTTGCTTCCCACTCAAGCCTTCTTCAAGCAAGAGTCCTCCTTCTTGCAAGTTGGAGCTTCAATCAAGGCTTCCACCCAACATCAAGCCTTGATTCAAGGTTAGTACACCCTACTAACTTCCCTTAACAATAATCTAGGTTTTCTATGTGAAATATGATTCTTGCCATTATTTTTTCTTCCTTGTGAAATGTATCATCTCTAATAAATATAAACAAGAAAAGGAAAAGATATGGATGTGTGGATGGGATGTTGATTTAGGCGATGGGATGCCGAATGTGTGGTGTGTGATATGTGTGGTGTGTGGAATGGAAAAAAGGAGGATGGGCATTTTTTCAATAATGAACTTACCTTGATGGTTGGATGGAAAATATGCACTAAGATGAAGAAGATGAACCATTATGGAACATTGCATGTTATGTATTTGACAAAATGCCTAAACTATGAATAAATGACTTAAATGAAGAAATGGAAGTAGGCCTTATACATGCGTCCTTATGAATGATGAATTGATCCAATGCCATGTAGATTACTCAAAATCTTATACGCATATACTATGAATTGAATTGTGATGCCATATCTCTCTTGTTATCCGTTTTCCCATGATTGTCACCATTGCCATGAACACGAGCACGCATGTATGCATGAACCGAGATTTCAAGAGCATATGCATATAATAATCAACAAGAAAACATTGCATGTCAAGGAGGTTGGTAGCCCAGGGACATTCGGGTACTAGCCTCTGGCTCACAAGAAAACTAAACAAGTGACTAAAATTCATGTATTGTCAAGGAGGTTGGTAACCCAGGGACATTCGGGTACTAGCCTCTGGCTCACAAGAAAACCATATATCAAGGAGGTTGGCAGCCCAGGGACATTCGGGTGCTAGCCACTGGCTCACAAGTTACAAGATGAAAGCTTACAAGATGATGACAAGGCATTCATGCATGCACGCATACATGATTTTTCTCAAGACATGTCGAGACATGAAACGGATTTCCAAGCACGAGTTTTTATTGGAGTTTTCGCATTCATGCATGCATGTCAAGATGACGGTATTGTACCATGTTTAATATTGTTTCTTGTGTGATGTTCCTCTTATTGCTCGGTATTGTATTACTGTTGTTGTGCTTTGTTATTGTTATGGTTAGCTAGTAGCTTGTACTCGCTGAGTATTCCATGCTCAGTCGTACTTTCATGTCGGTAGGTACTGAGGGAGCCCTCAACCTGGAGCCTTGGGTCGAGGAAGAGTACATAGAGGAGAGAGCCGTCTATTCCACTGCAGTTTCAGGCGGACCGAGACCTTGACGTGTGGCCATACCTCGACTATTGTTGAGGGGAGAGTACGAGAGGGTCTTTTATGTATTTTGATATTTTGATAGGTGGGCCTGTCCACCTTAGAATTGGATATGTGTTATCTATATGTTAACTTGGGATACTACTTTGGAACTTTAGAAGAAAAGAAAAAGTTAGTTCACACTTCCGCATTTATGTTTAGCTTCCGCGCTCTGATTATTATCCTTATTGTATTGTGTTAGCCATGTTTACTTCAAGATGGTTTGATAGGTACACATAGTCACTCCTAAAGTATCCCTTAACTCCTAGGGGGTATTTTGGGGCGCGACAAATAATGTAATAATATCATTGAACATGCAAAGCCATAGAGACATAAAAATCCTTAAAAACATATTTTCCAAAACCATTTCCTTATGAGTTTCCGTATGAAATCTAAAACCATATGAGTCGTATGAGTTTGTATGAGAATCAGTCTTATGAGTTCTTTGAGTTCCTTAGAGTTCTTATGATCCGTAGAAACTTAGAGTAATTAGAGACTTTGAGATTCACTTATGAGATCTTATGAGCTTATGAGATTCTTCTGAGCATAACTTTGAGCCAGACCTTAGCACCTATGAAAAGACTTAGAGCCAGGTATATACACACCCTTCATCGAATACATAGAAATGGGTTGCCAAGATCCTTGACCAACCTTCCCATTGGCTTTATCCAATTTCTTATGAGATTACTTTGAGCCGGATATGACATATCCTTGGATATGCCCTATCCTTGACCAACCCACAATTTGGATTTGTCAATGCTTTTGACTTGGTAGTTTATGAGTTCTTAGAAAATCCTTATTAATGCTTCGATAAACCTGACTTATGAGAAATCATAGTCATGCGAGATATGTAAGCCTTAGAGTACTTTAGAAATCATAGAATGCATAGAGTGCTTGTGAACATCATACTATAATTATAAATCTTAGAAACATAGAACCATAATCATAGAATTTCCATAATAGTGATAGCTTACAAACCATGAGAATTCCTCATTTCAATTCATCAAAAAACACATAGTAAAACATAGTTTAGCTTAAAAGAATATCACAAGGGTAATAGTAGAATGTATCTACCTTTCGAAAACCAGATCCCTATGGGTTACTCACTTTAGAATACACCTTAGAGGCAAGAAGGAAGCTCCTCCTTTGTTGAAAACCCAAACAAGAACACCCAAGAAAACCCAAGCTCGTCTCTCTCTTTTTCTCTCAAACTTTCTCCCAAAAACTTCTCTCTAGGGTTGTTGTAACCCTAACCCACGAAATGTGGGTTTATATAGGGGTTTGGGGTGAGCCAAAACCCCATAACACCCTTAAAATATCTCAAGAGGTTGGCCAAGGCAAAAACCACCATGATCGGTCGACCGGTAGAGAGGATCGGTCGATCGATCAAAAATCCCCCTCTCTGCCTAAGAACACCATACAAAATTTCACCCATTCTGTTGACTGGTAAGGACTATCGATCTACCGATAATGCTTCATTTGACTGGTAAGGTCATTCGGTTGACCGGTTGTTGTTTGGTTGACCGATAGCAAAATCGGTTGACTGGTTCCCTATATTTTTGCATGTTTTCCCTTTTTCAAAACTTAGAGTATCTTTTATACTCTTTGCTTGCATCCCAAAACATACAACACACACTCCCTTTAACTCATACACCACACACATCACATTTTACCAAAATGAATATCCATTACCATTAACCTAGTGCCAAGGTCAAAAGCACTATTCACTAGGATAATGATCCTGGGATCCGAGGCTCTACATCATCCCCTCCTCACCGAAATTTCTTCCTTGAAATTAGGACGATACTACATACCTAGAAAAACATAAAAGCAAGCAACTTTACATACAATGATCCAAAACCCTACTAAAAAAGGGGAGGATATTTCTCCCTTACTTCAGCCTCGCACTCCTAGATAGCTTCCTCCGCAGAATGGTGTTGCCACTTCACAAGGACGAGTGGAATAATCGTGGTGAGCAAGAATTGATCTCTACAATCCAAAATCTGAGCCGATTGCTCCACTAGTGTAAGATCCTCACGGATCTCAACAGGATCGAGATCAATCACATGCGATGCATCTATGACATATTTCGTAAGCATGGAAATATGGAAGACGTTGTGGACCACTGCCATATGAGGAGGTAGTGAAACTCTATAAATGACCTCACCAAATCTGGTGATGATCTCAAACGGACCCACATACCTAGGGTTGTAGAACCCCCAATCCGCATTTCACTAAGTAGTGAATAGTGCTCAAGTATGGTTTTGTACACTAATGGGCCTTATGATAATATACATGTTTGGACTTATGGCGTGTATGTTTTAATAGGTCTATATATCCTTAAGGAGTGTGTTTAAAGCATAAAAGGTGTTGGAAGTGGGATTGAAAAAGATCCAAGTAGTGAAATCAAGGTTTTACAGCAAAACAGAGGACCACCGATTGCTCGGTGATAACCTCCGATCGACCGGTCTTATACCGATCGCTCGGTAGCTATCGAACGGTTAACTTTTTTGTATGGGGAAAAATTCAAGAAAGGGTGTTTTCAACTGATCGACCAGTTGAAACCACCGATTGACCGGTCAGTCATTGATCGCTCTGTTTGTACCACCGATCGATTGGTCATACGCAGATTTTCTTCATTAGGGGTGTTTAAGACCTTAGCCACTACCTTTTTCCTATATAAGGGCTGGGTTCATGCCTTAGGGTTTCAGAAACCCTTTGTGCCCTATTTTGAGAGCTTTTGAAGAGGAAGAAGAAGGAGTGAGCTAGGAGTTGCATAAGCTTGAAGGAAGATCAAGATCCTTCCATTCTTTTGGTGTTTCTCAACAAAGAACTCAAGTTCTTCAAGTGTTCCAAGCTTTTGGAATCAAAATCATTGATTTCACTAAGGTACATACACTCTACTACCAATCTTGCAATACTACTAGTTACCCTGGGTTGTTCTTTTTATTATCTATTATATATGTACCTTGATTTGTTATATGGTGAAAGGTTGTGTTATACTTGGATGTAAGTTATCATTATGATGCACTCTAAGTGTTTGATGTACTGCCTCTAAGAGTTTTTGGGATTAAAAATATGCTAGTACTCTTTTATACTTATATGCTTGCATGTCTCGCATGAACCGATGTTTTCCATGGATTTCTCAAAGTTACAAAAGGGGTTTTCAATAAATGACTTATAAGGAATGATTCTAAGCAACTCTATGATTTGTCTAAGATCGATTCACAAGCTCTAAGGATCATGATACATACTCACAAGAACTCCATGATATCTCTAAGATCGTCTCACAAGCTCTAAGGATCACAAATGAAATACTCTAAGATTTCTATGGTATTGGCTCTATGGTTTTACTCTATGCTCTATGTCTCTACGGATCATAAATGACTCTAAGTAACTCTATGAACTCTAAGAACTCACAAGATTATGATTATCGCTTGACTCACATGATATTGGCTTTGGTTTTGGATCTCATCTCATATGCTATTTAACGGTTTCCACGCTTTGACATATTTTATGGATTTCGTTCTCCATGATTCGCATGCTCTATGTCTATTGCTTATTGTTAGTAGTTTGTATACGCTGAGTATTCCACGCTCAGTTGATATTTGTTATCATCGGTAGGTGCTCGGGTTCTTTTTGATCTATATGGTACCGAGCCTTGGGTACAGGAAGAGTACTTCGATCCGGAGCCTTCCATGGATCATTACCAGGATGATGGGTCTTTTGATAGGTGTCGTGACTTCGATTTCTATTGATCGATAGTAGTTGGAAAGATACTTGATATTTTGTTATGTGAGAGTAGGACTTGTCCAGTCCACTACACCCTTTTTGGATATATTCATACACAGTTGTATTTTGTTTGTTCACGTTTGGACCAAGTTATAGGAGTGTTGCTTTGCTTCCGCTATGTTAGGGTATTTTGTTTCTGCTGTGCATTGTATATTGTTTCCGCTATGTTGTCTATGTACTCTGACAGGTTTCAACGTGTGCCTTATCTATCATATCAGAGGTATCATACAGCGGTCACGAGTAAAAGGCTAGTGTCTTTTAAGTTGAAACTAGAGTTGTTCAGCTCTAGGGATCGGTTTCCCTCGAGCTAAGCGGAAGTGTTTCCTCTGAGTTGAACTTCGAACTCAGATGGACTTGTTGAGTTAGGCTTGTTACCACAACATAACCGGTATCAAGTGAATCCTTAGGTCGGTCTAGGATCCTATTCTAGGTTCTATTTTAGACTATGTCCTTAGTCTAATTCCAAAGAAGGTAGATGCCCAACACAGGTATCTTAGATACACTAGAAAACTCTAAGTTATAATTATGTGATTATGTGTATACTTCGATGTATACTGTATGCAGTTATAGCATTTCATGTTTATTGAATTGCTATATGTTGTGTGAGAATTGGTATCCAAGTTAGACTCATGTTTTGCCAATTGATCTCAGGATTTGACATCATGAGACGAGGCATTTGGGGTCGTGGTTACCATACTCGGAGATCTGAGGTGAGATTCTGAGAGAGGAAGAGCCGCTTTACTTCACGAATGCTATGGATTCGATAGCAGAAACTTTGGCTTTGTTAGTAGCCAGAGCTACTCCTACCCCACCGGCTACTACTATGCCTACACCGGTACATCACACCGTAGGGCTCGAACCTTTCTGGAGACTACGGCCTCTAAAATTTCATGGTACTCTGGACCGAATGGTAGTAGAGTCCTGGATTATGCAGTTGGAGAAGACCTTCCGGGCTCTCCGATGTACTGAGGAGCAACGGGTCGAATGGGCTTCCTTCATGATGGAAGGTGATGCTGAACATTGGTGGCGAGCTGCCTAAAGGCAGAGAGATGTTGTGAAGGCTAGGGAACCTTGGACATGGGCAGAGTTCTTAGAAACCTTCCGTGAGCAGTACTTTCCCAGATTTATTCGAGAACAAAAGTCGAGGGAGTTTATGCTTTTGGAGTAAGGAACGATGAGCATAACCGAGTATGAGGCTAAGTTCACTGAGTTGTCGAGGTTTGCTCTGCACTTGGTTGCGACTGAGGACCTACGGGTCAGAAAGTTTGAGATGGGGTTAAAGACTTTCATCTGAGATCGGGTGTCCATTCTCCAAGTGGAATCTTGGAGAGAGATAGTAGGAAAGGCGAAGATCGCTGAGAAGAGTACGGAAGACTTTATAAGGAGAATGGATAGTGGCTTCAGGAAGAGCATGTCTCGGGGTCAATCGAGTAGTTCTTCACAGTCCGAGAAGAGGACTAGGACTGCACCTACCAGTTCTCTCAGTCGATGTCGGCTCAGAGGTCTCCTTTCGTGCCTCAGGCACCACATCCTACGACATCACAGGCTACGAGGGTTATGCCTCTGGCTCCCTTCACATTGCAGGCTTTTGAGGAATGTGCCGTATGTGGTCGTCGGCACAAGACGGGGGATTACCGTAGACTATCAGGTGGATGCTTCCACTGTGGTGAGGTTGGCCACGTGATTCGAGATTACCCATACAAGCAGTCACAGACTGGGCCACAGGGAGTTCGGCCTCCAGGCAGACAGACTTCACTTCAGGGGTCTTCATCTCAGGCCTCTAGATCCTTGCTGCCCACCCAGCAGCCTCTTCAGGCTAATCAGGGCAGGGTCTTTGCCATGACCGATAGAGACACATAGGCATCTGATGATGTTGTGCAAGGTACGCGCGAGTCTGATATTGTTAAAGTTCTAGAATTGCCATGATGGTTGTATATATATATATATGCTATGTGATGCTTATTGTTATGCATGTGTCAATATGTATTATGCATGTAGCAGATTATAACTTGGGTAGTTATCATTCTCAGGATCGTTACTAGTGAATGAGTGTCTAGCAAGAGTGTTTGATCGACACAGGATCCACTCATTCATTCTTCTCACCTAGTTTTGCCGAAGGCTTTACGTCCGAGCCGAGTAAGCTACCTCAGGAGTTGTCCATTTTGACTCCATTGGGCAAGTCTATTGAGACAGATAAAGTGTATCTGGGCAGTATTATGCAAGTTTTGCAGCACGAGTTGCCAGTCGACCTTATCATCTTGGGATTTCAGGATTGGGATTTCGATATTATCCTAGGTATGGATTGGCTCTCAGCTCATCATGGGCACGTGGCGTGTTTCGAGAAGGTGGTGAACTTTAAACCCGTTGGGTTAAAGCCATTTCATTTAAGGGGACTTTAAAGGAGAGACATTGCTCGTTTTGCAGCTCTTAGTCTCGCGAACGTTGAAGTATGAGGCTCCACATCCATTCCGGTGGTATGTGAGTATATGGATGTTTTCTGGAGACCTGACCGGGATTACCTCCTGATCAGGCAATCGAGTTTGCGATTGAGTTAGCTCCAGGTACGGCACCGATTTCGAGGGCTCCGTATAGGATGGCCCCTATTGAGCTTAAAGAGTTAAAGGAGCAGTTGGAAGAATTGCAAGGCCTTGGTTTCATCCAGCCTAGTGTCTCACCTTGAGGAGCTCCGGTGCTCTTCGTGAAGAAAATGGATGGGTCGATGCATATGTGTATCGACTATAGGCAACTGAACAAGGTCATTATCAAGAATCATTACCCATTGCCTCGGATGGATGACTTGTTTGACCAGTTGAAGGGAGCAAGGTTCTTCTCAAAGATTGACCTTCAATCTGGTTATCATCAATTGAAGATTAAAAAGGAAGACATTCCGAAGACGGCATTCAGGACTCGATACGGTCATTACGAGTTTTTGGTCATGTATTTTGGTCGACTAATGCACCGGCTGCATTCATGGATCTGATGAACCGGGTGTTCAGATCATCTCTCGATCAATGTGTGATCGTATTTATAGATGATATCCTCGTGTATTCACAGACACAGGATGATCACATGAGAGATCTCCGCCTTGTATTGCAGACTCTTCGAGAGCATAGGCTTTATGCTAAGTTGAGTAAGTGCGAGTTCTGGCTAGACAAGGTGTTTTTTCTTGGACATGTGGTGTCTGCTGAAGGTATCTTAGTTGATCCTGCAAAGATTGAGGCAGTGATGAATTGGGAGAAGCCGAAGAGTGTTACCGAGATTCATAGTTTTTTCAGCCTGGCAGGATACTACAGGAGGTTCGTGGAGGGATTTTCAATTTTAGTAGCTCCGCTTACCTACCTCACATGGAAGAACACTAAGTTCACTTGGAGTGACAAGTGCGAGACAAGTTTCTTAGAGTTGAAGAAGAGGCTTACCACAGCCCCTGTTCTCACAGTTTTGTCTGGGAGCGGTGGTTTTGAAGTCTATAGTGATGCTTCACTTGTTGGACTTAGGTGTGTTCTTATGCAGCATAAGCAGGTGGTTGCCTATGCTTCTCGTCAGTTGAAGGAGCATGAGCAGAACTACCCCACACACAACTTAGAGCTCGCAACAGTTGTCTTTGCACTAAAAATTTGGCTTCACTACCTCTATGGGGAAGAGTTCGTTGTGTTCACGGACCACAAGAGCTTGAAGTACCTCTTCCTCCAGAAGGAGTTGATTATGAGGTAGAGTCGATGGATGGAGTTTATGAAGGACTATGATTGTTCTATCCAGTACCATCCGGGTAAAGCTAATGTGGTAGCTGATGCTCTTAGTAGGAAACCCTACGGGGTTATGGCTCCCTTGAGAGTACAAAAGTGGAAGTTGTTGCATGATATATGTAATCTAGACACTACTCTCAGGCATGTCACCTATGGGCTGGTGATGTCGAACATCTCGGTTAGGCCGCATGTTTTGAGCCGGATCAAGGAGTTGCAGAACTCGGATGCTGAGTTGCTTGCTTACCGAGACAATTCGGTTAGTAATGGCAGTCAGGATTTTGCTTTGAATGGTGATGGTGCTATCACATTCAAGGGCAGGTTGTGTGTTCCCGCTGACACAGTGTCGAG
This sequence comes from Tetracentron sinense, assembly GCA_015143295.1. Taxonomy (NCBI): domain Eukaryota; kingdom Viridiplantae; phylum Streptophyta; class Magnoliopsida; order Trochodendrales; family Trochodendraceae; genus Tetracentron; species Tetracentron sinense. The sequence continues at coordinate 31,729,626 of CM026558.1, read as the reverse complement.
GAGTGAGATCTTAGAGGAGGCTCACCGATCCAAGTACACGGTACATCCGGGAGGTACCAAGATGTATCAGAATCTCAAGAGGCGCTACTGGTGGTGAAACATGAAGAGAGAAGTCGCCAAGTATGTTTCTAGATGTTTAGTGTGCCAGCAGGTGAAGGCCGAGCATCAGAGGCCGGCAGGTCTTTTACAGTCCCTTCCTATTCCGGAATGGAATTGGGAGAACATCTCGATGGATTTCATCATGGGTTTGCCGCGGACGGCGAAGGGCTCCGATGCTATTTGGGTGAGAGTGGATAGATTGACTAAGTCTACACATTTTATTCTGTATCAGACTACTTTTAATTCGAATCAGTTGGTGGCTTTGTATATCAACCAGGTGGTTCGGTTGCACGGTGTGCTGGTTTCCATCATGTCTGATCGAGATCCTAGGTTTACTTCCAAGTTCTGGAAAATTTTTCAGGACGCTATGGGTTCTCGTTTAGATTTCAGCACCGACTTTCATCCTCAAACTGATGGGTAGATTGAACGGGTAAATCAGGTTGTTGAGGATATGCTCCGAGCTTGTATGCTGGACTTCTAGGGTAGTTGGGAGGAACACTTGCAGTTGGTTGAGTTTGCCTACAACAACAGTTATCAGGCAAGCATCCAAATGGCACCTTTTGAAGCTCTGTATACTCAGAGTTGTAGATCACCATTATATTGGGATGAGGTTGGTGAGAGAAAAGTTCTTGGTCCTGAATTGATTGAACGGACCGCAGAAAGGTTCAAAGTCATCAGGGAGCAACTGAAAACTGCTTAGGATAGGCAGAAGAGCTATGCGGTGTCACGACCCAAAACCCACCCTAGGAGTTAGAGTGAACTTTGGACGACTAATTATGACTTACATGACTTGCTTGACAAACAAACCTACAAAAACCCACAAGGCATATACAATAGAGGACAAAATGCGGAAACATATTCTAACTTGGCACAGCGGAAGACTAACAAACCTCTATGTATATATACACACATGATCCAAGTTTGATACAAAAGATACACAAAAGAAAGTGCGGACATGCCCGCCAAAATTACATGAATATATTCGCTCATGTTCACCCACAGCTATTCACTCAGAATCTACCACCTCTAATAATAACCCTCTACTGGAGGTTCCTCCATAGGTTCCTCGACATACTCTTCTTCTACCCAAGGGTTCGGAGCACAGATATCAAAAGGGGCAGCTGCTCCACTATCACCTGCCGACATAAAAAGTACGACTGAGCATGGAATACTCAGCATGTACGAAATGCTAACCAACAGCCATAGTACAACAATAATGATATATATATAAAGCAGGAAGCAGTTAATCTCATAACAGGAAAGTAAAGCAGTTTATAGTCATGCTTGCATTTCGTAAAAACCGATAAAACCCTTGAAAATATCATGCACTTGATTTGACTCAAATTGCCCTTTTTGTGCTTGAAAACTTGTCTTGTCTGTCTTGTCTTGTCGTATCATGTCGTGTCATGCATGTCACACCATGTCATGCTTTCTTGGAAAAATAAACGTGTTCATGCTACTTGTGAGGGAAGGGAGACCCTTCTTCCTAAATGCTCATGCTTGCCATGCCATGTATCTTGCTTGCTTGGAATATAAACTACTTGTGAGGGAAGGGAGACCCTTCTTCCTAAATGCTTATGCTTGCCATGCCATGTCTCTTGCTTGCTTGGAAAATAAACTACTTGTGAGGGAAGGGAGACCCTTCTTCCTAAATGCTCATGCTTGCCATGTCATGTCTCTTGCTTGCTTGGAAAATAAACTACTTGTGAGGCAAGGGAGACCCTTCTTCCTGAATGCTCATGCTTGTCTTGTTCTTGTCAAAAGTGAGGTAAAACATATCGTAAGATATGTCCCACCTCCAATTATCGTTCTTGAAAAACCTCGGTAAATAATGTCATGCATGCCGTGCTCGTGGAATCGTGTACATACTTGCATTTGAATTTAAATATGACAATTGGGTAAATTACAATACATATAACATCAATAATTTGAGCAAGTCAATATTCATGCAATTTATAGAAAACAAGAAAGCACACTATCATAGGCCCTAGCAATTTTCATAAACTTTTAAGCATGCATTTCTTAATTTCAACTCATTTTATTCACCTTGGCATTTCATCAGACATGTGGTGTATACATTATTTGTTAAACCTATCATATGATTTACTAGGTGCTCACATCACACATGTATGTTCATTATGGATACAATGCCCTCCCCATTTCATTCATCACAACCATACACACGGCATCCATTCGCCCAAATCCATCCTCACACAACCATTCCATTCACATCCCAATAGGTTCATACTTTAGGAAAACAATAAAAGGAAGGGAAGAATGGGGGATATGAACTAGGAGGGTAGCAAAAGATACCGACCTTGTATAGAGAAAGAAACCCTTTGCAAAAACGTGCGTGAGTTACAGCCCTAGCTTGGAGAATGTGCTCCACGAGTGCTTGAGCCTTGATCTTGAAGGAAAACGAGCTTGAGGTGATTGTGGTTTCACAACCCCTTTGATTTCTCCCCAAATGCAAACCCTAGGTTAGGCCCCTTTTCTCTTCTCTCCTTAGCTCTCAAATCTCCTAAGTGTTGAGAATGAGCCCTAAAGACTCGGACAGGCCTTATAGGTAAAGGGTATAACACCCAAATGCGAAGAAGCCCTTAATGAAATTCTGTAAAAGCACGAAGACCGAGCGATCGGTGGTTAAGACCGATCGACCGGTTGCCTACTAAGCGACCGGTGATATTGACTAAGCTCTTGGTAAAAAATGAGCTCTCTGGAAAATTTCCCCATACAAAAAAGTTAACTAGTCGGTAGCCTCCGATCGATCGGTTATGGACCGATCGATCGCTACAATGGACCGAGCAATCGGTGGTCTGCAGGTTTTTGACACTGAGTCCATTTTTCACCCATTCCTACTATTTGGACCTATTCTACTTCTATTCTAACATCTTCTAAACTTGACTAGGACCTCTTTAAAGCTTATAGGCTTTATTAAATAGTTTATATAATTAATTATAGCATTCTTGACACAATTTCATAGAAGTTTCAAATTCTCATTTCATGAAATTGAGGTTACAAGACACCATGCCTTGACACACATCCTAAGGCATATACAAAAATTTTCGGGGCTCTACATCCTCCCCCCCTTATAAAAATTTCATCCTCGAAATTTGGACGATTACATACATTACAAAACCCAAACAATTTACAAGGTACATACACACGCTTATTCGAACAACTCGGGATACTTTGCTTTGACTTCGGCCTCACGCTCCCATATAGCTTCTTCTCGAGCATGATGCTGCCATTGCACAAGAACCAATGGGATAGTTTTATTGCGAAGGACTTGATCTCTCTGATCCAATATATGAACCGGCCTCTCAACTAAAGTGAGATCCTCTCAAATTTCCAACGGTTCCAAGTCTATGACATACAAAGGATCCGCAATGTACTTCCGAAGCATAGACACATGGAAAACGTTGTGAACCTCGGCCATGTGAGGTGGAAGAGCTACCCTGTAAGCAACTTCACCAACTCGCGTGATGATCCCGAACGGGCCAACATATCAAGGACTAAGCTTGCCTCGCCTGCCAAATCTCATAATCCCCTTGCTAGGAGATACCTTCACAAAGACTTGATCCCCAACCTGGAATTCCAAGTCCCTGCGGCGCGTGTCCGCATAGCTCTTTTGACGATCTTGAGTAGCTTTCAACCGATCCCGGATGATTTTGACTACACTTGCAGTTTGCTTGATCAACTCTGGACCTAACACCTTTCTCTCTCCTACCTCATCCCAGTAGAGAGGAGACCTGTAGCTTCGCCTATACAAGGCCTCAAATGGAGCCATTTGGATGCTCGCTTGGTAGCTATTATTGTAGGTGAATTCAACCAAAGGCAAGTGCTCTTCCCAACTGCCTTTGAAATCTAGCATACAAGCTCGAAGCATGTCTTCGATGACTTGGTTCACCCTCTTGGTATGTCCATCCGTCTGTGGATGAAAAGCGGTGCTGAAATCTACTCGGGAACCCATAGCATCCTAAAAACTCTTTCAGAACCTGGACGTGAATCTCGGATCCCGATCCGACACGATACTGACTGGCACCCCGTGCAACCTAACCACTTCCTTGATATATAACGCGGCCAACTGGCTAGAATTGAACATAGTATGGTAGGGTAAGAAATGCGCAGACTTTGTCAAACGGTCCACCACAACCCATATTGCATCTGAGTTCCTTGCCATTTTTGGCAACCCAACAATGAAGTCCATAGATATGTGCTCCCATTTCCACTCACGAATAGGGAGAGACTGTAATAGGCCAGGGGGTCTCAAGTGCTCTGTCTTCACCTGTTGGCACACCAAGCACCGTGCCACATACTCCGCAACATCCCTCTTCATATTCTGCCACCAAAAGTGATTCTTGAGGTTCCAGTACATCTTTGTACCCCCAGGATGCATTGTGTACTTCAAATGGTGTGCTTCATCCATAATCTACCTCCGAAGATCTGCATTGGCTAGTACACATAGCCTTCCCTTGAATGTAATAGCACCCCGGCTAGTGAGAGAGAAGTCATCACTACCCTTGGCAACTTCCTTGTCTTGGAAAGCCAATAGGTCAGCACCCGTGGCTTGATACTCTTGGATCAAATCTATAATGTACGGTTGGACCATGACATTTACCAAAATAGGACTGTGGACAGAATCATTCACACTGATGTCCAAATTTTCCAAATCTTCCAATAACTTCTATTCTTGCACCAACATGTGAGCCAACAAACCCAGAGGTCTTCTACTCAAGGCGTCCGCTACAATGTTTGCTTTGCCCGGGTGGTATTGGATGGTGCAGTCATAGTCTTTCAAAAATTCCATCCAATGCCGTTGCCTTATATTCAATTCCTTTTGGGAAAAGAGGTACTTGAGGCTCTTGTGATCCATATACACATAGAATTCTACCCCGTAAAGGTAATGTCGCCAAATCTTAAGTGCGAACACGACTGCGGTAAGTTCCAAGTCGTACATGGGGTAATTCTTTTCATACTCCTTTAATTGCCTCGATGCATAGGCAATGAATTTCTTGTGTTGCATGAGCACACACCCAAGTCCAACATGCGAGGCATCACTGTACACCTCATAACCATCATGTCTGGATGGCACTGTAAGGACGGGGGCCGAGATAAGCCTCTTCTTCAGTTCCGTGAAACTGATCTCGCATTTATCACTCCATACGGACTTCGTATTCTTCCTTGTCAGGTAAGTGAGCGGTGCAGCAAGGCTAGAGGAACCCTCTACCAATCTCCTATAGTAGCTTGCCAACCCAAGGAAACTGCGTATCTCTGTAACACTCTTGGCCCTAGCCCAACTCATGACCGCCTCTATCTTCTTCGGATCTACCGAAATTGTCGCGCCCCAAAGTACCCCCTAGGAGTTTAGGGATACTTTAGGCGTGACCATACGTACCTGCCAAACCATCCTGTCATGAACAAGATAATTAAAGTACTAAACAATGAAAATCAGAGCGCGGAAGCTAAACATAAATGTGGAAGCGTAAACTAACTTTTTCTTTTCTTCTAAGGTTTCCAAAAGAGTATTCCAAGTTAACATATATATACAAAACATGTCTAAGTCTAAAGTGGACAGGCCCACCTATCAAAATGCCAAACTACATATAACCCTCTCGTACTTTCCCCTCAACAATAGTCGAGCTACGGCCACACGTCGAGGTCTCGGTCCGCCTGAGACTGCAGTGGGATAGACGGCTCTCTCTCCTCTATATACTCTTCCTCGACCCAAGGCTCCGGGTTGAGGGCTCCCTCGGTACCTGCCGACATGAAAGTACGGCTGAGCATGGAATACTCAGCGAGTACAAGCTGCTAGCTAACCATAACAGTAATAAACACACAAAAGTAATACAATACCAATCATCAATTCAAGGCAATAGTAAGATCATAGAATTAAACAATATTAAACGTGGAGCAATATTATCATCTTGATGTACGTGTATGAATGCAAAAACGCCGATAAAACTCATGCTTGAAAACCCGTTTGCATGTCTTGGTCTACCTTGTAGAAATCATGTATGCGTGCATGCATGAATGTCTTGTCATCATCTTGTAAACCTGCATCTTGTAACTTGTGAGCCAGAGGCTAGCACCCGAATCTCCCTGGGCTGCCAGCCTCTTTGATATATGGTTTTCTTGTGAGCCAGAGGCTAGTACCCGAATGTCCCTGGGCTACCAACCTCCGTGACAATATGTGATTTTTATTACTTGTTTAGTTCTCTTGTGATCCAGAGGCTAGCACCCGAATCTCCCTGGGCTACCAACCTCCTTGACAATATGTGTTTTGGGGTTTTCTTGTGAGCTAGAGGCTAGTACCCAAATGTCCCTGGGCTACCAACCTCCTTGACATGCAATATTTTCTTGTTGGTTATTATATACATATGCTCTTGAAATCTCGGTTCATGCAACATGCGTGCTCATCTACGTGTCAATAGTACAATTCATGAAAATGAGGATAACAAGAGAGATATGACATCACAATTCAATATATTCATAGTACATGCATATGGCCATTTAAGAAATTAACATGGTATTTAAATCAATTCACCATTCATAAGAATACATGCATAAGGCCTATTTCCCTTTCCTTCCTTCAAATCATTATTTCATAGTTTAGGCATTTTGTCAAACACATCACATGCAATGTTCCTCCATAGTTCATCTTCTTATTTTTAGTGCATATTTTCCATCCAATAATCAAAGTGAGTTCATTATTGGTAAAATGCCCATCCTCCATTTTTTCATTACACAAACCACACATACCACACATCATACATTCGGCATCCCATCGCCTCAATTAATCTCCCATCCACACATCCATATCCTTTTATTTTTCTTATTTATTTTCTTGTTTATAATTATTAGAAATGATACATTTTACAAGGAAGGAAACATACTAGCATGAATCACATTTCACATAAAAAGCCTCGATTATTGCTAGGGAAAGTTAGTAGGGTGTACTAACCTTAGATCAAGGCTTGATCTTGGTAGGAACCTTGATTTGAGCTCCAACTTGAAAGGAGGAACCTTTTCTTGAGGGAGACTTAGTTTGGGGATGAAAACCCTCTTGAAATACCAAGAATGCTGCCCTAGCTTGAGACCGAGATCCCCCACGAGCTTGAGCCTTGAACTTGAAGCAATCCAAGTTTGAGGATGATCTAAGGTTGTCAAACCCTTTGATTCCTTCTCCAATGGAAACCGTCGGTGAAAACCCTCTTCTTCTCCTCCCTTTTCTCTCTAAATGTTCTAAGTGTAGTGAATGAGAGTTCAAATGGTCGAGCAAGCCTTTATGGGTAAGGGTTTAACGCCCGAAAGATGAAAAAGCCCTTACTGAAATTTTTGCAAAAATGCGAAGACCGAGCGATCAGTGGTTATGACCGATCGATCGGTTGCCTACCGAGCGATTGGTGTTCTGACCGAGCGACCGATAAAAATCTACTCTCTGGAAAATTTTCCCATACAAAATTTTTGACCAGTCGATAGCTACCAATCAATCGCTGATTGGACCGAGCGATCGGTGCTCTGCAGGTCTGGACTGTTTTGACCATTTCTTTTGACTCGCTCGTCCGATTTCGACGATTCAACTTGCATTGGATTCGTCTTTCAAGAAGGAACATTTCTGACATTTCAGAATTTTTGATTTCTCCCTTATTTATTAATTAGACTATGAGAAAGACCAATTAGGCACGAAAGTGCTATTCATTAAATATAGAAAAGTCCGGGGTGCTACATTCTCCCCCCCTTACAAAAATTTCGTCCCCGAAATTTGAATGATACATACATGCACAAGACCATAACAATTACAAGGGAATGTCAAGGCTCTAAACAAATAACTAAGGATACTTTTCCCGAACTTCGGCTTCTCGTTCCCATGTAGCTTCCTCCCTTGAATGGTGTTACCATCTTACCAAGACCAAGGGAATGGTCTTGTTGCGCAAGACTTGATCTCGCCTATCCAAGATCTGCACTGGTTGCTCAACTAGTGTAAGATCCTCTAGGATTTCCACCGGATCAAGCTTTATGACATGGGAAGGGTCCGGAATGTACTTTCGAAGCATAGAGACATGGAATACATTATGGACCATCGCCATATGAGCGGGCAAAGCAACACGGTAAGCCACCTCACCGACTCTAGTAATGATCTCGAACGGGCCCACATATCTCGGACTGAGTTTGCCTCTCTTTCCGAATCTCTTAACACCCTTGGTTGGTGAAACCCGAATAAATACAAAATCACCAACTCTAAACTCAAGATCTCTCATTCGGTTGTCGGCGTAGCTCTTCTGTCTATCTTGTGCGGTCTTCAACCTCTCCCAGATGAGCTTGACTCTATCCGCCGTTTGTTCAATCAACTCGGGACCCAAAATTTTTCTTTCTCCCACTTCATCCCAATACAACGGGGATCTACAACTTCTTCCGTACAAAGCCTTAAATGGCGCCATCTGTATGCTTGCCTGATAGCTATTATTGTAGGCGAATTCCACCAAAGGTAGGTAATCTTCCCAACTTCCTTTAAAATCCAGCATACAAGGTCGGAGCATATCTTCAATAACCTGATTCACTCGCTCAGTTTGCCCATCCGTCTATGGATGGAAAGCCGTGCTAAAGTCCAACCAGGAACCCATGACACTCTGAAAGCTTTTTCAAAACCTGGAGGTAAATCTAGGGTCCCGATCCGAGACAATGCTCACTGGCACCCCGTGCAACCGAACTATTTCTTTGATATACAATGCAACCAACTGATTGGAATTGAAGGTAGTCCGGTATGGCAAAAAATGGACGGACTTCGTCAGTCTATCGACCACAACCCATATAGCATCGAAGTTTCTAACCATCTTCGGCAACCCCACAATGAAGTCCATAGATATGTGCTCCCATTTTCACTAGGGAATAGGGAGAGACTGTAAAAGTCCGGCCGGTCTCCTGTGTTCGGCTTTGACTTGTTGGTACACCAAGCATTTAGACACATACTCCACTATTTCCGCCACCAAAAGTGCTTTTTCAAATCCCTATACATTTTGGTACCTCCGGGGTGAACGGTGTACTTGGACCGGTGAGCCTCGTATAAGATTTCTCGTTTAAGCTTCTCTTCAGCTGGGACACATACTCTTCCCTTGAAAATGATAATCCCATCATCCCTCACCGTAAAATCCTTGCTGCCACTCTTAACTGAATTGGCTCGGCAAGAAAGTAGCTCGGCATCCATTCCCTGCAACTCCTTGATCATGCTCAGCATAAAAGGCCTAACTGTGATGTTAGCCATTACCGGCCCAAAGGTGGGGAGACTAAAACTGATGTCGAGGTTGGATGCATCCTCCAGCAACCTCCACTCCTTCAGCATCATATGCGCCAAAAGTCCAGTAGGTTTCCGACTAAGAGCATCGGCTACAACATTCGCTTTGCCTGGATGGTATTGAATGGAGCACTCGTAGTCTTTCAAAAATTCTACCCATCTTCTTTGCCTCAGGTTCAGCTCTTTCTGGGAAAACAATTACTTAAGGCTTTTATGATCTGTGAATACCTCAAATTGTTCCCCATAAAGATAATGTCGCCAAATCTTCAATGCAAACACAATCGCGGTGAGCTCTAAGTCGTGAGTGGGGTAATTCTTTTCATGCTCCTTCAATTGCCTTGATGCATAGGCAATGAATTTCTTGTGCTGCATAAGGAAAAACCCAAGTCCGATGTGCGAAGCATCGCTATACACCTCATAACCACCATGTTCGGATGGCACAGTAAGGACGGGGGCCGTGGTGAGGCGTTTCTTCAACTCTTGGAAACTCACTTCGCATTTGTCGCTCCAACTAAACTTAGCATTCTTCCTTGTCAATTAAGTGAGAGGTGCAGCCAAACTGGAGAATCCCTCCACAAATCTCTGGTAATAGCTTGCCAACCCGAGGAAACTACGTATCTCAGTGACGCTCTGGGGTCTCTCCCAGCTCATAACTGCCTCTATCTTTGCCGGGTCTACAGAAATACCCTCGGTCGACACTACGTGGCCTAGGAACACCACTTTCTCTAACCAGAATTCACACTTGCTCAATTTGGCATATAGCCTATGCTCTCTTAACATCTCTAGAGCAAGGCGGAGGTCTCGTGCGTGATCTTCCCGTGTCTGGGAATACACCAAAATGTCGTCGATGAACACAATCACGCATCGATCCAAGTATGATCGGAACACCCGGTTCATCAAATCCATGAACGCCGCCGGTACATTCATCAGACCAAAAGGCATGACAAGGAATTCGTAATGCCCATACCGAGTCCTGAAAGCCATCTTCGGAACATCCTCCAACTTGATCTTTAGCTGATGATACCCCGATCTAAGATCAATCTTGGAGAAAAATATCGCTCCCTTCAGTTGGTCGAACAAGTCGTCTATCCTTGGTAAGGGATAACGATTCTTGATAGTTACCTTGTTCAACTGACGGTAGTTTATACACATTCTCATTGACCTGTCTTTCTTCTTCACAAAGAGAACCGGAGCTCCCCACGGCAAGACACTTGGTTGGATGAAACCAAGTTGTTGTAACTCCTCAATCTGTTTCTTCAATTCTTCAAGCTCTATAGGGGCCATTCCATATGGTGCCCTTAAAATCAGAGCGATACCCGGAGCAAGCTCTATAGCGAACTCGATCTCTCTATCAAGAGGTAATCCAGGAAGTTCTTCCGGGAACACATCTAGGAACTCACTCACAACCGGAATGGCCAAAGAGTTCAGTGCCTCTGGGTTTGCTATGCTCAAAGCTGTGAGGTGAGCAATGTCCCTCTCTCTTAGTCCTCGGAAATGAAAAGGCTTAACCCCTTCCGGCTTGAAGTTCACCATCTTTTCAAAACACGCAACATGCCCGTAATGGTTTGCTAACCAATCCATCTCTAGGATGACATCGAAATCCAAGTCTCGGAAGTCTAGGATGATAAGATCAGCTAACAGTTCCTTCTCCCCCACTTGAACCACACTATCCCTGAATATCTTGTCCGTATCAACTGACTTGCCGAGTAGAGTTGCAATGTTCAACTCCCGCTCCAACGGAGTAGCCTCAGTCAAAAAGCCCTTTGTAAAACTTGGTGAGACAAAAGAGTGAGTAGATCCTGTGTCTATCAACACTCAAGCGAGACACTCGTTCACTAATAAAGCGCCTGTGCGATTAAGTAACTAATATCAGTAGATTTCAAATAGTAACAAGCATCATACATAGGTAACCCCTAATAATATTCACAAAATCAACCATAGAAATCTTACACAACTTAAACTCTAGGATTTTTGCGTACCTTGCACGACATCGTCGGATGCACGTGCGTCTCTCTCTGACAGGGTGAAGACTCAGCCCTGTGTGGCCGGGCGAGGAGGCCATGTAGACTGCGAGGCCCTCGAAGCCTGAGAAGAGCTAGGCTGAGGCCTGCTCCCCTAAGACTGAGCTGGCATATGACGTCGGGGACAATCTCTAACCATGTGGCCTTGGTCACCATAATGGAAGCAACTTCCTGTAACCCTCCGGCATTCTCCCGCTGGATGCCTCCTTCCGCAAAGGATGCAGATATCATGCGCATAGGTGGGAGGAGCATATCCCATAGCCTGAGTCATTGCGAGGCGAGGAGCCTGAGCAAAAGCCAGGCGAAAAGCCGGTGGAGCAAAAGGGCGGGGAGCCTGTGGTGCTGAATATATCCTCTGTGACTGAGCCGGCCCTGCGGACTGATACAAGCTAGTCCTTGCTCTTTTCTCCCCTGAACTAGTCGACTGTCTTTTCTCCATTCCTCTTCTCTTGAAGAACTCCTCAGAGTTCGACTCGGCCAAAAGTGCCTTGTCCACTACTTCTGAATATGTCTCATGTCTGAACATTGAGACTCGATCCTTAAGGTAGGCCTTCAACCCCCTCTCAAATTTTTTGGCTTTCATAGCCTCGGTCGCTATCATATGTGGAGCAAATCTGGATAGCTCCGAAAACTTGGCTTCATAAGCCGCTACCGACATATTACCTTACTCAAAGGTAATGAACTCAACTTCCATCTTTTCTTTCATCCCTATTGGGAAGTACTTCTTGTTGAAAACGTCCAAGAATTCCTCCCAAGTCCAGTCTTGACCTTGTCGGGTCAACTCTCGGGTCCGAAGTGTGGACTTCCACCAATGATCGGCCTCACCTTCAAGCATGAAGGCAGCCCAAGTAACCTTTTCCGCCTCCGTAGGTGCCAATACAAAGAATATCTTTTCTAATTGCCAAATCCATCATTCGGCAACAAGCGGGTCAATACTACCACAAAAGGTTGGAGGCCTCATCCTCCGGAAAGCCTCTCTTCCGGCTTGTGCTCGATTAGGATGAGCCAGTATAAGCATCGCATTAGGTGCAGTAGCCGGTTACCTTGCTGTTAGCATAGCCAAAGTCTCGGCTATTGAGGCAAAAGCTTGGGCAAAATCGGGTTGATCATCACCCGATGGAGCATCACCTCCATTGCCCCTCGTGTTGTACCCGCGACCCCGGGTATTGCGTCTTATGATTTCTCCTGAGAACGACAATACAACATGAGTCTAACTTGGATACACATTTAGTACAAATTTCGCCATTCACTCAATACATATTCATCAAGCATATTAATAAGCACAAACACAATTAATGCACACATAGTATACAACACAATATCATACATACAATCCATGTTCCAAGCGTAGGACTAACTTGTTAGTCTATACTTGGAATACAACTCTTTCCTAACACCTAATGCCTTGTTCAATTAAGGTATCTAGTACTAAGTGACCCTAGGGATTCTAATGCCTAGAGCTCTGATACCACCTCTGTTGCGCCCCAAAGTACCCCCTACGAGTTTAGGGATACTTTAGGCGTGACCATACATACCTGCCAAACCATCCTGTCATGAACAAGATAATTAAAGTACTAAACAATGAAAATCAGAGCGCGGAAGCTAAACATAAATGCGGAAGCTTAAACTAACTTTTTCTTTCCTTCTAAGGTTTCCAAAAGAGTATTCCAAGTTAACATATATATACAAAACATGTCTAAGTCTAAGGTGGACAGGCCCACCTATCAAAATGCCAAACTACATATAACCCTCTCGTACTCTCCCCTCAATAATAGTCGAGGTACGGCCACACGTCGAGGTCTCGGTCCGCCTGAGACTGCAGTGGGATAGACGGCTCTCTCTCCTCTATATACTCTTCCTCGACCCAAGGCTCCGAGTCGAGGGCTCCCTCGGTACCTGCCGACATGAAAGTACGGCTGAGCATGGAATACTCAGCGAGTATAAGCTGCTAGCTAACCATAATAGTAATAAACACACAAAAGTAATACAATACCAATCATCAATTCAAGGCAATAGTAAGATCATAGAATTAAACAATATTAAACGTGGAGCAATATTATCATCTTGATGTACGTGTATGAATGCAAAAACGCCGATAAAACTCATGCTTGAAAACCCGTTTCCATGTCTCGGTCTACCTTGTAGAAATCATGTATGCGTTCATGCATGAATGTCTTGTCATCATCTTGTAAACCTGCATCTTGTAACTTGTGAGCCAGAGGCTAGCACCCGAATCTCCCTGGGTTGCCAACCTCCTTGATATATGATTTTCTTGTGAGCCAGAGGCTAGTATCCGAATGTCCCTGAGCTACCAACCTCCTTGACAATATGTGATTTTTCTTACTTGTTTAGTTTTCTTGTGAGCCAGAGGCTAGCACCCGAATCTCCCTGGGCTACCAACCTCCTTGACAATATGTGTTTTGGGGTTTTCTTGTGAGCTAGAGGCTAGTACCCGAATGTCCCTGGGCTACCAACCTCCTTGACATGATATATTTTTTGTTGGTTATTATATGCATATGCTCTTCAAATCTCGGTTCATGCAACATGCGTGCTCATCTACGTGTCAATAGTACAATTCATGAAAATGAGGATAACAAGAGAGATATGACATCACAATTCATTCTATTCATAGTACATGCATATGGCCATTTAAGAAATTAACATGGTATTTAAATCAATTCACCATTCATAAGAATACATGCATAAGGCCTATTTCCCTTTCCTTCCTTCAAATCATTATTTCATAGTTTAGGCATTTTGTCAAACACATCACATGCAATGTTCCTCCATAGTTCATCTTCTTATTTTTAGTGCATATTTTCCATCCAATAATCAAAGTGAGTTCATTATTGGTAAAATGCCCATCCTCCATTTTTCCATTACACAAACCACACATACCACACATTATACATTCGGCATCCCATCGCCTCAATCAATCTTCCATCCACACATCCATATCCTTTTATTTTTCTTGTTTATTTTCTTGTTTATAATTATTAGAAATGATACATTTTACAAGGAAGGAAACATACTAACATGAACCACATTTTACATAAAAATCCTCGATTATTGCTAGGGAAAGTTAGTAGGGTGTACTAACCTTAGATCAAGGCTTGATGTTGGTAGGAACCTTGATTTGAGCTCCAACTTGAAAGGAGGAACCTTTTCTTGAGGGAGACTTGGTTTGGGGAAGAAAACCCTCTTGAAATACCTTGGAGAATGCTGCCCTAGCTTGAGAATGAGATTCCCCACGAGCTTGAGCCTTGAACTTGAAGCAATCCAAGTTTGAGGTTGATTTAGGGTTGTCAAACCCTTTGATTCCTTCTCCAATGGAAACCCTAGGTGAAAACCCTCTTCTTCTCCTCCCTTTTCTCTCTAAATGTTCTAAGTGTAGTGAATGAGGGTTCAAATGGTCGAGCAAGCCTTTATGGGTAAGGGTTTAACGCCCAAAAGATGAAAAAGCCCTTACTGAAATTTCTGCAAAACCGCGAAGACTGAGTAATCGGTGGTTATGACCGATTGATCAGTTGCCTACCGAGCGATCGGTGTTCTAACCGAGCGACCGATCGAAAATCTGCTCTCTGGAAAATTTTCCCATACAAAATTTTTGACCAGTCGATAGCTACCGATCAATCGGTTTTGGACCGATCGATCGCTGAATGGACCGAGCGATCGGTGCTCTGCAGGTCTGGACTGTTTTGACCATATCTTTTGACTCGCTCGTCCGATTTCGACGATTCAACTTGCGTTGGATTCGTCTTTCAAAAAGAAACATCTTTTCCCTTTCAAAATTTCTAATTTCTCCCTTATTTATTAATTAGACTACGAGAAAGACCAATTAAGCAGGAAAGTGCTATTCATTAAATATAGAAAAGTCCGGGGTGCTACAGAAATACCTTCTGTGGATACAATGTGGCCTAAGAATGTCACCTCTTTCAACCAAAAATCACACTTGCTAAGTTTGGCGTATAGCTTGTGCTCTCTCAGCATTTCCATAGCAAGACGGAGGTGTCGCACATGATCTTCCCGTGTCTGGGAATATATCAATATGTCATCGATAAACACGATCACGCATCGATCAATACATGGCTGGAACACCCGGTTCATCAAATCCATAAAGGCTACCGGCGCGTTCGTGAGACCAAAAGGCATCACCAAGAACTCGTAGTGTCCGTATCGAGTCTGAAAAGCAGTTTTAGGCACATCCTCGGCCTTGATCTTCAACTGGTGGTAACCGGACCGAAGATCGATCTTAGAGAAAAATTTTGCTCCCTTCAACTGATCGAACAAGTCATCAATCCTAGGCAATGGGTACCTATTCTTTATAGTGGCTTTGTTCAACTGTTGGTAATTGACGAACATCCGCATCGACCCATCCTTCTTAACAAATAACACCGGGGCACCCCACGGTGAGACACTTGGTCAAATGAAACCAAGACCTTGTAATTCCTCCAACTGAGTCTTCAACTCCTTGAGTTCAATCAGGGCCATTCTATACGGAGCCCTGAAAATAGGAGCTGTGCCTGGTGCAAGCTCGATCACAAACTCAATCACAAACTCAATCTCCCTGTTTGGAGGCAATCCTGTCAACTTCTCTAGAAATACATCCAAGAATTCACTCACGACTAGAATAGTTGAAGAGTCCTTTGCCTCGGGGTTCGCTAGGCTCAATGCCGCAAAACGGGTAATATCTCTACTTCTCAACCCCCAAAAATGAAATGACTTGCCTTCCACTGGCCGGAAGAGTATCATCTTTTCAAAACAAGCCACATGCCCATGATGTGTTGCTAACCAATCCATTCTCAAGATGACATCGAAGGCTTGAAATCCGAGGATGATTAGATCAATCGCCAACTCATGGCTTCCCACTTGAACCACACTATTTCCATACACTTTATCTGCCACTACTGTTTTGCCAAGAGGAGTCGAAATGGCTAACTCCGGTTCTAGCTGACTAGGCTCCACAGAAAAGCCTTCTGAAAAACTCGGCGAGACAAACGAATGAGTAGACCCGGTATCAATCAACACTCGAGCCAAACACTCATTGACTAGTAAGGTTCCTGAAATTTTAACTAGCTTAGTCAATCTATGCATCAACATCATATATATAGGTAGATAGATATATATAGCACGCCACATACATACACAAAGAATAAGGCATAACATGAAATCGCGGTTAAAAGAATAACTCTAAATGCGTACCTTGCACTACATCATCAGATGCAGGTGCGTCACCCTCTGTCAAGGCAAAAACTCACCCCTGGTTCGCCTGGTGAGGCAGAGGTGTAGACTGGGTAGGCTGGGATGACACCTGGTATGATCCTGCTGGGCGCGCTGGGGGCTTAATCCCCTGAGACTGGCTAGGCAAATGCCGACTCGGGCAATCCCTGATCATATGGCCCTGGCGACCGTAATGATAACATCCACCCGATGCTCTTCGGTAATCTCCTGCCGGATGCCTTCGGCTGCATGAAGTGCAGACCTCATATGTGTAAGTCGGAGGGGCCGGAGGTGGAGCATACCTCACCGCCTGAGGTGCAACTGGCCGTGGAGTTGGAAGAGCCTGAGGTCGCGGTACCTGAGGCATGTACGGCCATGGAGCTGGAGGCGGATAAGATGGCCTCATCGGTGATGCTGGCCACGCATACTAAGATGGTGCTGGCCATGTTTACTGATAAGGGCCGGTATGAGCCTGCCTCTCTGGAGGTGCCGAACTACTGGATTAGCCTCTCGCCAACTCCCTCTTCTTGGACACCGCCTCCGAATTTGCATCGATCAATAAGGCCTTGTCTACTACTTCCGGATAAGTAGCATGCCTGAACGCCGATACCTTCTCCATAACAACATACTTGAGCCCTTGCTCAAATCTCCTCGCCTTCCTTGCCTCAGTAGCAACCATGTGAGGAGCAAATCTAGAAAGTTCTGAGAACTTATCCTCATAAGCGGCCACAATCATCGAACCTTGCTTTAGGCTGATGAACTCTCTTTCTTTCTTTTCCCGTGCTCCAACAGGGAAGTACTTTTTGTAAAAAGTATCCTTGAACTCCTCCCAAGTCCAAGGTTGACCCTGCATGGTCAAATTTCGAGTCCTCAAGGTGGACAACCACCAATGCTGTGCCTCACCCTCAAGCATGAAAATAGCCCATGCTACTTTCTCTTCCTCTGTCGACGATAGGACCGCAAAAATCTTTTCCAACTGAAGGATCCATGCCTCCGCAACAAGAGGGTCCACACTCCCATGGAATGATGGAGGTCTCAATCTCCTGAATGCCTCAACCCCAGTTGTACGATGTACTTGAGCCATAGGCGGTGGAGTAGGTGCCGCTGATGATGGTATAGTTTGTCGAGCCGCCAGGATGGCGAGAGTCTCAGCATTAGAGCCTAAGATCTGTGAGAGGTCCGGCTGCTCAACCTCATCTCGAGAAGAAGATGAAGCTCTGGTATATGGTCCACGATCCCGTGTGCCCCCTCTTATGACTAAAGTCCTGAGAACAATTGCACCACAAGAGTCTCACTTGAAACCACAATTTATCACAGTTTCATTTTACAATAATTCAATTTGTATTAGTTGTATAACACTAATATACATCGCATCACAAGCATCAATGTATTTATAATATTATACCGTGGTGTTCTAGCGTTCCTAAGACTCGTACTTGGTTGAAGCAACCATTTTGACTAAGACTAAAGTTTAGTTTTACACTTGGAGCATGACTCGCTTCTGACTTACTTCCTTCCTAACTTGTTTCCTAACATAAGCTCTTGTCAAACCGTGGTATTAGATTCTAAGTGACCCAAGAGACCTAAAGCCTAAGCTTTGATACCACTTCTGTCACGACCCAAAACCCACCCTAGGAGTTAGAGTGAACTTTGTATGACTAATCATGACTTACATGACTTGCTTGACAAACAAACCTTCAAAAACCCACAAGGCATATACAATAGAGGACAAAATGCGGAAACATATTCTAACGTGGCACAGCGGAAGTATAGAGCCCCGGACCTTTTCACATTTAATGCATGACACTTTCGTTGCCATTTTTCCTTTAAAGAGGAATAATTAATAAATAAGGAAGAAATTGGAAATTCCAACATGTTAGAAATGTTCGTTTTCGAAGTACGAACCCAACGCAAGTTGAATCGTCAAAATAGGACGAACGAGTCAAAAGATATGGCCAAAACAGTCTGGACCTGCAGGCAACCGATCGCTCGGTCCATAGAGCGATCGATCGGTCCAAAACCGATCGATCGGTAGCTATCGACTGGTCAAGATTTTTGTATGGGGAAATTTTCCAGAGAGTTGATTTTTGGTCGAGAGCTCGGTCAACACACCGATCGCTCGGTAGGCAACCGATCGATCGGTCATGAACACCGATCGCTCGGTACTCGCGTTTTTGCAGAAATTTCAGTAAGGGTATTATGGTCTTTTGGTCAGTTCACTCTTACCTTAAGAGTTTAACCAGAGCCTTTAGGGTTCGTTCATAACCCTTAGAGTATTTTGAGTGTTAGAGGGAGGGGAGAAGGGTTTCCAAACCTACGGTTTTGCTTTGGGGGAGAAATCAAAGGGGCTTCAAGACCCACAATCATCCTCAAGCTCATTTTTCATCAAGATCAAGGTTCAAGCTCGTGAGGAGCACATTCCCCAAGCTAGGGCAGCATCTACACGCACGTTTTTGGAGGAGTTTTCTTCCTCATTGATCAAGGTCGGTACTTCTTACTACCCTCCTAGTTATAGCTTCCCTTTTTCCTTTGTTTCTCCTTGTTTTGCTCCACTTATATAGGTGTTATGAGATTGGTGGTATGAATGGTGAATGGAGATGGATGTTGGCGAATGGATGCCGTGTGGATGATGTGATGAACGAATGGGAAAGGGCATTGTACCAATAATGAACATACAAGTGTGATGTGAGCATAACCCACCTAGAAAAGCATGATCTAGGTTTAAGTGAATAATGAACACACCCCATGTTTGATGAAGTGCCAAGGTGAACAAAATAAATGATAAATTAAGGGAACCCATGCTTAATTGCTCTTGAAATTTGTTAGGGTTCATGATAGTGTGTTTCTTACATTTCTTAAAATGCGTCGATTATTACTCACTTAAATTGTTATATGCTATGTTTTGTGAATTACCCCAAATTGCCATATTTAATTCCAAATGCAAGTATGCATACGATCTCACGAGCACGCATGAAATGACGTGATTTACCGATGTTTTAAGTATGGGATGTAGAGGTGGGGCATATCCTAAGATATGTTTCACTTCGATTTGACAAGGGCAAGACAATCATGCATTTCATAGGGAAAGGTCTCCCATCCCCTCGCATGACATGCATAGCATCGCATTACACGCATAGCATAGCATGGCATGACAAGCATAGCATAGCATCACATGACACGGATCACTCTGCATGGCATTACACGCATGGATGCTAGTTGCGATGGGCTATGAACGGCAACTAGGCATTCACATTCCGCATGGATGCTAGTTGCGACGGGCTATGAACGGCAACTAGGCATTCACATTCCGCATGGATGCTAGTTGCGACGGGCTATGAACGGCAACTAGGCATACCCATCTGCATATAGGGTACTAGTTGCGACGGACTATGAACGGCAACTAGGCATGTGAACATGTTTAAATTTTGAACAAGCAAGCATGATACTCGCATGACACGCATAACATGACATGGCACGCATGATGCAAGCATGACAAGCATGACACGGTTAACAAGTTCCCAATCACGCAAAGGGTATTTCAAGTCAAGTCAAGTGCACGATGTTTTCAAGGGTTTTATCAGTCTTTCTGAATGCAAGCATGAATATAAATTGCTTCACTTCCTTGTATGATATAAATTGTTCATGTTCTATATATGCAACTTGCTTCCTACTTTATGTATGCTATCTGTATACTATGACTGTTGGTTAGTATTTAGTACCCGCTGAGTATTCCATGCTCAGCCGTACTTCTTATGTCGGCAGGTTCTGAGGGAGCTGCTGCTCCATTTGATGTTTGTGCTCCTGGTCCATGGGTGGAGGAGGAGTACGTCGAGGAGCCTTTTGAGGAACCTCCCGTAGAGGGTTATCAGTAGGTGGTGTTAGATTCTGAGTGGATTAGCTGTGGGTGAGCATGAGTGATTATATCCATGTATTTTGGCGGGCATGTCCGCACTTTCATTGTTTTGATTTCTTTGTATTAAACTTGGACCATGTGTATATACTTAGAGGTTGTTAGACTTCTGCTGTGTTTTATAGTTATGTTTCCGCTGTCATCCTCTATTGTATATGCTCTGTGGGTTTTTGCAGGTTGGTTTGTCAAGCAAGTCATGTAAGCCATGTTTAGTCGTCCAAAGTTCACTCTAACTCCTAGGGTGGGTTTTGGGTCGCAACAGAAGTGGTATCAAAGCTTAGGCTTTAGGTCTCTAGGGTCACTTAGAATCTTATACCACGGCTTGACAAGAGCATATGTTAGGAAACAAGTTAGGAAGGAAGTGAGTCGGGAACGAGTTTGGTTCCAAGTTTAAGACTAAACTTTAGTCTTAGTCTAAAATGGTTGCTTTAACCAAGTACGGGTCCTAGGTACGCTAGAACACTAAAGTATAAGTATAATGTGATGAATACTCTGATGAATTGATGTGATGTATATTAGTATTATACAACTAATACAAATTGAATTATTGTGAAATGACATTGAAATAAACTGTGGTTTCAAGTTAGACTCATGTGGTGTTATTATTCTCAGGACTTTAGTCATTAGACGGAACACACGGGGTCGTGGACCACATACCAGAGCTTCCTCTTCTTCACGGGATGAGGATGAGCAGCCGGACCTCTCTCAGGTCTTAGGCTCTATTGCTGAGACACTCGCCATATTGGCGGCTCGGCAAGCTATACCTACTCCACCGCCCGCAGCTCCAGTACATCGTACAGCTGGAGTTGAGGCATTCAGGAGATTGAGGCCTCCATCCTTCCATGGGAGTGTGGACCCTCGACTATAGAGGAGGATAGAGTAGTATGGGCAGTTTTCATGCTAGAGGGTGAAGCCCACCATTGGTGGTTGTCCGCATTGAGGACGCGAGATTTGACCATGCAGGGTCAACCTTGGACTTGGGAGGAGTTCTAAGATACTTTTTACAAGAAGTATTTTCCGATCGGTGCACGGGAAAAGAAAGAGAAAGAATTCATCAACCTTGAGCAAGGTTCGATGTCTGTGGCCGCTTATGAGGCCAAGTTCTCAGAATTGTCAAGATTTGCGCCTCATATGGTTGCTACTGAGGCAATGAAGGCGAGAAGATTTGAGCAAGGGCTCAAGGATGTTATTATGGAGAAGGTTTCCGTTTTCAGGCATGCTACCTACCCTGAAGTGGTAGACAAGGCCTTATTGGTCGAGGCCAATTCTGAAGCGGTGTCTAAGAAGAGAGAGTTGGCGAGAGGCCAAACCAGTAGTTCAGCACCTCCAGAGAGGCGGGCTCGTACCGGCCCTTATCAGTATACATGGCCAGCACCACCGATGAGGCCGACTTATGCGGCCCCAGAACCACGGCAGTACGTTCCACAGGCACCTCGACCTTAGGCTCTCCCGGCCCCATGGCCAGTTGCACCTTAGGTGGCGAGATATGCTCCACCTCAGGCCCCTCCTACCCGCACACACGAGGCCTGCCCTTCATGCGGCCGAGGCACCCAGCAGGGGATTGCCTAAGAGCATTGGGTGGATGTTTTCACTGTGGTCGCCAGGGCCACGTGATCAGGGATTGCCCTACCCGGCATTTACCAGGCCAGTCTCAGGGGATTAGGCCACCAGCACGCCCAGCAGGATCATATCAGGCGTCATCTCAGACTACCCGGCCTACACCTTAGTCTCGCCAGGCGAACCAGGGGCGTGTGTTTGCTTTGACAGAGGGTGATGCACTTGCATCTGATGATGTGGTGCAAGGTACGCGTTTGGAGTTATTTTCTTTATTCGTGATTGTTATGTTATGCTATATTATTTGTGTACGTACTCGTATGTTCTATATGTATATATACCTACACGTATACACTGTTGATGCATGGATTAACTCCACTAGCTAAAATTTCAGGAACCCTACTAGTCAATGAGTATTTGGCTCGAGTGTTGATTGATACCGGGTCTACTCATTCGTTTGTCTCACCGAGTTTTTCAGAAGGCTTTTCTGAGGAGCCTAGACAGCTAAAACCGGAGTTAGCAATTTCGACTCCCCTCGGCAAAACAGTATTGGCAGATAAAGTGTATAGAAATAGTGTGGTCCAAGTTGGAAGCCACGAGTTGGCGGTTGATCTCATCGTCCTTGGATTCCAAGACTTTGATGTTATATTGGGAATGGATTGGTTAGCAGCACATCATGGGCATGTAGCTTGCTTTGAGAAGATGGTACTCTTCAAGCCGGTAGAAGGAAAACCATTTCACTTTCGGGGGTTGAAGGGTAGAGATATCGCTCGTTTTGCGGCGTTGAGCTTAACTAACCCCGAGGTAAATAACTCATCGACAATTCCAGTTGTGAGTGAATTCCTAGATGTGTTTCCAGAGGAGTTGCCAGGATTACCTCCAGACAGGGAGATTGAGTTTGTGATCGAGCTTGCACCAGGCACAGCTCCCATCTTTCGAGCTCCGTATAGAATGGCCCCGGTTGAACTTAAGGAGTTGAAGACTCAATTGGAGGAATTACAAGGCATTGGTTTCATTCGACCAAGTGTCTCACCGTGGGGTGCCCCGGTGTTGTTTGTTAAGAAGAAAGATGGTTCGATGCGGATGTGCGTCGATTTCCGGTAATTGAACAAGGTCACTATAAAGAATAGGTATCCATTGCCTAGAATTGATGATTTGTTCGATCAGTTGAAGGGAGTGAGATTTTTCTCAAAGATAGATCTTCGATCGGGTTATCACCAGTTGAAGATTAAGGCGGAAGATGTTCCCAAAACTGCTTTCAGGACTCGGTATGGACACTACGAGTTCTTGGTGATGCCTTTTGGACTCACGAACGCGCCGACAGCCTTTATGGATTTGATGAACCGGGTGTTTCGGCCATATCTTGATAGGTATGTGATTGTATTTGTTGATGACATTTTGGTCTATTCCCAGACAAGGGAAGATCACACACGCGACCTACGCCTTGCTTTGGAAATGCTAAGAGAGCACAAGCTATACGCTAAACTTAGCAAGTGTGAGTTTTGGTTGGAAGAGGTGGCATTCCTAGGCCACGTTGTTTCTGCAGAAGGTATCTCGGTAGATCCGAAGAAGATCGAAGCAGTTATGAGTTGGGCGAAGCCCAAGAGTGTTACAGAGATACGCAGCTTCCTTGGGTAGGCAGGTTACTACAGGAGATTTGTAGAGGGTTTCTCTAGCCTTGCAGCACCGCTTACTTACTTGACAAGGAAGAATGCAAAGTTTGTATGGAGCGACAAGTGTGAGATCAGTTTCACGGAACTGAAGAAGAGGCTTACTACAGCTCCTGTCCTTACAGTGCCATCGGACCTCTTGGGTATGAGGTGTACAGTGATGCCTCACACGTTGGACTTGGATGTGTGCTTATGCAACACAAGAAGGTCATTGCCTATGCATCGAGGTAATTGAAGGAGCATGAGAAGAATTACCCCACGCACGACTTAGAGCTTGCCGCAGTCGTATTTGCACTCAAGATCTGGCGACATTACTTATACGGGGTGGAATTCTATGTGTATACGGACCACAAGAGCCTCAAGTACCTCTTTTCCCAAAAGGAATTGAATCTAAGGCAACGGCGTTGGATGGAATTTCTGAAGGACTATGATTGTACCATTCAATACCACCCGGGTAAAGCAAATGTAGTGGCTGATGCTTTGAGTAGAAGACCTCAGGGGTTGTTAGCACACATGTTGGTTCAAGAATGGAAGCTACTAGAAGATTTGGCAAATCTGGACATCAGTGTGAATAACTCTGTCCATGGTCCTACCTTGGCAAATGTTACGGTTCGGCCGTACATTATAGATTTGATCCAAGAATATCAAGCCATGGATGCGGAATTGTTGGCTTTCCGGGACAAGGAAGTTGCCAAGGGCAGTGAAGACTTTTCTCTCACTAGTCGGGGTGCTATCAAATTCAAGGGAAGGCTGTGCGTCCCAGCCAATGCAGATCTTCGAAGAGAGATTTTGGATGAAGCACACCGTTTGAAGTACACAGTGCATCCAGGGGGTACAAAGATGTACCGGAACCTCAAGAGTCACTTTTGGTGGTGGAATATGAAGAGGGAGGTTGCGGAATATGTAGCACGGTGCTTGGTGTGTCAACAGGTGAAAGCAGAACACATGCGGCCCGCAGGTCTATTACAGTCCCTTCCGATTCCTGAGTGGAAATGGGAGAACATATCCATGGATTTCATAGTTGGCTTGCCAAAGACGGCAAGGGGCTCAGATGCGATATGGGTAGTAGTGGATCGTTTGACGAAGTCCGCTCACTTCTTGCCTTACCGAACTACTTTCAACTCTAGTCAGTTAGCCGCTTTGTACATCAAGGAAGTGGTGAGGTTGCATGGAGTGCCCGTTAGTATTGTGTCAGATCAGGATCCAAGATTCACATCACGATTCTGGAAAAGCTTCCAGGAGGCTATGGGTTCCCGACTTGATTTCAGCACCGTTTTTCATCCACAGATGGATGGACAAACCGAGAGAGTGAACCAAGTCATTGAAGACATGCTTCGGGCTTGTATGTTGGATTTCAGAGGCAGTTGGGAAGAGCACTTGCCTTTGGTTGAATTCGCCTATAATAACAGCTATCAGGCGAGTATCCAAATGGCACCATTTGAGGCCTTGTATGGGCGAAGTTGTAGGTCTCCTCTCTATTGGGATGAGGTAGGAGAAAGGAAAGTACTTGGTCCAGAGTTGATTGAGCAAACTGCAAACACAGTTAAGATCATTCGGGATTGATTGAAAGCCGCTCACGATCGCCAGAAAAGTTATGCGGACACGCGCCGTAGGGACTTGGAATTTCAAGTAGGGGATCAAGTTTTTGTGAAAGTATCTCCTAGCAATGGGATCATGAGATTTGGAAAGCGAGGCAAGCTCAGTCCTCGGTATGTTGGGCCTTTTGAGATTATCACGCGAGTTGGTGAGGTTGCTTACAGGGTAGCTCTCCCACCTCACATGGCTGCAGTTCACAACGTCTTCCATGTGTCTATGCTTCGGAAGTACATTGCGGATCCTTCGCATGTCATAGACTTGGAACCGTTGGAGATTCGAGAGGACCTCACCTTGATTGAAAAGCCGGTTCAGATTTTGGATCGAAGAGATCAAGTGCTTCGCAACAAGACAATCCCTTTGGTTCTTGTGCAATGCCAACACCATGCTCGGGAAGAAGCTACATGGGAGCGTGAAGCCGAAGTCAAAGCGAAGTACCTAGAATTATTTGAATGAGTTTTTGTATAAGTTTGTATATGACTTGTAATTTTATTTTTCGTTTGTAATGCAAGTAGCGTCTAAATTTCGAGGACGAAATTTTTGTAAGGGGGGGAGGATGTAGAGCCCCGGACCTTTTCACATTTAATGCATGACACTTTCGTTACCATTTTTCCTTTAAAGAGGAATAATTAATAAATAAGGAAGAAATTGGAAATTCCGAAACGTTAGAAATGTTCGTTTTAGAAGTACGAACCCAACGCAAGTTGAATCGTCAAAATCGGATGAACGAGTCAAAAGTTATGGCCAAAACAGTCTGGACCTGTAGGTAACCGATCGCTCGGTCCATAGAGCGATCGATCGGTCCAAAACCGATCGATCGGTAGCTATCGACTGGTCAAGATTTTTGTATGGGGAAATTTTCCAGAGAGTTGATTTTTGGTCGAGAGCTCGGTCAACACACCGATCGCTCGGTAGGCAACCGATCGATCGGTCATGAACACCGATCGCTCGGTACTCGCATTTTTGCAGAAATTTCAGTAAGGGTATTATGGTCTTTTGGTCGGTTCACTCTTACCTTAAGAGTTTAACCCGAGCCTTTAGGGTTCGTTCATAACCCTTAGAGTATTTTGAGTGTTAGAGGGAGGGGAGAAGGGTTTCCAAACCTAGGGTTTTGCTTTGGAGGAGAAATCAAAGGGGCTTCAAGACCCACAATCATCCTCAAGCTCATTTTTCTTCAAGATCAAGGTTCAAGCTCGTGAGGAGCACTTTCCCCAAGCTAGGGCAGCATCTACACGCACGTTTTTGGAGGAGTTTTCTTCCTCATTGATCAAGGTCGGTACTTCTTACTACCCTCCTAGTTATAGCTTCCCTTTTTCCTTTGTTTCTCCTTGTTTTGCTCCACCTATATAGGTGTTATGAGATTGGTGGTATGAATGGTGAATGGAGATGGATGTTGGCGAATGGATGCCGTGTGGATGATGTGATGAACGAATGGGAAAGGGCATTGTACCAATAATGAACATACAAGTGTGATGTGAGCATAACCCACCTAGAAAAGCATGATCTAGGTTTAAGTGAATAATGAACACACCCCATGTTTGATGAAGTGCCAAGGTGAACAAAATAAATGATAAATTAAGGGAACCCATGCTTAATTGCTCTTGAAATTTGTTAGGGTTCATGATAGTGTGTTTCTTACATTTCTTAAAATGCGTCGATTATTACTCACTTAAATTGTTATATGCTATGTTTTGTGAATTACCCCAAATTGCCATATTTAATTCCAAATGCAAGTATGCACACGATCTCACGAGCACGCATGAAATAACGTGATTTACCGATGTTTTAAGTATGGGACGTAGAGGTGGGGCATATCCTAAGATATGTTTCACTTCGCTTTTGACAAGGGCAAGACAATCATGCATTTCATAGGGAAAGGTCTCCCATCCCCTCGCATGACATGCATAGAATCGCATGACACGCATAGCATAGCATGGCATGACACGCATAGCATAGCATCACATGACACGCATCACTCTGCATGGCATTACACGCATGGATGCTAGTTGCGACGGCAACTAGGCATTCACATTCCGCATGGATGCTAGTTGCGACGGGTTATGAACGGCAACTAGGCATACCCATCTGCATATAGGGTACTAGTTGCGACGGACTATGAACGGCAACTAGGCATGTGAACATGTTTAAATTATGAACGAGCAAGCATGATACTCGCATGACACGACATGGCACGCATGATGCAAGCATGACAAGCATGACACGGTTAACAAGTTCCCAATCACGCAAAGGGTATTTCAAGTCAAGTCAAGTGCACGATGTTTTCAAGGGTTTTATCAGTCTTTTTGAATGCAAGCATGAATATAAATTGCTTCACTTCCTTGTATGATATAAATTGTTCCTGTTCTATATATGCAACTTGCTTCCTACTTTATGTATGCTATCTGTATACTATGACTGTTGGTTAGTATTTAGTACCCGCTGAGTATTCCATGCTCAGCCGTACTTCTTATGTCGGCAGGTTCTGAGGGAGCTGCTGCTCCATTTGATGTTTGTGCTCCTAGTCCATGGGTAGAGGAGGAGTACGTCGAGGAGCCTTTTGAGGAACCTCCCGTAGAGGGTTATCAGTAGGTGGTGTTAGATTCTGAGTGGATTAGCTGTGGGTGAGCATGAGTGATTATATCCATGTATTTTGGCGGGCATGTCCGCACTTTCATTGTTTTGATTTCTTTGTATTAAACTTGGACCATGTGTATATACTTAGAGGTTGTTAGACTTCCGCTGTGTTTTATAGTTATGTTTCCGCTGTCATCCTCTATTGTATATGCTCTGTGGGTTTTTGCAGGTTGGTTTGTCAAGCAAGTCATGTAAGCCATGTTTAGTCGTCCAAAGTTCACTCTAACTCCTAGGGTGGGTTTTGGGTCGCGACAGGAAGACTAACAAACCTCTATGTATATATACACACATGATCCAACTTTGATACAAAAGATACAACATGCCCGCCAAAATTACATGAATATATTCGCTCATGCTCACCCCCAGCTATTCGCTCAGAATCTACCACCTCTAATAATAACCCTCTACCGGAGGTTCCTCCACAAGTTCCTCGACATACTCTTCTTCTACCCAAGGGTTCGGAGCACAGATATCAAAAGGAGCAGTCGCTTCGCTATTACCTACCGACATAAAAAGTACAGCTGAGCATGGAATACTCAACGTGTACCAAATGCTAACCAACAGTCATAGTACAGCAAAAATGATATATATATAAAGCAGGAAGCAGTTAATCTCATAACAGGAAAGTAAAGCAGTTTATAGTCATGCTTGCATTTCGTAAAAGCCGATAAAACCCTTGAAAATATCGTGCACTTGATTTGACTCAAATTACCCTTTTCGTGCTTGAAAACTTGTCTTGTCTGTCTTGTCTTGTCGTATCATGTCGTGTCATGCGTGTCATGCCATGTCATACTTGCTTGGAAAAGTAAACGTGTTCATGCTACTTGTGAGGGAAGGGAGACCCTTCTTCCTAAATGCTCATGCTTGCCATGCCATGTCTCTTGCTTGCTTGGAAAATAAACTACTTGTGAGGGAAGGGAGACCCTTCTTCCTAAAATGCTCATGCTTGTCTTATTCTTGTCAAAAGCGAGGTAAAACATATCGTAGGATATGTCCCACCTCCAATTATCGTTCTTGAAAAACCTCGGTAAATAATGTCATGCATGCCGTGCTCGTGGAATCGTGTACATACTTGCATTTGAATTTAAATATGACAATTGGGTAAATTACAATACATATAACATCAATAATTTGAGCAAATCAATATTCATGCAATTTATAGAAAACAAGAAAGCACATTATCATAGGCCCTAGCAATTTCCATAAACTTTATGCATGCATTTCTTAATTTCAACTCATTTTATTCACCTTGGAATTTCATCAGACATGTGGTGTGTACATTATTTGTTAAACCTATCATATGATTTACTAGATGCTCACATCACACATGTATGTTCATTATGGATACAATGCCCTTCCCATTTCATTCATCACAACCATACACATGACATCCATTCGCCCAAATCCATCCTCACACAACCATTCCATTCACATCCCAATAGGTTCATACTTTAGGAAAACAATAAAAGGAAGGAAAGAATGGGGGATATGACCTAGGAGGGTAGCAAAAGGTACCGACCTTGTATAGAGGAAGAAACCCTTTACAAAAACGTGCGTGAGTTGCTGCCCGAGCTTGGAGAATGTGCTCTAGGAGTGCTTGAGCCTTGATCTTGAAGGAAAACGAGCTTAAGGTGATTGTGGTTTCACAACCCCTTTGATTTCTCCCCAAATGTAAACCCTAGGTTAGGAAACCCCTTTTCTCTTCTCTCCTTATCTCTCAAATCTCCTAAGTGTTGAGAATGAGCCCTAAAGAATCGGACAGACCTTATATGTAAAGGGTATAATACCCAAATGCCGAAAAAACCCTTAATGAAATTCTGCAAAAATGTGAAGACCGAGCAATCGGTGGTTATGACTGATCGATCGGTTGCCTACCGTGCAACCGGTGATATTGACCGAGCTCTCGGTCAAAAACGAGCTCTCTGAAAATTTCCCAATACAAAAAAGTTAACCCGTCGATAGCCTCCGATCGATCGGTTGTGGACCGATCGATCGGTTGTGGACCAATCGATTGCTACAATGGACCGAGCGATCGGTGGTCTGCAGGTTTTTGACATTGAGTCCATTTTTCACCCATTCCCACTATTTGGATCCATTCTACTTCTATTCTAACATCTTCTAAACTTGACTAGGACCTCTTTAAAGCTTATAGGCTTTATGAAATAATTTATATAATTAATTATAGCATTCTTGACACAATTCCATCGAAGTTTCAAATTCTTATTTCATGAAATTGAGGTTACAAGACACCATGCCTTGACACACATCCCAAGGCATATACAAAAAGTTTCCGGGCTCTACATGCGGACACTCGCCGTAGAGGTCTGGAATTCCAAGTTGGGGATCGGGTCTTTGTGAAGATTTCTCCGAGTCAAGGAATCATGCGAATGGGGAAGAAAGGAAAGCTCAGCCCTAGGTACGTGGGTCCAGTTGAGATCATCACTCGGGTTGGTGAGGTTGCTTACAGGGTGTAGCACTACCACCTCACATGGCAGCGGTCCATAATGTATTTCACATCTCTATGCATAGGAAATACATTCCGGATCCATCACACGTCATTGCTCTTGATCTTGTGGAGATTAGAGAGCATCTCACTTTGGTTGAGCAACCAGTTCAAATCTTGGATCGTCGAGATCAAGTCTTGTGTAACAAGACTATCCCTTTAGTCCTTGTGAGATGGCAGCATCATTCCAAGGAAGAAGCTATGTGGGAATGAGAAGCCGAAGTGAAGGAAAAGTACCCTCACTTGTTTGAGTAGTTTTCTTCGTTGATTTGTATGTATTTTGTTTTGTTGTACTTTTGGTGTCATTCTAATTTCAAGGAAGAAATTCTTGTAAGGGGGAGGGATGTAGAACCCCGAATCCGCATTTCACTAAGTAGTAAATAGTATGTGAATAGTGCTCAAGTATGGTTTTGTACACTAATGGGCCTTATGATAATATACGTGTTTGGACTTATGGCGTGTATGTTTTAATAGGTCTATATATCCTTAAGGAGTGTGTTTAGAGCATAAAAGGTGTTGGAAGTGGGATTGGAAAAGATCCAAGTAGTGAAAACAAGGATTTACAACAAAACAGGGGACCACCGATCGCTCGGTGATAACCTCTGATTGACCAATCTAATACCGATTGCTCGGTAGCCTATCAAACGGTTAACTTTTTTGTATGGGGGAAAATTTCAGAGAGGGTTTTTTCAACCAATCGACCGGTTGAAACCACCGATCGACCGGTCAGTCACCGATCGATCGGTCATAAGCAGATTTTCTTCATTAAGGGTGTTTAAGACTTTAGCCACTACCCTTTGCCTATATAAGGGTTGGGTTTGTGCCTTAGGGTTTCAGAAACCCTTTGTGCCCTATTTGGAGAGCTTTTGAAGAGGAAGAAGAAGGAGTGAGCTAGGAGTTGCACAAGCTTGAAGGAAGATCAAGATCCTTCCATTCTTTTGGTGTTTCTCAACAAAGAACTCAAGTTCTTCAAGTGTTCCAAGCTTTTGGAATCAAAATCATTGATTTCACCAAGGTAGATACACTCTACTACCAATCTTGCAATACTACTAGTTACCTTGGGTTGTTCTTTTTATTATCTATTATATATGTACCTTGATTTGTTATGTGGTGAAAGGTTGTGTTATACTTGGATGTAAGTTATCATTAAGATGCACTCTAAGTGTTTGATGTAATGCCTCTAAGAGTTTTTGGGTGTAAAAATATGCTAGTACTCTTTTATGCTCATATGCTCACATGAACCGATGTTTTCCATGGATTTTTCAAAGTTACAAAAGGGGTTTTCAATAAATGACTTATAAGGAATGATTCTAAGCAACTCTATGATTCGTCTAAGATCGGTTCATAAGCTCTAAGGATCATGATACATACTCACAAGAACTCCATGATATCTCTAAGATCGTCTCACAAGCTCTAAGGATCACAAATAAAATACTCTAAGATCTCTATGGTATTAGCTCTATGATTTTGCTCTATGCTCTATGTCTCTACGGATTATAAATGACTCTAAGTAACTCTATGAACTCTAAGAACTCACAAGACTATGATTATCGCTTGACTCACATGATATTGGCTTTGGTTTTGGTTTTGGATCTCATCTCACATGCTATTTCACGGTTTTCACGCTTTGACATATTTTATGGATTTCGTTCTCCATGATTCGCATGCTCTATGTCTATTGCTTATTATTAGTAGTTTGTATACGCTGAGTATTCCACGCTCAGCCGATAATTGTTATCATCGGCAGGTGCTCGGGTTCCTTTTGATCTATGTGGTACGGAGCCTTAGGTAGAGGAAGAGTACTACGATCCGGAGCCTTCCATGGATCATTACCAAGATGATGGTTCTTTAGATAGGTGTCGTGACTTCGATTTCTGTTGATCGACAGTAGTTGGAAAGATACTTGATATTTTGTTATGTGAGAGTGGGACTTGTCCACTCCACTCTACCCTTTTTGGACAAATTCATACACAGTTGTATTTTGTTGGTTCACGTTTGGACCAAGTTATAAGAGTGTTGCCTTGCTTTCGCTATGTTAGGGTATTTTGTTTCCGCTGTGCATTGTATATTGTTTCCGCTATGTTGTCTGTGTACTCTGACATGTTTCCATATGTGTCTTATGTATCATATCGGAGGTATGATACGGCGGTCACAAGTCAAAGTATCCCTAACTCCTAGGGGGTATTTTGGGTCGCGACAAGGGCTAAGTTTCTCCTCTTTCCGAACCTCATGATTTCCTAACTCGAAAAAATCTTCATAAAGATCTGATCCCCAACCTGCAATTCCAAGTCTCTGTGGTGAGTGTCTGCATAGCTCTTCTGCATGTCTTGGGTAGTCTCCAACCTTTCCTGAATGATCCTGACTCTCTCAGCTGTCATCTCGATCAACTTAGGATCAAAAAAAATTTCTATCTCTAACCTCATCCCAGTAGAAAGGAGACCTGCAACTTCATCCATACAAGGCCTCGAAAGGTGCCATCTGGATGCTCGACTGGTAACTATTGTTGTAGGCCAACTCAACCAGCTGCAAATGATCCTCGCAACTGTCTTGGAAGTCTGACATGTAAGATTTGAGCATATCCTCAATCACATGGTTCACCCTCTCGGTCTACCCATCAGTCTGAGGATGAAAGGCGGTACTGAAGTCCAAATTGGAACCCATACCGCTCTGAAAAGTCTTCTAGAAACTAGAAGTAAACCTCGGATCCATATCTGACACAATACTAATTGGCACCCCATATAGACAAACCACCTCCTTGGTGTATAAGGCCACAAGCTGGCTCATACTAGACGTAGGTCGATAGGGTAGGAAATGCGCAGACTTTGTCAACCGATCAACTATAACCTAGATAGCATCGGAGCCCCTTGTCGTCCTTGGCAAGCCAACTATAAAATCTATTAAGATATTCTCCCATTTCCATTCTAGAATAGGGAGGGGCTATAAAAGACCTGTAGGCCTCTGATGCTCAGCCTTGACCTGCTGGCACACCGAATATCTCGACACATACTCTGTGACTTCCTTCTTCATGTTCTGGAACCAATAGTACCCCTTGAGGTTTTGGTACATCTTCGTACCCCCAGGATGTACCGTATACTTGGACCAGTGGGCTTAGTCCAAGATCTCATGTCTAAGCTTTTCGTCAGTCGGAACACACAATCTTTCTTTGAATGTGATTGCACAATTCCTATTCAAGGAGAACTCCTGATTGCCACTGCTAACAGACTTGTCCCTATACGCAAGTAATTCAGCATCTGACTCCTATAACTCTCGAATCCAATTCAGAATATAGGGCCTAACAGTAATGTTAGCCATGACTGGCCCAAAAGTAGGAATACTGAAGCTGGTATCGAGGTTTGCCATAACCTCCAAAAACTTCCACTCTTGGACCATCACGTGAGCCATGTACCCAGAAGACTTCTTGCTCAGAGCATCTGCTACCACATTTGCCTTACCCGGGTGGTACTGGATAGTGCAATCATAATCCTTCAGAAACTCCACCCATCAACATTGCCTCAAATTTAGCTCCTTCTGGAAAAATAGATACTTCAAGCTCTTGTGATCAGTGAACACATCGAAGTACTCCGCATAAAGGTAGTGACGCCAAATCTTCAGTGCAAAGACAATTGCAGCAAGCTCTAGATCCTGCATAGGATAGTTCTTCTTGTGGTTCTTCAACTGTCAGGAAGCATTGGCAATGACTTTCCCATGTTGCATTAGAACACATCCTAGCCTGATAAGTGATGCATCACTGTATACTACGAAACCGCCGCTCCCAGATGGAACTGTGAGAACAGGGGCCATAGTAAACTTCTTCAACTCTATGAAGCTTTCTTCACATCTATCACTCCAAGTGAACTTAGCATTCTTCTGCGTGAGATAAGTAAGTGGAGCTGCAGGCCGGAAAACCCCTCTACAAACCTCCTGTAATACTCTGCCAAGCCGAGAAAACTATGAATCTCGATAACACTCTTTGGCCTCTCCTAGTTCATCACTGCCTCTATCTTTGCAGATTTGACTGAGATACCTTCGGCAGATACCACGTGACCTAAGAACACCATCTTCTCCAACCAAAACTTGCACTTTCTCAACTTAGCATATAGGTTATGCTCTCGAAGAGTCTCAAGTGTAAGGCAGAGGTCTCTCTCATGATCCTCCCATGTTTTGGAGTACACAAGAATATCATCGAAAATACGATCACACATCAATCGAGAGATGGTCTGAATACCCTGTTCATCAAGTCCATCAAAGCAGTCGGCGCATTAGTCAGACCAAAAGGCATGACCAGGAACTTGTAGTGTCCATACTGAGTCCTAAAGGAAATATTGGAAACATCTTTAGCCTTGATCTTCAACTGATGGTATCCAAATCAAAGATAATTCTTCGAGAAGAACTTCACTCCCATCAGTTGGTCAAAGTTGGTCAAACAGATTGTCTATCCGAGGCAATGGATAATGATCCTTGATCGTGACTTTATTTAGCAGCCTATAGTCGATGTACATCCTCATAGACCCATCTTTCTTCTTCACGAAGAGAACAGGAGCTCCCCATGGTGAAAAACCCGGCCGGATGAAACCAAGCTTCTGCAACTCCTCTAACTGCTCCTTAAGCTCAATAAGCGTCATCCTGTATAGAGCCCTAGAAATCGGAGCCATGCCTGGAGTAAGCTCGATGGCGAACTCTATCACCCGATGAGGAGGCAATCCCGGTAAGTCCTCCGGGAATACATCCATGTACTCACTCACAACTGGGATGGCTGAGGAGTCACTTTCCTCTAAGACCGAAAGACTAAGGGCTACAAAGCCGGCAATATCACTCCTCCGTAGCCCTCAGAAGTGAAATAGCTTCACCCCAACTGGTTGGAAGTTCACCATCTTCTCAAAACACGTCACATGCCCGTGGTGAGTCGAAATCCAATCCATCCCGAGAATGACATCGAAGTCTAAATCTTGAAACTCAAGAATGATCAGATCGACTGATAACTCATACTGCCCAACTTGTACTATACCGTCCCGATACACCTTGTCTGCATCAACAGACTTACCGAGCGGAGTCAAAATAGACAACTCCTGAGATAGTCGACTTGACTCTGAAGTAAAGCCCATGGTGAAGCTAGGCGAGACAAATGAATGTGCTGATCCAATGTCAATCAACACACGCACTAAGCACTCGCTAATGACCAAGGCACACAAATATTTAAACTAACTTACGTTAATAAATTTCACAAGTCACACATATTATATAAGTAACACGTTGTACTCATAGGCAATCATATAGTACATATATAACATCAAAATTTTATAACTGGAATAACTTTGACTTGAGCGTGCTTTGCACAACATCATCTGATGCATGTGCGTCCTGTTCTATCATGGTGAAATCCTGACCTTAGTTTGTCTGACGAGGCGGCTAGGTGGGCTGTAGAGGCCTAGAAACCTGTGAAGACTCATGTGTGAAGTCTGCCTGACTAGATGTCTGACTCCCTACGGCCTGGTGTCACGACCCAAAATACCCCCTAGGAGTTAGGGATACTTTGACTCGTGACCGCCGCATCATACCTTCATATGATACGCAAGGCACGCATAGAAACCTGTCAGAGTACACAAATATACATAGCGGAAACAATTTCAACTACATAGCAGAACAACTAACAATAATTTCTCCTATTACTCGGTCCAATTTTGAACCAACAGAATACACGTAATAATATCCAAAATGTGGAGTGGACAGGTCCCACTCTCACTTAGCAAAATATCATGTCTTTCTAACTACTATCGTCAACAAAAATTGAAGCCGCGACTCCTATCTAACGAACCATCGTCCTTATAGTGATCCATGGCAGGCTCCGGCTCCAGCTTGTAGTACGCCTCCTCTATCCATGGCTTAGGAGCATGTGCAACCACAGAACTTACCGAAGTCAACAATTCGGCTGAGTGTGGAATACTCAGTGTATACAAACTACTAAATAACATTACTATAAACATCAAGGACAACATATGCATTTATCAGAACAAAACAGGCAAAAGCAAAGTAGAACGAATATGTAACGTAAAGCAGTTCGTAAAACAGATAGCATGTGAGCAATTCTTTTCAAGGCACATATCATTGAGCATTTCACTAACCATAGACTTTGAGTCATAACAAATCCGATACTTAGAGTGATTCACAAAACTGATAACAAAGCGATAATTTACAAGCTAGGAGATAGACTCCCTTGAGTTCAAAACGAAATGATACTTTACAAGCAAGGCGGTCCCTTAAGAACACCCTTGAGTTCAAAATCAAGCGATACTTTACAAGCAAGGAGGTAAACTCCCTTGAGTCAAAATTGAAGCGATACTTTACAAGCAAGGAGGTAAACTCCCTTGAGTTCAAAACAAAGCGATACTTTATAAGCAAGGAGGTAAACTCCCTTGAGTTCAAAACAAAGCCATACTTTACAAGCAAGGAGGGAAAATCCCTTGAGTTCAAAACAAAGCGATACTTTACAAGCAAGGAGGTAAACTCCCTTGAGTCAAAATCAAAGCGATACTTTACAAGCAAGGCCTAAGCCCTTGAATCCCGAAAATCATTCTTGGAGCGAAAATCCACTTTTGAGAAAAACCACTTTTAGCAAAACCATACTTGGAAACCTTAACTTAAAACAAAAACCCTTTTGAGCCACAATTAACTTATGAACTTGATAAAAACACTTTTCTTGTGAGAAATCATCTAATCATGTGTGACTTGTGAACATAGAGTGCATATGGTACTTGTGAGCATCATGTGGACTTAAAAAGCTTGTAGACATAGTATCATATACATAGAACTCAATACTAGTGATAACTTACATCTCATAGCAACTTAGGAATATATTTAAACATAAGATCCCTTAGAGGCATTTAACCAACCACATAGAGTGCATAATAATACTAGTTTACATCCAAGTATAAAATCAACATCCAATTAACCCAAGAGCATACTTAAATCATGGTTTTCTTAAGAGGAAGGGTACATGATAAGTAGTAGAGCATTTCTACCTTGGTGAAATCAATGATTTTGATTCCAAAAGCTTGGAACACTTGAAGACTTCAAGTTCTTGGCTAAGAAACACCAAAAGAAGGAAGGATCTTGATCTCCCTTCAAGCTTGAGCAACAACCTAGCTTCTCCCCTTCTTCTCCTCTCAAACCTCTCTCAAAATAATGCACAAAGGGTTTATGAAACCCTAAGGCATGAATCCAGCCTTTATATAGGCAAAGGGTAGTGGCTAAAGACTTAAAAACCCTTAATGAAGAAATCTGCGTATAACCGATCTATCGGTGGTAAAGACCGAGCGATCGGTGGCTGACCGGTCGATCGGTGGTTTCAACCGAGCGATCGGTAGAAAATACCCTTTCTGGAATTTTTCCCCATACAAATTAGTTAACCGTTCGATAGCTACCGATCGATCGGTAGCTGACCGGTCGATCCGTGGTTATCACCGAGTGATCGGTGCTCCCCTATTTTGTTGCAAAACCCTATTTTCACTACTTGGATCTTCTCTAATCCCATTTCCAACACCTTTTATGCTTTAAACACACTCCTTAACGACATGTAGACCTATTAAAACATGCACGCCATAAATCCAAACATTTTCATTAGTGTAAAGCCCATTTGTGTACAAGACCTTACTTGGGCACTATTCACATACTATTCACTACTTAGTGAAATGAAGATTTGGGGTTTTACATCCTCCCCCCTTACAAGAATTTCATCCTCGAAATTAGAATGACACCAAAAGCCTAACAATAACAAAATACATACAAGCCAACGAAGAAAACTACTCAAACAAGTGAGGGTACATTTCCTTCACTTCGACTTCTCGCTCTCATGTAGCCTCTTCCTTGGAATGATGCTGCCATTTCACAAGGACAAGTGGAATAGGCTTGGTGCGCAAGACTTGATCTCGACGATCCAAGATCTGAGCCAGTTGCTCAACCAAAGTGAGACACTTGGCCGGATGAAGCCAAGGCCCTGTAATTTTTCCAACTGCTCCTTTAAGTCTTTAAGCTCGATAGGGGTCATCCTAAACTGAGCCTTAGAAATCGGAGCCGTGCCTGCAGCTAGCTCCATTGCAACTGGATTGCCCGATCAGGATGTAATCCCTGTATGGTCTCCTGAAAACATCCATATACTTACACACAACCGGAATGGATGTGGAGTCTCATACTTCGACATTCGCGAGACTGAGTGTAGAGCCCCAAAACTTTTTGTATATGCCTCGGGATGTGTATCAAGGCATGGTGTCTTGTAATCTCAATTTCATGAAATAAGAATTTGAAACTTCGATGGAATTGTGTCAAGAATGCAATAATTAATTAGATAAATTATTTAATAAAGCCTATAAGCTTTAAAGAGGTCCTAGTCAAGTTTAGAAGATATTAAAATAGAAGTAGAATGGGTCCCAATAGTAGGAATGGGTGAAAAATGGACTCAGTGTCAAAAACCTGCAGACCATCGATCGCTTGGTCCATTGTAGCGATCGATCGGTCCACAACCGATCGATTGGAGGCTATCGACTGGTTAACTTTTTGACCAATCGCTCGGTCAAGAACAACGATCGCTAGGTAGGCAACCGATCGATCAGTCATAACCACCGATCGCTCGGTCCCCCGAGTTTTGCAAAAATTTCAGTAAGGGTGTTTTCGTCTTTTGGGTGTTTCACTCACGCCTTAAAGGCTTTGCTCGAGCATTTGAGGGTTCATAAACCCAAAGTAGAGACCTTGAGAGATAGAGAGAAAAGAGAAGGAGATTTCTAAACCTAGGGTTTGCTTTTGAGAAGAAATCAAAGGGTTTGAAGACCCTAGATCACTTCAAGCTCGTGTCTCTTCAAGTTCAAGGTTCAAGCTCGTGAGGATTACGCTCTCCAAGCTAGGGCAACAACTCACGCACGTTTTTGCAAGGGGTTTCTTCCCTCATTTGTCAAGGTCGGTACCTTTTACTACCCTCCTAGTTCATATCCCCCATTCTTTCCTTCTTTTTTTGTTTTTCTAAAGTATGAAGCTATTGGGATG
This sequence comes from Tetracentron sinense, assembly GCA_015143295.1. NCBI lineage: Eukaryota > Viridiplantae > Streptophyta > Magnoliopsida > Trochodendrales > Trochodendraceae > Tetracentron > Tetracentron sinense. The sequence continues at coordinate 31,690,100 of CM026558.1, read as the reverse complement.
TGAATGGAATGGTTGTGTGAGGATAGATTTGGGCGAATGGATGCCATGTGAATGACGTGATGAATGAAATAGGGAGGGCATTGTACCACTAATAAACCTACGAGTATGTTGTGAATATAAATCCACCTAGAAAAGCATGAAATAGGTTTGATCAATAATGTACACACCCCATGTTTGATGAAATGCCAAGGCGAATAAAATGAATTGTAAATTAAGAAAATACATGCATAATTTCTTATGGAATTGCTAGGGCTTATGATAGTGTGATTATTTACTTTCCCTAAAATGGCATGAATATTGACTTGCTCAAATTATTGATGTCTTACGTATTGTGAATTACCCAAATGTCATATTTAATTCCAAATGCAAGTATGTACACGAGATCTCACAAACACGGCATGCATGACATGGTTTACCGGCATTTTCAAGAACGAGATTTAGAGGTGGGACATATCCTACAATATGTTTTACCTCACTTTTGGCAAGAACAAGACTAGCATGCATAAGAAGGGTCTCCCTTTCCTCACAAGTAGTTTATTTTTCAAGCAAGCAAGATAAATGGCATGGCAAGAATGATTATTTAGGAAGAAGGGTCTCCCTTCCCTCACAAGTAGTTTATTTTCCAAGCAAGCAAGATACATGGTATGGCAAGCATGAGCATTTAGGAAGAAGGGTCTCCCTTCCCTCACAAGTAGTTTATTTTCCAAGCAAGCAAGATACATGGCATGGCAAGAATGAGCATTTAGGAAGAAGGGTCTCCCTTCCCTCACAAGTAGTTTATTTTCCAAGCAAGCAAGATACATGGCATGGCAAGCATGAGCATTTAGGAAGAAAGGTCTCCCTTCCCTCACAAGTAGCATGAACACGTTTACTTTCCAAGCAAGCATGACATGGCATGACACGCATGACACGACATGATACGACAAGACAAGACAGACAAGACAAGATTTCAAGCACGCAACAAGTATTTTAAGTCAAGTCAAGTGCACGACTATTTCAAGAGGTTTTATCGGCTTTTCTGCGATGCAAGCATGAATATAAATTGCTTTACTTCCTTGTTATGATATGAAGTGTTTCCAGCGTTATAATATGAATTGTTCTTTGCTTTATATATTGCTATGGTTATGCTATGACTGTTGGTTAGTATTTGGTACACGCTAAATATTCCATGCCCAGCCGTACTTCTTATGTCGGCAGGTGATAGCGGAGCGGCTGCTCCTTTTGATATCTATGCTCTGAGCCCATGGGTGGAGGAGGAGTACATTGAGGAGCCTGTGGAGGAACCTCAGGTCAAGGGCTACTATTAGGTTGTGGTAGATTCTGAGTGAATAGCTGTGGGTGAGCATGAGTGAATATATTCATGTAATTTTGGCGGGCATGTCCGCACTTTCTTTCGTGTATCTTTTGTATTAAACTTGGATCATGTGTGTATATATACATAGAGGTTTATTAGTCTTTCGCTATGCCACGTTAGAATATGTTTCCGCATTTTATCCTCTATTGTATATGCCTTGTGGGTTTTTGCAGGATGGTTTGTCAAGCATGTCATGTAGGTCATGACAAGTCATCCAAGATTCACTCTAACTCTTAGGGTGGGTTTTGGTTCACATCAGAAGTGGTATCAAAGCTTAGGATTTAGGTATTTGGGGTCACTTAGGATCTAATACCACGGCTTGACAAGAGCATATGTTAGGAAACAAGTTAGGAAGGAAGTAAGTCGGAAGCGAGTCATGTTCCAAGTGTAAGGCTAAACTTTAGTCTTAGTTTAAAATAGTTGTTTCAACCAAGTACGGGTCTTAGAGACGCTGGAACACCAAAGTCTAATATGATAAATACTCCGATGACTTGATGTGATGTATACTAGTGTTATACAATTTATGCAGTTGAATTATGATGAATTGAACCAATACGATAAATTGTGGTTTCAAGTTAGACTCATGTGGTGCTATTGTTCTAAGGACTTTAGTCATGAGAGGGGGCACACAGGGTCATGGACCACATACTAGAGCTTCATCTTCTTCTCGAGATGAGATTGAGCAGCCGGACCTCTCTCAGGTCTTAGGCTCTATTGCTGAGACTCTCGCCATCCTGGCAGCTCGACAAACTATACCATCATCAGCGGCACCTACTCCACCGCCTACGGCTCCAGTACATCGTACAACTCAGGTTGAGGCATTCAGGAGATTGAGGCCTCCATCATTCCATGGGAGTGTGGACCCTCTTGCTGCGGAGGCATGGATCCTCCAGTTGGAAAAGATTTTTGCGGTCCTATCGCCGACAGAGGAAGAGAAAGTAGCATGGGCAGTTTTCATGCTTGAGGGTGAGGTACACCATTGGTGGTTGTCCGCCTTGAGAACGCGAGATTTGACCATGCAAGGTCAACCTTGGACTTGGGATGAGTTCAAAGACACTTTTTATAAGAAGTACTTCCCTGTTGGAGCACGGGAAAAGAAAGAAAGAGAGTTCATCAACCTAGAGCAAGGTTCGATGACTGTGGCCACTTATGAAGACAAGTTCTCGGAGCTCTTTAGATTTGTGCCTCACATGGTTGCTACTGAGGCAATGAAGGCGAGAAGGTTTGAGCAAGGGCTCAAGGATGTTATCATGGAGAAGGTTTCGGTTTTAGACATGCTACCTACCTTGAGGTAGTAGACAAGGCCTTATTGGTCGAGGCGAATTCTGAGGCCTTGTCCAAGAAGAGGGAGTTGGCGGGAGGCCAATCTAGTAGTTCGGCACCTCTAGAGAAGCGGGTTCGTACTGACCCTTATCAGCACACATGGCCAACACCACCTATGAGGCCATCTTATGCACCTCCAGTTCCACGGTCGTACGTGCCTCAGGTGCCACGGCCTCAGGCTCTTCCAGCTCCACGGCCAGTTACACCTCAAGTGGCGAGGTACGCTTCACCTCTGGCCCCTCTGACTTACACATATGAGGTCTGCACTTCATGTGGCCAAAGGCATCCGATAGGAGATTACCGAAGAGCATCGGATGGATGTTATCATTGCGGTCGCCAGGGCCATATGATCAAGGATTGCCCGAGTCGGCATTTGCTTGGCCGGTCTAATCCACGCCCAGTAGGATCATACCAGGCATCCTCTCAGCCTGCACGTTCTGCACCTCTGCTCGCCAGGCGAACCAGGGGCGAGTTTTTGCCTTGACAGAGGGTGATGCACTTGGATCTGACGATGTAGTGCAAGGTAAGCAGTTGTAGTTTATTTAATTATCCTTAAAAATTTTGGTATGTATTATTCGATTGTATACATATATGGCATGATTATATGTATATATACTGATATGTATGCTTTGTTGATGCATGGATTGACTTAACTAGCTAAAATTTCAGGAACCTTACTAGTCAATGAATGTTTGGCTCGAGTATTGATCTACACCGGGTCTACTTATTCATTCGTATCGTCGAGTTTCTCTCAAGGTTTTTCCTCTGAGCCTAGCCAGTTGGAACCGGAGTTAGCCATTTCGACTCCTCTTGGCAAGATAGTATTGGCGGATAAATTGTATAGAAACAATGCGGTTCAAGTGGGGAGCCATGAGTTGGCGGTTGATCTAATCATCCTCGGATTTTAAGACTTCGATGTCATCTTGGGAATGGATTGGTTCGCAACACATCATGGGCATGTGGCTTGTTTTGAAAAGATGGTACTCTTCTGGCCAGTGGAAGGCAAGCCATTTCATTTTCACGGGTTGAGAAGTAGAGATATTGCCCGTTTTGCGGCGTTGAGCTTAGCAAACCCCGAGGTAAAGGACTCTTCGACTATTCCAGTCGTGAGTGAATTCCTGGATGTATTTTCAGAGGAGTTGCCAGGATTGCCTCTAGCAGGGAGATTGAGTTTATGATCAAGCTTGCACCAGGCACCGCTCCCATTTTTTGGGCTCTGTATAGAATGCCCCCGATTGAACTCAAGGAGTTGAAGACACAGTTGGAGGAATTACAGGGCCTTGGTTTCATTCGACCAAGTGTCTCACCGTGGGGTGCCCCGGTGTTATTTGTTAAAAAGAAGGATGGCTCGTTGCAGATGTGCGTCGATTACCGACAGTTGAACAAAGTCACCATAAAGAATAGGTACCCATTACCTAGGATTGATGACTTGGTGTAGAGCCTCAGACCTTTTCACATTTAATGCATGACACTTTCGGTGCCATTTTGCCTTTAAAGAGGTATAATTAATAAATAAGGAAGAAATAGGAAATTCCGAAATGTCAGAAATGTTCATTTTCAAAGTACGAACCCAACGCAAGTTGAATCGTCAAAATCGGACGAACAAGTCAAAAGATATGGCCAAAACAGTCTGGACCTGCAGGCAATCGATCGCTCGGTTAGGCACAAAGGACGTAGCTCGGAAGGCGCTAAGGACGTAGCTCGGAAGGCGCTAAGGACGTAGCTCAGAAGGTACTAAGGACGTGCTCTAACAACGTGCTCTGATAAGGCACAGACAACGCATAGACAACGTACTCTGATAACGTAGCTCTAGCTCTGATAACGTATACGTTGTGCATCCGTTGTGCAACAGACAACGGGTACATTGTACAGCTCACGACGGGCACGTTGTACATAAGACAACGAACAACGAGCTCAGCACTATGCACAACACAACGGACAACGAGCTCAGCACTATGCTCAACACAACGGACAACGAGCTCAGCACTATGCACAACACAACGTGACAACGGGTTCGGCACCCTTCACAGCACAACGTGTTTGGCACTATTCACAGCACAACGTGTTTGGCACTGTTCACAGTACAACGTGTTCGGCACTATTCACAGCACAACGTGTTTGGCACTGTTCACAGCACAACGTGTTCGGCACTATTCACAACACAACGTGTTTGGCACTATTCACAGCACAACGTGTTTGGCACTGTTCACAGCACAACGTGTTCGGCACTATTCACAAGAGAACGTGTTTGGCACTGTTCACAGCACAACGTGTTCGGCACTATTCACAGCACAACGTGTTTGGCACTATTCACAGCACAACGTGTTTGGCACTATTCACAGCACAACGTGTTTGGCACTGTTCACAGCACAACGTGTTCGGCACTCGTGTTTTTGCAGAAATTTTAGTAAGGGTATTATGATCTTTTGGTCGGTTCACTCTTACCTTAAGAGTTTAACCCGAGCCTTTAGGGCTCATTCTCAACACTTAGAGGATTTGGGGGATTAGAAGAGAGGAGAAAGGGTTTCCTAAGCTAGGGTTTTGCTTTTGGAGAAGAATCAAAGGGGTTTTGAGACCCTAGATCACTTCAAGTCCAGTTTTTCTCCAAGATCACGGCTCAAGCACTCTTGGAGAGCGTTCCCCAAGCTAGGGCAGCACCTCACGGTCGTTTTTGGAAGGGGTTTCTTCCTCATTTCTTCAAGGTCGGTACTTCTTACTACCCTCCTAGTTATAGTTCCTCTTTTCCCTTTATTTCTTTTGATTTTCTTTCATTTACACATGTGCTATGAGATGGATGGTTGTGAATGGTGAATGGAGGTGGATATTGGCGAATGGATGCCGTGTGGATGATGTGATGAATGAATGGGAAAGGGCATTGTACTAATAATGAACATACAAGTATGACGTGAGCATAACCCACCTAGAAAAGCATGATTTAGGTTTAAATGAATAATGAACAATGAACACACTATGTTTGATGAAATGCCAAGGTGAATAAAGTGAGTTGTAAATTAGGAAATGCATGCCTAATAAATTATGGATATTGCTAGGGCCTATGATAGTGTGTTTTCTTACTTTCCCTAAATGATATGAATATTACATTGCTCAATCATTGATGTTATATGTGTTGTGAAATTACCCAAATGTCATATTTAAATTTAAATGCAAGTATGTACACGGTTCCCACGAGCACGGCATGCATGACATGATTTATCGAGTTTTTCAAGAACATGGTTAGAGGTGGGACATATCCTACGATATGTTTTACCTCGCTCTTGGCAAGGACAAGTCAATCATGCATTATCATAAGAAGGGTCTCCCTTCCCTCGCAAGTACATACATATCACAAAAAGGGTTTTTACATCTCACAAGGACATCTCACAAGTGAAAGGACATGACATGAGCATTTAGGAAGAAGGGTCTCCATTCCCTCACAAGTAGTTTACTTTTCCAAGCATGATACAAGCATGACATGACACGGCATGACAAGCATGAGTTTAGGAAGAAGGGTCTCCCTTCCCTCACAAGTAGATTACTTTTCCGAAGAAGCAAGCATGATACATGACATGACAAGCATGGACATTTAGGAAGAAGGGTCTCCCTTCCCTCACAAGTAGTTTACTTTTTCAAGCAAGCATGACATGGCATGATACACATGACACGCATGATACGATAAGATAAGACAAACATGACAAGTTTTCAAGCACAGAAATGGTATTTTCAGTCAAGTCAAGTGCACGGTGTTTTCAAGGGTGTTATCGGCTTTTCATGAAATGCAAGCGTGATTATAAATTGCCTTATTTCCTTGTTATGATAATTGATGGCTCCTGCTTTATATATGTGAAATGCTTCCTGCTTCCTATACTGCTATGGTTTTGCTATGACTATTGGTTAGTATTTAGTACCCGCTGAGTATTCCATGCTCAGCCATACTTCTCATGTCGGCAGGTTCTGAGGGAGCTGCTGCTCCATTTGATGTTTGTGCTCCTGGTCCATGGGTGGAAGAGGAGTACGTCGAGGAGCCTTTGGAGGAACCTCCCGTAGAGGGTTATCAGTAGGTGGTGTTAGATTTTGAGTGAATAGCGGTGGGTGAGATGAGAGATATACATTCATGTATTTTGGCGGGTCTATCCGCACTTTCTTTTGGTTACTTTTTGTATAAACTTGGATTTGCGTATGTATATATATAGAGGTTTGGTAGACTTCCGCTGAGTTTTATAGTTATGTTTCCGCTATCATCCTCTATTGTATATGCTCTGTGGGTTTTTGCAGGTTGGTTTGTCAAACAAGTCATGTAAGCCATGATTAGTCGTCCAAAGTTCACTCTAACTCCTAGGGTGGGTTTTGGGTCGCGACAGAAGTGGTATCAGAGCTTAGGCTTTAGGTCTCTAGGGTCACTTAGAATCTTATACCACGGCTTGACAAGAGCATATGTTAGGAAACAAGTTAGGAAGGAAGTGAGTCGGGAACGAGTCTGGTTCCAAGTTTAAGACTAAACTTTAGTCTTAGTCTAAAATGGTTGCTTTAACCAAGTACGGGTCCTAGGTACGCTAGAACGCTAAAGTATAAGTATAATGTGATGAATACTCTGATGACTTGATGTGATGTATATTAGTATTATACAACTAATACAAATTGAATTATTGTGAAACGACATTGAAATAAACTGTGGTTTCAAGTGAGACTCATGTGGTGCTATTGTTCTCAGGACTTTAGTCATGAGGCGTGGCACACGGGGTCGTGGACCACACACCAGAGCTTCATCTTCTTCCAGAGATGAGGATGAGCAGCCAGACCTCTCCCAGGTCTTAGGCTCTATTGTTGAGACACTCGCCATACTGGCGGCTAGGCAAGCTATACCATCATCGGCGGCACCTACTCCACCGCCTGCAGCTCCAGTACATCGTACAGCTGGAGTTGAGGCATTCCGGAGATTGAGGCCTCCATCCTTCCACGGGAGTGTGGACCCTCTTACTGCGGAGGCTTGGATCCTCCAGGTTGAGAAGATATTTGTGGTGCTCTCTCCTACAGAGGAAGAGAAAGTGGCATGGGCAATTTTTATGCTAGAGGGCGAAGCCCACCATTGGTGGTTGTCCGCATTGAGGACACGGGACTTGACCATGCAAGGTCAACCGTGGACTTGGGAGGAGTTTAAGGACACGTTCTATAAGAAGTATTTCCCAGTTAGAGCTCGGGAAAAGAAAGAGAGAGAATTCATCAACCTTGAGCAAGGTTCGATGTCTGTGGCTGCTTATGAGGCCAAGTTCTCGGAGCTATCACGCTTCGCGATACACATGATTGCCACCGAGGCAATGAAGGCGAGGAGGTTTGAGCAAGGGCTCAAGGATGTCATCATGGAGAAAGTGTCGGTCTTCAGGCACGCCACTTACGTCGAAGTAGTGGATAAAGCCTTGTTGGTTGAGACCAATTCAGAGACCGTGTCCAAGAAGAGAGAATTGGCGAGAGGCCAATCTAGTGGTTCGGTACCTTTAGAGAGGCGGGCCCGGACTGGTCCTTATCAGTATACATGGCCAGCACCACAGATGAGGCCGACTTATGCACCTCCAGCACCCCGGCAGTACGTGCCACAAGCACCTCGACCTCAGGCTCTTCCGGCCCCACGACCAGTTACACCTCAGGTAGCGAGGTATACACCAGCTTCGGCCCCTCCGGCCTACACATATGAGGTCTGCACTTTATGCGGCAAAAGGCATCCGGCAGGAGATTGCCGAAGAGCATCTAGTGAATGTTATCATTGCGGTCGCCAGGGCCACATGATCAGGGATTGCCCTAGCCGGCATTTACCAGGCCAGTCTCAGGGTAGTAGGCCCCCAGCACGCCCAGCAGGATCATACCAGGTGTCATCTCAGACTACTCGGTCTACACCTCAGTCTCGCCAGGCAAACCAGGGGCGAGTTTTTGCCTTGACAGAGGGTGATGCACTTGCATCTGATGATGTGGTGCAAGGTACGCAGTTAGAGTTAATTTCTTTATTCGTGATTATTATGTTGTGCTCTATTCTCTGCTTACGTACTTGGCATGTTCTATATGTATATATACCTACATGTATACGCTGTTGATGCATGGATTAACTCCGCTAGTTAAAATTTCAGGAACCCTACTAGTCAATGAGTATTTGGCTCGAGTGTTGATTGATACCGGGTCTACTCATTCGTTTGTCTCGCCGAGTTTTTCAGAAGGCTTTTCTGTGGAGCCTAGTCAGCTAAAACCGGAGTTAGCCATTTCGACTCCTCTCGGCAAAACAGTATTGGCTAATAAAGTGTATGGAAATAGTGTGGTCCAAGTTGGAAGCCACGAGTTGGCGGTTGATCTCATCGTCCTTGGATTCCAAGACTTTGATGTTATATTGGGAATTGATTGGTTAGCAGCACATCATGGGCATGTAGCTTGCTTTGAGAAAATGGTACTCTTCAAGCCAGTAGAAGGAAAACCATTCCACTTTCGCGGGTTGAAAAGCAGATATATTGCTCGTTTTGCGGCGTTGAGCTTAGCTAACCCCGAGGCAAAGGACTCATCGACTATTCCGGTTGTGAGTGAGTTCCTGGATGTATTTCCAGAGGAGTTGCCACGATTACCTCTAGACAGGGAGATTGAGTTTGTGATCGAGCTTGCACCAAGCACAGCTCCTGTTTTCAGGGCTCCGTATAGAATGGCCCCTATTGAACTCAAAGAGTTGAAGACTCAGTTGGAGGAATTACAGAGGCTTGGTTTCATATGACCAAGTGTCTCACCATGGGGTGCCCCGGTGTTGTTTGTTAAGAAGAAAGATGGCTCGATGCGGATGTGCGTCGATTACAGGCAATTGAACAAAGTCACTATAAAGAATAGGTATCCATTGCCTAGGATTGACGACTTGTTCGATCAGTTGAAGGGAGTGAGATTTTTCTCGAAGATAGACCTTCGATCGGGTTATCACCAGTTGAAGATTAAGGTGGAAGATGTTCCCAAAACTGCTTTCAGGACTCGGTATGGACACTACGAGTTCTTGGTGATGCCTTTTGGACTCACGAACGCGCCGGTAGCCTTTATGGATTTGATAAACCGGGTGTTCCGGCCGTATCTTGATAGGTGCGTGATTGTATTTGTTGATGACATTTTGGTCTATTCCCAGACACGGGAAGATCACACACGCGACCTATGCCTTGCTTTGGAAATGCTAAGAGAGCACAAGCTATACGCCAAACTTAGCAAGTGTGAGTTTTGGTTGGAAGAGGTGGCATTCCTAGGCCACGTTGTTTCTGCAGAAGGTATCTCGGTAGATCCAAAGAAGATCGAAGTAATTATGAGTTGGGTGAGTGTTACCAAGATACGCAGCTTTCTTGGGTTGGCAGGCTACTACAGGAGATTCGTAGAGGGTTTCTCTAGCCTTGCAGCACCGCTCACTTACCTGACAAGGAAGAACGCCAAGTTTGTATGGAGTGATAAGTGCGAGATCAGTTTCACGAAACTGAAGAAGAGGCTTACTACACCCCTGTCCTTACTGTGCCATCTGGACCTTATGGGTATGAGGTGTATAGTGATGCCTCACACGTTGGACTTCGTTGTGTACTCATGCAGCACAAGAAAGTCCTTGCCTATGCATCGAGGCAATTGAAGGAGCATGAGAAGAATTACCCCACGCACGAATTAGAGCTTGCCGCAGTCGTGTTTGCACTCAAGATCTGGCGACATTACTTATACGTGGTGGAATTCTATGTGTATACGGACCACAAGAGCCTCAAGTACCTCTTTTCCCAAAAGGAATTGAATCTAAGGCAACGGCATTGGATGAAATTTTTGAAAGACTATGATTGTACCATTCAATACCACCCGGGTAAAGCAAATGTAGTGGCTGATGCTTTGAGTAGAAGCCCTCTGGGGTTATTAGCATGCATGTTAGTGCAGGAATGGAAGCTACTTGAAGACTTGGCAAATCTGGACATTAGTGTGAATGACTCTGTTCGTAGTCCTATCTTGGCAAATGTCACGGTTCGGCCATACATTATAGATTTGATCCAAGAATACCAAGCCACGGATGCTGAATTGTTGGCTTATCGGGGACAAGGAAGTTGCTAAGGGTAGTGAGGACTTCTCTCTCACTAGTAGGGGTGCTATCACATTCAAGGGAAGGCTGTGCGTCCCAGCCAATGCAGATCTTCGAAGAGAGATTTTGGATGAAGCACACCGTTCGAAGTACACAGTGCATCTAGGGGGTACAAGGATGTACCGGAACCTCAAGAGTCACTTTTGGTGGCGGAATATGAAGAGGGAGGTTGCGGAATATGTAGCACGGTGCTTGGTGTGTCAACAGGTAAAAGCAGAACACATGCGGCCCGCAGGTCTATTACAGTCCCTTCCGATTCCCGAGTGGAAATGGGAGAACATATCCATGGATTTCATAGTTGGCTTGCCAAAGACGGCAAGGGGCTCAGATGCGATATGGGTAGTAGTGGATCGTTTGACGAAGTCCGCTCACTTCTTACCTTACCAAACTACTTTTAACTCTAGTCAGTTACCCGCTTTGTACATCAAGGAAGTGGTAAGGTTGCACGGAGTGCCCGTTAGTATTGTGTCAGATCGGGATCCAAGATTCACATCACGATTCTGGAAAAGCTTCCAGGAGGCTATGGGTTCCCAACTTGATTTCAGCACCGCTTTTCATCCATTGACGGATGGACAAACCGAGAGAATGAACCAAGTCATTGAAGACATGCTTCAGGCTTGTATGTTGGATTTCAGAGTCAGTTGGGAAGAGCACTTGCCTTTGGTTGAATTCGCCTATAATAACAGCTATCAGGCGAGTATCCAAATGGCTCCATTTGAGGCCTTGTATGGGCGAAGTTTCAGGTCTCCTCTCTATTGGGATGAGGTAGGAGAAAGGAAAGTACTTGGTTCGGAGTTGATTGAGCAAACTGCAGGCACAGTTAAGATCATTCGAGATCGATTGAAAGCCGCTCAGGATCCCCAGAAAAGTTATGCGGACACGCGCCGTAGGGACTTGGAATTTCAAGTAGGGGATCAAGTTTTTGTGAAAGTATCTCCTAGCAAAGGGATCATGAGATTTGGAAAGCGAGGCAAGCTCAGTCCTCGGTATGTTGGGCCTTTTGAGATTATCACACGAGTTGGTGAGGTTGCTTACAGGGTAGCTCTCCCACCTCACATGGCCACAGTTCACAACGTCTTCCATGTGTCTATGCTTCGGAAGTACATTGCGGATCCTTCGCATGTCATAGACTTGGAACCGTTGGAGATTCGAGAGGACCTCACCTTGATTGAAAAGCTGGTTCAGATTTTGGATCGAAGAGATCAGGTGCTTCGCAACAAGACAATCCCTTTGGTTCTTGTGCAATGGCAACACCATGCTCGGGAAGAAGCTACATGGGAGCGTGAAGCCGAAATCAAAGCAAAGTACCCAGAATTAATTGAATGATTTTTTGTATAAGTTTGTATATGACTTGTAATTTTCTTTTTGGTTTGTAATGCAAGTAGCGTCTAAATTTCGAGGACGAAATTTTTGTAAGGGGGGGAGGATGTAGAGCCCCGGACCTTTTCACATTTAATGCATGACACTTTCGTTGCCATTTTTCCATTAAAGAGGTATAATTAATAAATAAGGAAGAAATAGGAAATTCCAACACGTCAGAAATGTTCCTTTTCGAAGTACGAACCCAACGCAAGTTGAATCGTCAAATTCGGACGAACGAGTCAAAAGATATGGCCAAAACAGTCTGGACCTACAGGCAATCGATCGCTCGGTTAGGCGCTAAGGACGTAGCTTGGAAGGCGCTAAGGACGTAGCTCGGAAGGCGCTAAGGACGTAGCTCGGAAGGCGCTAAGGACGTAGCTCGGAAGGCACTAAGGACGTGCTCTGACAACGTGCTCTGATAAGGCACAGACAACGCATTGACAACGTACTCTGATAACGTAGCTCTAGCTCTGATAACGTATACGTTGTGCATTCATTGTGCAACAGACAATGAGTACGTTGTACAGCTCATGACGGGCACGTTGTACATAAGACAACGGACAACGAGCTCAGCACTATGCACAACACAACGGACAACGAGCTCAGCACTATGCTCAACACAACGGACAACGAGCTCAGCACTATGCACAACACAACGTGACAACGGGTTCGGCACCCTTCACAGCACAACGTGTTTGGCACTATTCACAGCACAACGTGTTTGGCACTGTTCACAGCACAACGTGTTCGGCACTATTCACAGCACAACGTGTTTGGCACTGTTCACAGCACAACGTGTTCGGCACTATTCACAGCACAACGTGTTTGGCACTGTTCACAGCACAACGTGTTCGGCACTATTCACAGCACAATGTGTTTGGCACTGTTCACAGCACAACGTGTTCGGCACTATTCACTGCACAACATGTTTGGCACTATTCACAGCACAACGTGTTTGGCACTGTTCACAACACAACGTGTTCGGCACTCGTGTTTTTGCAGAAATTTCAGTAAGGGTATTATGGTCTTTTGGTCGGTTCACTCTTACCTTAAGAGTTTAACCCGAGCCTTTAGGGCTCATTCTCAACACTTAGAGGATTTGGGGGATTAGAAGAGAGGAGAAAGGGTTTCCTAAGCTAGGGTTTTGCTTTTGGAGAAGAATCAAAGGGGTTTTGAGACCCTAGATCACTTCAAGTCCAGTTTTTCTCCAAGATCACGGCTCAAGCACTCTTGGAGAGCGTTCCCCAAGCTAGGGCAGCACCTCACAGTCGTTTTTGGGAGGGGTTTCTTCCTCATTTCTTCAAGGTCGGTACTTCTTACTGCCCTCCTAGTTATAGTTCCTCTTTTCCCTTTATTTCTTTTGATTTTCTTTCATTTACACATGTGCTATGAGATGGATGGTTGTGAATGGTGAATGGAGGTGGATATTGGCGAATGGATGCCGTGTGGATGATGTGATGAATGAATGGGAAAGGGCATTGTACTAATAATGAACATACAAGTATGACGTGAGCATAACCCACCTAGAAAAGCATGATTTAGGTTTAAATGAATAATGAACAATGAACACACTATGTTTGATGAAATGCCAAGGTGAATAAAGTGAGTTGTAAATTAGGAAATGCATGCCTAATAAATTATGGATATTGCTAGGGCCTATGATAGTGTGTTTTCTTACTTTCCCTAAATGATATGAATATTACATTGCTCAATCATTGATGTTATATGTGTTGTGAAATTACCCAAATGTCATATTTAAATTTAAATGCAAGTATGTACACGGTTCCCACGAGCACGGCATGCATGACATGATTTATCGAGTTTTTCAAGAACATGGTTAGAGGTGGGACATATCCTACGATATGTTTTACCTCGCTCTTGGCAAGGACAAGTCAATCATGCATTATCATAAGAAGGGTCTCCCTTCCCTCGCAAGTACATACATATCATAAGAAGGGTTTCCCTTCCCTCGCAAGTACATCTCACAAGGACATCTCACAAGTGAAATGACATGACATGAGCATTTAGGAAGAAGGGTCTCCCTTCCCTCACAAGTAGTTTACTTTTCCAAGCATGATACAAGCATGACATGACACGGCATGACAAGCATGAGTTTAGGAAGAAGGGTCTCCCTTCCCTCACAAGTAGATTACTTTTCTGAACAAGCAAGCATGATACATGACATGACAAGCATGGGCATTTAGGAAGAAGGGTCTCTCTTCCCTCACAAGTAGTTTACTTTTCCAAGCAAGCATGACATGGCATGATACACATGACACGCATGATACGATAAGATAAGACAAACATGACAAGTTTTCAAGCACGGAAATGGTATTTTCAGTCAAGTCAAGTGCACGGTGTTTTCAAGGGTGTTATTGGCTTTTCATGAAATGCAAGCATGATTATAAATTGCCTTATTTCCTTTTTATGATAATTGATGGCTCCTGCTTTATATATGTGAAATGCTTCTTGCTTCCTATACTGCTATGGTTTTGCTATGACTATTGGTTAGTATTTAGTACCCGCTGAGTATTCCATGCTCAGCCGTACTTCTCATGTCGGCAGGTTCTGAGGGAGCTGCTGCTCCATTTGATGTTTGTGCTCCTGGTCCATGGGTGGAAGAGGAGTACGTCGAGGAGCCTTTGGAGGAACCTCCCGTAGAGGGTTATCAGTAGGTGGTGTTAGATTCTGAGTGAATAGCAGTGGGTGAGATGAGAGATATACATTCATGTATTTTGGCGGGTCTGTCCGCACTTTCTTTTGGTTACTTTTTGTATAAACTTGGATTTGCGTATGTATATACATAGAGGTTTGGTAGACTTCCGCTGTGTTTTATAGTTATGTTTCCGCTGTCATCCTCTATTGTATATGCTCTGTGGGTTTTTGCAGGTTGGTTTGTCAAACAAGTCATGTAAGCCATGATTAGTCGTCCAAAGTTCACTCTAACTCCTAGGTTGGGTTTTGGGTCGCGACAACTTGTTTGATCAGTTGAAGGGAGAAATTTTTTTCTTTAAGATCGATCTTCGGTCCGGTTACCACCAGTTGAAGATCAAGGCCGAGGATGTGCCCAAAACTGCTTTTTGGACTCGATACTGACACTACGAGTTCTTAGTGATGCCTTTTGGTCTCACAAATGCTCTAGCAGCCTTTATGGATTTAATGAACCGGGTGTTCCGGCCATACCTGGATCGATGCGTGATCGTGTTTGTCGACGATATCATGGTGTATTCCCAGACACGGGAAGATCACATACGAGACCTTTGCCTTGCTTTGGAAATGCTGAGAGAACACAAGCTGTATGCCAAACTAAGCAAGTGTGAGTTTTGGTTGGAAGAGGTGGCATTCCTTGGCCACGCGGTATCTACAGAATGCATCTCGGTAGATCCGAAGAAGATAGAGGCAATCATGAGTTCGGCAAGGCCCAAGAATGTTATAGAGATAAGCAGTTTCTTTGGGTTGGCAGGCTACTACAGGAGATTTGTAGAGGGTTTTTCTAGCCTTACAGCACCGCTCACTTACCTGACAAGGAAGAATGCGAAGTTCGTATGGAGCGATAAGTCCGAGATCAGTTTCACGGAACTGAAGAAGAGGCTTACCATGGCCCCCGTCCTTACAGTGCCATCCGGACATGGCGAGTATGAGGTGTACAGTGATGCCTCACACATTGGACTTGGGTGCGTTCTCATGCAACACAAGAAAGTCATTGCCTACGCATCCAGGCAATTGAAGGAGCATAGAAAGAATTATCCCACACACGACTTGAAACTGGCTGCAGTCGTGTTTGTGCTTAAGATTTTATGACATTACTTGTACGGGATAGAATTCTATGTGTATATGGATCACAAGATCCTCAAGTACCTCTTTTCCCAAAAGGAATTGAATCTAAGGCAACGGCGTTGGATGGAATTTTTGAAAGACTATGACTACACCATCCAATACCACCCGGGCAAAGCAAACATTGTAGCAGACGCCTTGAGTAGAAGACCTCCAGGTTTGTTGGCTCACATGTTGGTGCAAGAATGGAAGCTATTAGAAGATTTGGCAAATCTGGACATCAGTGTGAATGATTCCGTCCGTAGTCTTGTTTTAGCAAATGTCACGGTTCGGCCGTACATTATAGATTTGATCCAAGAATATCAAGCCACGGATGCTGAATTATTGGCTTTCCGGGACAGGGAAGTTGCCAAGAGTAGTGAGGACTTCTCTCTCACTAGCCTAAGTGCTATCACAGTCAAGGGAAGGCTATGTGTCCCAGCCAATGTAGATCTTCGGAGGGAGATTATGGATGAGGCTCACCGGGAAAAGTACACGGTGCATCCAGGGGGTACAAAGATGTACCGGAACCTCAAGAATCACTTTTGGTGGCGGAATATGAAGAGGGATGTTGTGGAATATGTGGCACGGTGTTTGGTGTGCCAGCAGGTGAAAGCAAAGCACATGCGGCCCGCAGGTCTATTACAGTCTCTTCCTATTCCCGAGTGGAAATGGGAGAACATCTCCATGGACTTCATAGTTGGCTTGCCAAAGACGACAAGGGGCTCAGATGCGATTTGGGTCGTGGTGGATCGTTTAACAAAGTCCGCGCACTTCTCGCCCTACCGTACTACCTTCAACTCTAGTCAATTCGTCGAACTATATATCAAGGAAGTTGTTAGGCTACATGGGGTGCCAGTTAGTATTGTGTCAGATCGGGATCCGAGATTCACATCCAGGTTCTGGAAGAGTTTTCAGGAAGCTATGGGTTCCCGACTCGATTTCAGCACCGCTTTTCATCCACAGACGGATGGACAAACCGAGAGGGTAAACCAAGTCATCGAAGACATGCTACAGGCTTGTATGTTGGATTTCAAGGGCAGTTGGGAAGAACACTTGCCTTTGGTTGAATTCGCTTACAATAACAGCTACCAGGCGAGCATCCAAATGGCACCATTTGAGGCCTCATATGGGCGAAGCTGTAGGTCTCCTCTCTATTGGGATGAGGTAGGAGAGAGGAAGGTGTTGGGTCTGGAGTTGATTGAGCAAACTGCTAGTATAGTGAAGATCATCCGGGATCGGTTGAAAGCTGCTCAATATCGTCAAAAGAGCTATGCGGACACGCGTTGCAGGGACTTGGAATTCCAGGTTGGGGATCAAGTCTTTGTGAAGGTATCTCCTAGCGAAGGAGTTATGAGATTTGGCAGGCGAGGCAAGCTTAGTCCTCAATATGTTGACCCGTTTGAGATCATCACGCGAGTTGGTTAAGTTGCTTACAGGGTAGCTCTTCCACCTCATATGGCCGCGGTTCACAACGTTTTCCATATGTCTATGCTTCGGAAGTATATTGTGGATCTTTCGTATGTCATAGACTTGGAGCCGTTGGAAATACGGGAGGATCTCACTTTAGTTGAGAAGCCGGTTCATATATTGGATCGGAGAGATCAAGTCTTTCACAACAATACGATTCCATTGGTTCTCGTGCAGTGGCAACATCATGCTCGAGAAGAGGCTACATGGAAACGCGAGGCCAAAGTCAAAGCGAAGTACTCGGAATTGTTTGAATGAATTTTGTATAGGTTTTGTATATGACTTATAAATTTTTTTTGGTTTGTAATGCATGTGCCGTCCAAATTTCGAGGATGAAATTTTTATAAGGGGAGGATGTAGAGCCCCAAAACTTTTTGTATATGCCTTGGGATGTGTGTCAAGGCATGGTGTCTTGTAATCTCAATTTCATGAAATGAGAATTTGAAACTTCGATGGAATTGTGTCAAGAATGCAATAATTAATTAGATAAATTATTTAATAAAGCCTATAAGCTTTAAAGAGGTCCTAGTCAAGTTTAGAAGATGTTAGAATAGAAGTAGAATGGGTCCCAATAGTAGGAATGGGTGAAAAATGGACTCAGTGTCAAAAACCTGTAGACCACCGATCGCTTGGTCCATTGTAGCGATTGATCGGTCCACAACCGATCGATCGGAGGCTATCGACTGGTTAACTTTTTTGTATGGGGAAATTTTCTAGAGAGTATGTTTTTGACCGATCGCTCGGTCAAGAACACTAATCGCTCGGTAGGCAACAGATCGATCGGTCATAACCACCAATCGCTCGGTCCCTCGCGTTTTGCAGAAATTTCAGTAAGGGTGTTTTCATCTTTTGGGCGTTTCACTCATGCTTTAAAAGCTTTGCCCAAGCATTTGAGGGTTCATAAACCCAAAGTAGAGACCTTGACAGATAGAGAGAAAGGAGAAGGAGATTTCTAAACCTAGGGTTTGCTTTTGAGAGGAAATCAAAGGGTTTGAAGACCCTAGATCACTTCAAGCTCGTGTCTCTTCAAGTTCAAGGTTCAAGCTCGTGAGGACTACGCTCTCCAAGTTGGGCAGCAACTCACGCACATTTTTTCAAGGGGTTTCATCCCTCATTTGTCAAGGTCGGTACATTTTACTACCCTCCTAGTTCATTTCCCCATTCTTTCCTTCTTTTTTTGTTTTCCTAAAGTATGAACCTATTGGGATGTGAATGGAATGGTTGTGTGAGGATGGATTTGGGCGAATGGATTTGGGCGAGTCATGTTCCAAGTTTAAGACTAAACTTTAGTCTTAGTTTAAAATGGTTGTTTCAACCAAGTACGGGTCTTAGAGACGGTAGAACACCAAAGTCTAATATGATAAATGCTCCAATGACTTGATGTGATGCATGCTAGTGTTATACAATTTATGCAATTGAATTATGATGGATTGAACCAATACGATAAATTGTGGTTTCAAGTTAGACTCATGTGGGTGCTATTGTTCTCAGGACTTTAGTCATGAGAGGGTGCACACGGGGTGGACAACTCCTGAGGTGGCTTACTTGGCTCGGACGTAAAGCCTTTGGCAAAACTAGATGAAACGAATGAATGAATGGATCCCACGTCAATCAACACCCACGCTAAACACTCATTTACTAGCAACTAACCTGAGAATTATAACTACCCACGTTATAACTAAATACATACACTGCACATGTTGATACAAGTATAGCAAAACATCACATAGAACATATACATATGATACATCATGGTAACGCTAACACTTTAACAGTCTCACTCGCGCATACCTTGCACAACATCATCAGATGCATGCGCGACTCTCCCAGATAAAGCAAAGCTTCTATCCCGATTCGCCTGCTGAGGTGGATGGATGGGCTGTGAGGGCCTGTAAGTCTGAGAAGACCCCTGTTGTGTGGCCTATTGAACTTGGGGCTTGTTCTCCTGAGATTGTATTCGTCACTGTCGGTGTGGACAATCTCTAATAGCGTGGCTACGATCACCATAATGAAAGCACCCACCAGTGAGTCGCCAACACTCCCCATTCTTGTGACTCTTGCCACAGTGAGCGCTAGTATCAAACGTAGATGCCAAAGACATGGCCGGTACACCCCTTGTGGTCTGAGTGGTAGTAGGGCGAGGAATCTGCGGTATAAACTGCGGACCTTGTGTTAGTGTAGGCCAGGAGGTCTGGTAAGGAGCAGTCTGGTACGGGACAGACCTAACCCTTTTCTCTGGTGGCACTGGTCCACTGAGATGGCGTCTAACCATGCTTTTCTCTAGGCCACTGTTGCTCCTCATGAGAAACTCCTCAGAATTTCTCTCGGCGATCTTTGCCTTGCCCACGATCTCCTTCTAGGTGTGTACCTGGAATATGGAAACCCGATCATATATCAAGGGCCTCAATCCACCCTCAAACTTTCTGACTCACATACTCTCCGATGCAACTAGATGCGGAGCAAATCTTGCTAGTCCAACAAACTTGGCCTCGTACTCGACCATGATCATCTCTCCCTGTTCCAAGAACATGAATTCCCTCTCCTTTTGCTCCTTCACGAACTTGGGGAAATACTGCTTGTAAAAAGCATCTACAAACTCCCCTCTTGTCCATGGTAACCCTGCCTTGGCAGCATCCCTCTGCCTTTGGGCAGCTCTCCCCCAATGCTCGGCATCAGCTTCCATCACGAAGGAAGCCCACTCAGCCCTCTGTTCGTCTGTGCAGTGAAGAACTAGGAATATCTTCTCCAACTGTATGACCCAAGCCTCTACGACCATGGGGTCAGTAGTCCCATAGAAGGTAGGAAGCTTCAGTCTCTGGAACGCCTCGAGTCCTATTGTGTGATGCACAGGAGGAGGTACAGGTGCAGCAGCAAGAGTATCAACCCTGTCTGCAAGCCTCGTCATAGCCACTGCTATATCTCCGAGAATTTGGGTCAAGTCGGGCTGCTCATCACCCATAGGGACATCTCTTCCGTTTCTTCGGGTATGATTCCCTCTACCTCGAATACCATGCCTCATGATCAATTATGGAGGACAATAGCAAGGTGTGAGTCTAACGGAATTCAAGCTCTTCGAACAAAAACACCATTCAATGAGCATATCTTGCCTATATAAGCGCATAGTATACATCAAGGTATACACATAATAGTATAACCATACAACTTGGTTTCTTAGCGATGCTAAGTTCTCATATCTAGTTAAGACATTAACCGACTTAAGACTAAGACTAAACATTAGTCTACACTTGGAATACAATCCTTAATTTCCGCTCCGCTTAGAAGACAACCTAGCCCAAGGAAACCGAATTCCCTTAGCTTGATACCCACTATGTTGCTATCTAAACCTACAACGAGAACAAACTCAACTTCGACGGAGGTATGTTTACCTCAAAGAGCATTCTAAGCCATAGGGATTCAAATCCCTAAGTATTGATACCAATCTTGTCTTAGTATAAACCTATAAAATAGAATTAATCTGAGTTCTAAGTTAACACAAAGAACAACCTTCAATCCCTACGGATCTAATGCCTAAGCTCTGATACCAAGTCTGTCGCGACCCAAAATACTCCCTAGGAGTTAGGGATACTTTGACTCATGACCGCCGCATCATACCTTCATATGATACATAAGGTACGCATAGAAACCTGTCAGAGTACATAGATATACATAGTGGAAATGATTTCAAATACATAGTGGAACAACTAACAATAATTTCTCCTATTACTCGGTCCAAGTTTGAATAAATAGAATACACCTAATAATATCCAAAATGTGGAGTGGACAAGTCCCACTCTCACTTAACAAAATATCATGTCTTTCTAACTACTATTGTCAATAGAAATCGAAGCCATGACTCCTATCTAAAGAACCATCGTCGTAATAGTGATCCATGGCAGGCTCCGGCTCGTAGTACGCCTCCTCTATCCAGGGCTCAGGAGCGTGTGCAACCATAGAACTTACCGAAGTCAACAATTCAGCTGAGCGTGGAATACTCAGTGTATACAAACTACTAAATAACATTACTATAAACATCAAGGACAACATATGCTTTTATCAGAACAAAACAGGCAAAAGAAAAGCAGAACGAATATGTAACGTAGAGCAGTTCGTAAAATAGAGAGCATGTGAGCAATTCTTTTCAAGGCACATATCGTTGAGCATTTCACTAACCATATACTTTCAGTCATAACAAATCCGATACTTAGAGTCATTCACAAAACCGATAACAAAGCGATATTTTACAAGCTAGGAGATAGACTCTCTTGAGTTCAAAACGAAACGATACTTTACAAGCAAGGCGGTCCCTTAAGAACACCCTTGAGTTCAAAATCAAGTGATACTTTTCAAGTAAGGAGGTAAACTCCCTTGAGTCAAAATCAAAGCGATACTTTACAAGCAAGGAGGTAAACTCCCTTGAGCCGAAATCAAAGTGATACTTTACAAGCAAGGAGGTAAACTCTCTTGAGTCATACTTTACAAGCAAGGAGGTAAACTCCCTTGAGTTCAAAATAAAGTGATACTTTACAAGCAAGGAGGTAAACTCCCTTGAGTTCAAAACAAAGCAATACTTTACAAGCAAGGAGGTAAATTCCTTTGAGTTCAAAACAAAGCGATACTTTACAAGCAAGGAGGTAAACTCCCTTGAGTCAAAATCAAAACGATACTTTACGAGCAAGGCCTAAGCCCTTGAATCTAGAAAATCATTCTTTGAGCGAATCCACTTTTGAGAAAAACCTCTTTTAGCAAAACCATACTTGGAAACCTTAACTTAAAACAAAAACCCTTTTGAGCCACAATCTCAACTTATGAACTTGATAAAAACACTTTTCCTATCAGAAATCATCTAATCATGCGAGACTTGTGAACATAGAGTGCATATGGTACTTGTGAGGATCTTGTGGACTTAGAAAGCTTGTAGACATAGCATCACATACATAGAACTCAATACTAGTGATAACTTACATCTCATAGCAACTTAGGAGTATATTTAAACATAAGATCCCTTGGAGGCATTTAATAAAACACATAGAGTGCATAATAATACTAGTTTACATCCAAGTATAAAATCAACATCCAATCAACCCAAGAGCATACTTAAATCATGGTTTTCTTAAGAGGAAGAGTACATGATAAGTAGTAGAGTGTATCTACCTTGGTGAAATCAATGATTTTGATTCCAAAAGCTTGGAACACTTGAAGACTTCAAGTTCTTGGCTAAGAAACACCAAAAGAAGGAAGGATCTTGATCTCCCTTCAAGCTTGAGCAACAACCTAGCTTCTCCCCTTCTTCTCCTCTCAAACCTCTCTCAAAATAATGCACAAAGGGTTTATGAAACCCTAAGGCACAAACGCAGCCTTTATATAGGCAAAGGATAGTGGCTAAAGACTTAAAAACCCTTAATGAAGAAATCTGTGTATAACCGATCGATCGGTGGTACAGGTCGAGCAATCTGTGGTTGACCGGTCGATCGGTGGTTTTAACCGAGCGATTGGTTGAAAACACCCTCTCTGAAATTTTTTCCAATACAAATTAGTTAACCGATCGATAGCTACCGATTGATCGGTAGCTGATCGGTCGATTCGGTGGTTATCACCGAGCGATCGGTGCTCCCTGTTTTACTGCAAAACCCTATTTTCACTACTTGGATCTCCTCCAATCCCATTTCCAACTCCTTTTATGCATTAAACACACTCCTTAAGGACATGTAGACCTATTAAAACATGCATGCCATAAATCCAAACATTTCCATTAGTGTAAAGCCCATTAGTGTACAAGAACCTACTTGGGCACTATTCACTACTTAGTGAAATGAAGATTCGGGGTTCTACACCTAGCTTGTAACTACCTCCGTGGGTAATCCCTAAGCATGTGGCCCTGATTTCCACAGTGGAAGCAACCCCTGAAAAGTCTACGACACTTTCCAGCCTTGTGCCTCTTACCACAAATAGCGCACTCCTCAAATGGTGATGATGCCGAGTGTTAGCCTTTAGGTTTTGACCTAACGAAACATCATTGATTTTGATCATAACACAATAAAGGAATGGATATTGTGTTACTAATGTCTCTTTTGAGTTTCTATGAAAAGCAGATTAAGAAGAGCATTAAAGTGTCATTCAACCAAAAAGCTGAGCTGAATCATATTAAAGCCTATATACAAGAACAAGTTCTAGTCAAGATCATTCAAGCTCACATCATTCAAGATGACAAAAGCTCAAAGCTCAAAGATGAAATTGAAGAAAATGGATCATCACAAAGCAATATCAGATCCAAGATCTGAAGAGAACTCTCAAGGTTTTTAGTGTCTTAGTTTAAGTTGAGAGTGTTTAGGACTTTTGTAAAAAGTCCTCATTAGATGGTTTGGATAAAAGCTCAATAACCTTAAATTGACCATATGTTCCTTAAACCAATATAAAAATATAACTAAGGACCTTAAAACATTATCATCTTTCTTATAAAGATTTAGTACAAAACCTTGGAATCAAATCTTAACTTAAAGGTTTTGAAAAATGGATTCAGGAAAGAAAATGGTCTATTCAGTCGATCAGACAAGCCTTGTGATAGATTGGATAGAACAAATTTTTCCAAAATTTGTGTAGAACCCCGGAACTTTTAGTATAGGCCTTGGAATGTGTGTCAAGGAATGGTGCCTTGTGATCTCAAATTTCATGAAATGAGAATTGGAAGCCTTTGAGAAATTGTTTCAAGAATGCTATAATTAATTAAATAAATTATCTAATAATGTCTATAAGCCTTGAAAGGGTCCTAATCATGTTTAGAAGAGGTCAAAATGGAGGTAGGATAAGTCCAAGTAGTAGTAATGGGTGAAAAATGGACTCAGTATTGAATTTGCAGAGCAACCTATTGCTTGGTCCATATGGGCAATCGATCGGTCCATAACTGATCGATCGGTAGCTATCGACTGGTGCACTTTTTTGTATGGGGAAAAATTCCAGAGAGTTTTTTTTTTACCAGTCGATCGGTCAAAACACCGGTCGCTTAGTAGGCGACCGATCGCTCGGTATTAACCACTGATCGCTCAGTCTATCGCGTTTTGCAGAATTTCATTAAGGGTTGTTTCATCATTTGGGCATTACACCCTTACCTTTTAAGGCTTGCCCGAGCCCTATGGGTTTCATAAACCCTAAGTAAGGCATTTTGAGAGAAAGGGAGAGAGGAGAAAGGAAATTCTAACCTCGGGTTTACATTTGGGAAGGAATCAAAGGGTTTGAAGATCCTAGATCATCAAAAGCTCGGATTTCTTCAAGTACTCGGCTCAAGCTCGTGAAGAGCACGTTCTCCAAGCTAGGGCAGTGACTCCACGCACGTGTTGGAGGGTTTTTCCTCGTCTCTTCAATGTCGGTACCTTTTGCTACCTGCCTAGTTATGGTTCCTCTTTTCTTTCCTTATTTCTTTCTTTTCCCTAAACTATAACTATGCTATGAGTTGGAATGCATGAATGGAGATGGGTGTTGGACGATGGATGCCATGTGAATGTGTTGTGATGAATGGAATGGGAAGGGTATTGTACCAATAATAAACACACATGTATGTTGTAAATGTAAACCCACCTAGAAAATCAAGATATAGGCTTTAACAAATAATGTACACACCACATGTTTGAGGAAATACCAAGGTGAAAAAAATGAGTTGTAAATCAAGAATTGCATGCTTAAAGGTGTATGGAATTGCTAGGGTTTATGATAGTATGATTTAAATGCTTCCTCTAAATGGCATGAATATTTACTTGTTCAAATTTATGATATTCTATGTATCATTGAAATCCCAAATGTCATATTTAATTTTAAGTGAAAGCATGTACACAATTTCACGAGCACGGCATGCATGACATGGTTCCCGGTGTTTTCAAGAATAAGGTTTAGAGGTGGGACATATCTTACGATATGTTTTACCTCGCTTTTCACAAGAGGACAAGAACAAGCATCGCATAGGAGGGAGTTTACACTTCCCTCCCTTCCATGAGGGGTCTCCCCTCACTCACAAGTGCATATCATAGAAAGAAGGGTCTCCCTTCCCTCTCAAGTGCATCTCATTAAAGAAGGGCCTCCCTTCCCTCTCAAGTGCATCTCACAAGCACATCTCACAAGTTACATGACCATGTTAATTTCCATGCAAGCATGACACGCATGACATGACACGCTAGACAAGATCAAGCAAGACAGACATTACAAGTTTCCAAGCACGAAAAGAGTATTTCAAGTCACGTCAAGTGCACGATAACTTCAAGTGTTTTATCAGTTTTTATGTGATGCAAGCATGAATATAAACTGTTTTCCTTTCATGTTATATTGTGAATTGCTTCCTGCTTTATATATATATTGTTATTGCTATGTTGTGACTATTGGTTAGCACTTGGTACAAACTGAGTATTTCATGCTCAACCATACGTTTATGTCGGCAGGTACTGAGGGAGCTGCTGCTCCATTTGATATTTGTGCTCCTGGCGCTTGGGTGGAGGAGGAGTATGTTGAGGAACCAACGAGGGAGCCTCATGTAGATGAGTACTACTAAGTGGTAGATTCTGAGTGATTTGTGGGTGAGCTTAAGAGATTATACAGGTGTATTTTGGCGGGCTTGTCCGTACTTTCTTTTGTTTTTCCCTTTTGTACACAAACTTGGATCACATGTATATACTTAGAGGTTTGGTTAGACTTCCGCTGTGCTATGTTAGTTGTGCTTCCGCTATTGTGTCCTCTCTGTATGTACTCCAGGAAAAATGCAAGTTGGTTTGTCAAGCAAGTCATGTAAGTCATGACAAGTTGTCCAAGATTCACTCTAACTCCTAGGATTGGTTTTGGGTCACGACAGAAGTGGTATCAGAGCATAGGCTTTAGGTCTTTAGGGTCACTTAGAATCTAGTACCACAGCTTGACAAGAGCATGTGTCGGGAAGCAAGTTAGGAAGGAAGTAAGTCGGAAGCGAGTTATGTTCCAAGTCTAAGAATAAACTTTAGTCTTAGTCTAAAGGGTTGTGTCAACCAAGTACGGGGCTTAGGGACGCTAGAACACCAAGGTATAATATTATAAATACACTGATGGTTGTGATGCGATGTATATTAGTATTATACAACTAATACAAATTGAATTATTGTGAAATGGAACTGTGATAAACTGTGGTTTCAAGTTAGACTCATGTGGTGCTATTGTTCTCAGGACTTTAGTCATAAGGCGGGGCACACAGGGTCATGGACCACATACCAGAGCTTCCTCTTCTTCACAAGCTGAGGATGAGCATCCAGACCTCTCTCAGGTCTTAGGCTCTATTGCTAAGACACTCACCATACTGGCTGCTCGACAGTCTATACCATCATCAGCGACACCTACTCCACCGCCCGCAGCTCCAGTACATCGTACAGTTGGGATTGAGGCATTTCGGTGATTGAGGCCTCCATCATTCCATGGGAGTGTGGACCCTCTTGCTGCAGAGGCATAGATCCTCCAGTTGGAGAAGATCTTTGCGGTCCTCTCACCCACAGAGGAGGATAGAGTAGCATGGGCTATTTTCATGCTAGAGGGCGAGGCACACAACTGGTGGTTGTCCGCCTTGAGGACTCGAGACTTGACCATGCAAGGTCAGCCATGGACTTGGGATGAGTTCAAGGATACTTTTTACAAAAAGTATTTTCCGGTTGGAGCACGGTAAAAGAAAGAAAGAGAGTTCATCAACCTAGAGCAGGGTTCGATGACTGTGGCCGCTTATGATGCCAAGTTCTCGGAGCTCTCTAGATTTGCACCTCACATGGTTTCCACTGAGGCAATGAAGGCGAGGAGGTTTGAGCAAGGGCTCAAAGATATAGTTATGGAGAAATTCTCGGCTTTCAGGCACACTACTTATCCAGAAGTAGTAGATAAGGCCTTGTTGATCGAGGCCAATTTAGAGGCTGTATCCAAGAAGAGGGATTTGGTGAGAGGCCAACCTAGCAGTTCAGCACCTCCAGAGAGGCGGGCTCGGACCAGCCTTTATCAGTACACATGGCCAGCACTACCTCAGTATACGTGGCCAGCGGCAGCTATGAGGCCATCTTATGCGCCTTCGGTTCCACGGCCGTACATGCCTCAAGCACCACGACCTCAAGCTCTTCTAGCCCCACGACCAGTTGCACCTCAGGTGGCAAGGTACGCTCCACCTCTGGCCTATACACATAAGGTCTGCACTTCATGAGGTCGAAGGCACCAGGCAGGAGATTGCTGAAGGGCATCAGGTGGATGTTTCCATTATGGTCGCCAGAGCCATGTGATCAGGGATTGCCCTAGCTGGCATTTTCCAGGCCAGTCTTAGGGGATTAGGCCTCTAGCACGCCCAACAAGATCATACTATACATCCTCCCAGCCTACCCGATCTACACCTCCGCCTCTCCAGGCGAACCAAGGGTGAGTTTTTGTCTTAATAGAGGGTGATGCACTTGCATCTGATGATGTAGTGCAAGGTACGCGTTTAAAGTTATTCAATTGTCCACGATTGTCATGTTATGTCTTATTCCTTGTGTACGTATATGGTGTGTTTATATATATATATCTATATACATGATGTTGATGCATGGATTGACTTAGTTAGTTAAAATTTCAAGAACCTTGCTAGTCAATGAATGTTTGGCTAGAGTGTTGATTGACACCTGGTCTACCCATTCATTTGTCTCACTGAGTTTTTACCAAGGCTTTTCTATAGAGCCTAGTCAATTGGGACCGGAGTTATTCATTTCGAATCCTCTCGGCAAAACAGTAGTGGCAGATAGCATTTTCAGAGGCATGCAGTCCAAGTGGGAAGCCATGAATTGGCAGTCGATCTCATTGTCCTTGGATTCCAGGACTTCGATGTTACCTTGGGGATGGATTGGTTAGCAGCGCACCATGGGCATGTGGCTTGCTTTGAGAAGATGGTACTCTTTAAGCCGGTAGAAGGGAAGCCATTTCATTTTCGGGGGTTGAGAAGTAAAGAGGTTGCTCATTTCACAATATTAAGCCTAGCGAACCCCGAGGCAAAAGACTCTTCTACCATTCCGGTCGTGAGTGAATTTCTGGATGTATTTCCAGAGGAGTTGCCAGGGTTGCCTCCAGATAGGGAGATTGAGTATGTGATCGAGCTTGCACTAGGCACAACTCCTATCTTCTGTGCTCCGTATAGAATGGCCCCGATTGAACTCAAGGAGTTGAAGACACAGTTAGAGGAGATGCAAGGCCTTGGTTTCATTTGACCAAGTGTCTCACCGTGGGGTGCCCCAGTTTTGTTTGTTAAGAAGAAGGATGGCTCGATGCGGATGTGCGTCAATTACCGGTAATTGAACAAGGTCACTACAAAGAATAGGTATCCATTGCCTAGGATTGATGACTTGTTTGATCAGTTAAAGGGGGCAAGATTTTTCTTTAAGATTGATCTTCGATCGGGTTATCACCAGTTGAAGATTAAGGCTGAAATGTTCCCAAAACTGCTTTCAGGACTCGGTATGGACACTACGAGTTCTTGGTGATGCCTTTTGGTCTCACGAATGCGCCGGCGGTCTTTATGGATTTGATTGACCGGGTGTTCCGACTGCACCTGGACCGATGCGTGATAGTTTTCGTAGATGACATCGTGATATATTCTCAGACATGGGAAGATCACGTACAAGACCTTTGCCTTGCTTTGGAAATGCTGAGAGAGCACAAGTTATATGCCAAATTAAGCAAGTGTGAGTTTTGGTAAAAGAAGTGGCATTCCTAGGCCACGTTGTTTCTGCAAAAGGCATCTCGGTGGATCCGAAGAAAATAGAGGCAGTCATGAGCTGGGCGAGGCCCAAGAGTGTCACAGAGATACACAGTTTTCTTGGGTTGCCAGGCTATTAGAGGAGATTCATTGAGGGTTTCTCCAGCCTTGCTGCATCGCTCACTTATCTGACAAGGAAAAATGCAAAATTTATATGGAGTGATAAGTTCTAGATTAGCTTCACGGAGCTGAAGAAGAGGCTTACCACGGCTCCCGTCCTTACAATGCCATTTGGACGTGGTGGGTATGAAGTTTACAGTGATGCCTTGCACGTCGGACTTGGGTGTGTTCTTATGCAACACAAGAAAGTCATTGCCTATGCATCGAGGCAATTGAAGGAGCATGAAAAGAATTACCCCACCCACGACTTGGAACTTGCTGCAGTCGTGTTTGCACTCAAGATTTGGTGCCATTACCTTTACAGGGAAGATTTCTATGTGTTCACGGATCACAAGAGCCTCAAGTACCTCTTTTCCCAAAAGGAGCTAAATCTATGGCAAAGGCGTTGGATGAAATTTTTGAAAGACTATGAATGCACCATCCAATACCACCCGGGCAAAGCAAATGTGGTGCAGACGCTTTGAGTAGAAGACCTCCGGGTTTGTTGGCCCACATGTTGGTGCAGGAATGGAGAATGTTAGAAGATTTGGCAAATCTGGACATTAGCATGAATGATTTAGTTCGCAGTCCTGTTTTGACAAATATCACGGTTCGGCAGTATATTATAGATTTGATAAAAGAGTATCAAGCCACGGATGCTGGCTTGTTGGCTTTTCGAGACAAAGAAGTTGCCAAGGGTAGTGAGGACTTCTCTCTCACTAGCCAAGGTGCTATTACAATCAAGGGAAGATTATGTGTTCCGGCCAATGCGGATCTTCGGTGAGAAATTATGGATGAAGCCCATCGTTCAAAGTATGCAGTGCATCCTGGGGGTACAAAGATGTACCGAAACCTCAAAGGTCACTTTTGTTGGTGGAAGATGAAGAGAGATGTTGCGGAGTATGTAGCACGGTGCTTGGTGTGCCAACAGGTGAAGGCAGAGTACTTGAGACCGGCGGGTCTGTTACAGTCTCTCCCGATTCCCAAGTGAAAATGGGAGCACATCTCCATAGACTTCTGTTGGGATGCCAAAGACGGCAAGGAACTCGGATGCAATATGGGTAGTAGTGGACCGTCTAACAAATTCTGCACAATTTGGACTACGTTCAACTCAAACAAATTGGCTACATAGTATATCAAGGAAGTTGTTCGGTTGCACGGGGTGCTAGTCAGTATTGTGCCAGATCGGGATCCAAGATTTACATCCAGGTTCTGGAAGAGTTTTCAGGAAGCTGTGGGTTCCCGACTTGATTTCAGCATCCCCTTTCATCCACAAATGGATGGACAAATCGAGAGGGTGAACTAAGTCATCGAAGACATGCTTCGGGCATGTATCTTGGATTTCAAGGGTAGCTAGGAAGAGCATTTGCCTTTGGTTAAGTTCACCTACAATAATAGTTATCAGGGAAGTATCCAAATGGCACCATTTGAGGCCTTGTATGGGCGAAGCTGTAGGTCTCTTCTCTATTGGGATTAAGTAGGAGAGAGGAAGGTGTTGGGTCCTGAGTTGATCGAGTAAACTGCGAACAAGGTTAAGATCATCCAGGATCGGTTGAAAGCCGCTCAAGATCATCAAAAGAGCTATGCTGACACTCGCCGCAAGGACTTGGAATTCCAGGTTGGGGATCAAGACTTTATGAAAGTATCTCCTAGCAAAGGGATTATGAGATTTGGAAAAAGAGGCAAGCTTAGTCCTCGATACGTCAGCCCCTTTGAGATTATCATGCGAGTTGGTGAAGTTGTAAGGGGGGGAGGATGTAGAACCCCAAAACTTTTTGTATAGACCTTGGAATGTGTGTCAAGGCATGGTGCCTTGTAATCTCAAATTTTATGAAATGAGAATTGGAAGCCTTTGAGAAATTGTTTCAAGAATGCTATAATTAATTAAATAAATTATCAAATAATGTCTATAAGCTTTGAAAGGGTCCTAGTCATGTTTAGAAGAGGTCAAACGGGAGGTAGGATAAGTCCAAGTAGTAGTAATGGGTGAAAAATTGACTCAGTATCGAATTTGCAGAGCAACCGATCACTCGGTCCACATGGGCAATCAATCGGTAGCTATCGACTGGTGCACTTTTTTGTATGGGGAAAAATTCCAGGGAGCTTGTTTGTCGCGACCCAAAACCCACCCTAGGAGTTAGAGTGAACTTTGGACGACTAATCATGGCTTACATGACTTGCTTGACAAACCAACCTGCAAAAACCCACAGAGCATATACAATAGAGGATGACAGCGGAAACATAACTATAAAACACAGCGGAAGTCTAACAACCTCCAAGTATATACACATGGTCCCAGTTTAATACAAAGAAATCAAAACAAAGAAAGTGCGGACATGCCCGCCAAAATACATGGATATAGTCACTCATGCTCACCCACAGCTAATCCACTCAGAATCTAACACCACCTACTGATAACCCAATACGGGAGGTTCCTCCAAAGGCTCCTCGACGTACTCCTCCTCCACCCATGGACCAGGAGCACAAACATAAAATGGAGCAGCAGCTCCCTCAGAACCTGCCGACATAAGAAGTACGGCTGAGCATGGAATACTCAGCAGGTACTAAATACTAACCAACAGTCATAGTATACAGATAGCATACATAAAGTAGGAAACAAATTGCATATATAGAACAGGAACAATTTATATCATACAAGGAAGTAAAGCAATTTATATTCATGCTTGCATTCAGAAAAACTGATAAAACCCTTGAAAACATCGTGCACTTGACTTGACTTGAAATACCCTTTGTGTGATTGGGAACTTGTTAACCATGTCATGCTTGCATCATGTATGCCATGTCATGTCATGCGTGTCATGCGAGTATCATGCTTGCTTGTTCATAATTTAAACATGTTCACATGCCTAGTTGCCGTTCATAGCCCGTCGCAACTAGTACCTTGTACACTGAATGATATGCCTAGTTGCCGTTCATAGTCCGTCGCAACTAGTACCCTATATGCAGATGGGTATGCCTGGTTGCCGTTCATAGCCCGTCACAACTAGCATCCATGCGGAATGTGAATGCCTAGTTTCCGTTCATAGCCCGTCGCAACTAGCATCCATGCGTGTCATGCCATGCAGAGTTATGCGTGTCATGTGATGCTATGCTATGCGTGTCATGCCATGCTATGCTATGCGTGTCATGCGATGCTATGCATGTCATGCGAGGGGATGGGAGACCTTTCCCTATGCGATACATGATTGTCTTGCCCTTGTCAAAAGCGAAGTGAAACATATCTTAGGATATGCCCCACCTCTACGTCCCATACTTAAAACATCGGTAAATCACGCCATTTCATGCGTGCTCGTGAGATCGTGTGCATACTTGTATTTGGAATTAAATATGGCAATTTGGGGTAGTTCACAAAGCATAGCGTATAACAATTTAAGTGAGTAATAATCTACACATTTTAAGAAATGTAAGAAACACACTATCATGATCCCTAACAAATTTCAAGAGCAATTTAGCATGGGTTCCCTTAATTTATCATTTATTTTGTTCACCTTGGCATTTCATCAAACATGGGGTGTGTTCATTATTCACTTATGAAATTTATCCAAATCAATGATCTCTAAGACCTAGAGGGGGGTGAATAGGTCTATCTAATAATTTCTAACCAATTTTAATTTTTCAATTAATATGTTTAGAAATCAATGAACAAGTCAATCAGACAATCCACACAAATCAAACACAGAAGATTTTTACGTGGAAAACCCTAACGGGAAAAAACCACGGGACCTTGTCCAGCAATAAACTTCACTATGAAAAGATATCAAGTACAAGACAAGACCTTACCAATACAGAAACGACGTTCCTAGGTATAGACTCTTACTCTTGATTTCCACGAACCAGCAGGTTCGATCTCCGCCGTAGCAGCTTCGGTTCCACACCGACCAAATCTTTTCAAGCTACTTCAAAACCACGATCACACACGATCGATCTCCTTCCACGAAGGCTCCGGATCAAACACCGGACACACACACACAAGGTGTAGGGTTGTGAATCAATTTAAGAAATTTCAAACCCTAGAGGGATCTCATACAGATCTGAGATCACACAATGCAAGATCAAAGGTTTAGATCTATACTTGCATTCTCTAGGATCAATGAAAGAGGAGGGATCAACAAAGATCTAATAAAAGCAATAAGAAAAACCCTAGAAGAGTTTCTCAGACCTCTACTCTTTCAAAAATATCAAAAGACACGAATTAGGTCTCCAAAAAGTTATTTATATAGGGTTTTAAAAAAAGAATCCAGAAAAAGAAAAATTCTTTTTACGGGGACCGATCGATTGGTGCTCACTACCGATCGCTCGGTCCAAAACGGATCGCTCGGTCCAAATGACCGATTGCTTGGTTATAAATCATCTCTCTGGAAAAATTCCCCATACAAACTTTTTGTCTAGTCGATAGCCACCGATCGCTCGGTAGGCCACCGATCGATCGGTCCCAATACCGAGCGATCGGTTGAGACAGAATTTTAGCCAAAACAATTTTCTTTTATTTTTGATTGATTCAAACAAGACCAAAATACTTTGGTAGGCTTAAAACTATCCTCCATAGTATGTTTAGATTTATCTA
Source organism: Tetracentron sinense (assembly GCA_015143295.1). Lineage (NCBI taxonomy): Eukaryota > Viridiplantae > Streptophyta > Magnoliopsida > Trochodendrales > Trochodendraceae > Tetracentron > Tetracentron sinense. The sequence goes on along the minus strand of CM026558.1, from coordinate 31,656,232 downwards.
AGTCAAATTCAACCTAGGTAGGGGTCTCTAAGTCCATTACCTGTCTAGATCCAGAGTAGGAGCTTTTTCTTCTCTTTCTTCAATCTTCTTTAATCTTTAGCTCTTCTCTTCTGACAAGTTGAACATGACTCGACGACTCGACTCACATGACCTATCTAATGATCACGGAATTTGCCAACACCTATTTAGGGATTTACAATCTCCCCCTTTGGCAATTCCGGGACAAAACAAGACTAACTCATATACTAGGTTCAAATTTTCCCAATTGATTCAAAAATGGAAAATTGACCTTTACATGACTCAAAAATATAATTACAGGACTTTTGACATGTTAGCTTGTCATGATTCACCAAACTTAGAACCTGTTTGCCTGCACATGCTAAATCAAAAACCTGTGAAGCATGGGAAATAAAATATGGGATAAAATATTGGAAGAATGAAAATATATATAACATAACATCCACAAGTCCACAATACTATATCCATAACAGGTTAAGCATTCCATAACATCATCCAAAACATTTATAACCTCATCCAACACATTAACACATCAATCATAACTCTCCCCCTTTTTGGCTCGAAATGCCAAAGGTTGACTAGAAAATTAATGCATAACCATCCAAATGAGATGAGATAGAAGATAATGAGCATAAACCATTCAAATGTATACATCCATAACAAGTCAATAATATCTGAGTAGGTTTGTACTAAGTACAACCAAGACAAAATACATCAAAATGTCAAACAAAAAACTATCACTCGACTAAGATAAACTCCAATCATGAACTATCACTCCTGCTCATCATCAGAAGTGAGCTGGGACTCATAGTAAGCTCGAAAATCTCGAACATCTCTCTGTACGCCCTGCACCGCTGCATCGAGAGATCCAAGTCTACCATGAACATCTGTAGTAAACTCCTCGTATGATGAAACATGAGTCCGGAGATCCATCTGCATCTCTCGCATCATCCTCCCAAGATCATCCATAGTGGTCGGAGGAGGACGAGATGACCCAGCACCAACTTCTGCTCCCTCTTCTGTATCTCGAACTGAGGCATGTGAAAAACTCTGAGCTAGGGTCTTTTTGTTGATTGGACCCTTAGGAACTCGAGTAGGAACACCAGGAGGAGCGATAACTCCTTGAGACCCAAGAAGTTTAGTGATGAGTGAACCAAATGGTAGGGCTCCAACTGCTGTACTAGTTTGATGGGCTTGGATCATCAAGTCAATGATGTGAGCGGCAAGATCAATATCACGCCCACGTAGAAGACTAAACAGAAATCTAGCTCTATCTTCCCTAAGGACCGCAGTATGAACCTTTGGATGGATATTTGCACTCATAACTAGGTTTACTAGTCTAGCATCCTTAGTGAGTTTCGCCACTTCAATAAGAGACCCAACCCAAAACGTAGGAGTACCACTAAGAAAGGTAACAACATGTTCCATGGAGTCTTTATCCTCATCAATCTTATAAATATAAGGATAATATGCATTTGGAACTCGAGGACAGCCAAGGAATTTAGAAATCAAATCAGCATTTATGACAACAGATTGTTCTAATGCTCGAGATTTGAATGACCATTTTTTCTGGTTGATTTCAGAAAAATTAGAGTAAAATTCTCTAACTAACTGGACAGAAGCAGGACCGGATAAGGTAAGTATACCTTCCCATTGACGATCTGTAATGAGTGTAGGAAGATAATAATCACCAAAATCAGAAATATGTATGTCCCTTTCAACCATAACACCTTTCTTGCTAAAATACTCACTATAGAGTTGAGCAGCAGGACTTATAAACTGGGATAACTTACTGGACTGGGAAGATGAAGCTTTAGCTTTATTTTTCCGAGTTTTATCAGCCAAAAATTTTTGACAATTCTCAATTGTAGAATCTATCATTCTACGAATTGGCCTGTCCCCAATGGAAATACCATGCCCTATTGGAGTGAAAGTAAAAGGCTCTAGGTTTTCCTCATCTTGAGGAGGGTCCTCTTGGTTGTTGAGGACCAACCTCCGACGTTTGGGAACGCCAGACATGAGATAGGCAAGAAGGATTAACGACAAAACGAAAGCGATGGAAAGAAAAACGAAAGCCAAGAAAAACGATGCCCTAGATGAGAAAATCAATCTAAATCCAAGAAAATGCACAAATCTTACCTTTTAGATGCTTGGGAAACCTTTAGAATAGAATGGAATGACCGTAGGAAAGATTTGGAGGAGAGGTAACCGAGAGATCGCTCTGGAGATCGGAGAACAAGTGAACAAAAAAAATAGAAATGAGGGTTTTATAACTCTGTTCACGAAAGACCGATCGATCGGTCTTTAGCACCGAGCGATCGGTGGTCTGAAAATTTTTCAAAAATTTTACATTTAAAACCTTTTCTCCCCCTCAACCAATGGAACATTGAAAACTCATTTTCACCTCAATATGACCAATTGACCAAAAAATATGCAACATTTGATTTCATTAAAATCATAAATAATAATCACCCAAGAATTGATATATCAAGAATAGTCATAAACAAGGATTAAGTAAACATTAATTGATTTTCACCGGTGATTAAATATGGTATTTGCATCAAATTCACAATCAGAGTCAAGAAACAATTAGAAGTAATGTGAGTATGAAATCAAAATTCATTACTTGACTCTTTGAATTGGTTTCCTTCCTTAATCTAGATTTTGACATTATAATTCAAATGGGACTCTAAAATTTTCAAAAACTAGTTTTAAAACCAATAATCATCCATATTTATATGATGAGCAATTTTTACCCCAAATTTGACTAAACATGTTTATTTCATTTCTTTTTCAGTCAAATTGTACTCATTGTGAAAATTCTTTTTGGAGTACACATATATAGTTTTTAGTACACTGGTGACTTTCACTCAAGTGAGAAGGTAGCTCTTTCTAATGACAGTAGGGGCTTTCACACTAGCAATCCATATAGATACCTACTGTTTGTCTAGGTAGCCATTACTCACTGTTTGCATTCACTAGTAGCTATCACACAAACTCACAGGTAGTCCTTTCCATGTCAATAATTATTTTTTTTTATAACAAGGGGGCTCACCTTATGGAATTTTTTTATGACATTGGTTATACTAGATTTGATTAATCTAGGGAACCATATGGTATAATATCAGAACCTTTAATTAGGAACTAATACCATCTAACTGAGATTAGTTAGCATGACCAAATTCAATCACAAGATCGAACCAACAATTGAACTATCCTATATTACTCAATCCTTTGAAATATTTATCCTTGGATTATATGTTTAAATATGATTTCAAGGAAATAACATTAAGCAAAAAGATAGGACAAATAAGGTCATACAAACACATTATTTTTTGTAATTTTTTTTTTTTTTTTAATTTTTTGAATGTTTTTGGATTTTTATTATATAAAAAAAATAACAAAAAAAAAATATAGCTCTATGACATAAATAGAACATGAAGAACACATAGGCTATGAAACAAGTATATCTTTACTCAACTCCGCACAAACCTATGGATTTCCTAAGGAGTTCAAACCTAAGGGAATCTAAGGGTTTTGTTAGAATGTCCGTAAATTGATTCTCTGTTTGGACATACTCTATAGACACAATCTTTTGCTCAACGAGATCACGGATGAAGTGATGTCTTATGTCTATGTGTTTTGTGCGAGAATGTTGAACGGGATTTTTGGAAATATTGATAGCACTTGAATTATCACAATACACAGTCATAGTGCTCTGTTCAATCCCGTAATCATTCAACATCTGTTTCATCCACAGAAGTTGAGTGCAACAACTTCCAGCTGCTATGTATTCAGCTTCTGCAGTGGACAATGAAATTGAATTCTGCTTTTTGCTAAGCCAAGCAACTAAGCAGTTTCCAATATAGAAACATCCTCCAGAGGTGCTTTTCCTATCATCAGCATTTCCGGCCCAATCGGCATCGGAATATCCAACTATCGTGGCATTTGTATCAAAAGAATACAAGAGGCCAAATGATAGAGTTCCACTCACATATCGAATGATACGCTTAACTGCAAGCAAGTGAGACTCTTTTGGGCTCGCTTGATAGCGGGCACATGCACCAACACTAAAGGCAATATCAGGTCTAGTAGCAGTTAGGTAGAGTAAACTACCAATCATGCTTCTATAAGAAGTTTGATCAACATCTTTGCCTGTAGCATCTTTACTAAGTTTTGTAGTAGAACTCATAGGAGTTCTTACATGCTTAGCAGAGCTCATGCCAAATTTCTTCACTAGATTTTTAGCATATTTGATTTGAGATACTGAGATCCCAGAATCCAATTGCTTGATCTGAAGACCAAGGAAGAAACTTAGCTCACCAACCATGCTCATTTCAAATTCATTTTTCATTTGTTCAGCAAATGAACGAGCATGTAAATCTAATGTGGAACCAAACACAATGTCATCAACATATATCTGGGCGATGACAATATCACCTTTCATATTCTTTATGAAAAGGGTTCTGTCTACTCCCCCTCTCGAAAATCCGTTTTCCAAGAGATAAGTAGTCAGCCTCTCATACCAAGCTCTTGGAGCTTGCTTTAAACCATAGAGGGCCCTTTTTAGCCGATAGACTTGATCAAGGTGATGTGGATCTTCAAACCCTTTTGGTTGTTCCACATAGACTTCCTCATGTAGAATGCCATTCAAAAAGGCACTCTTAACATCCATTTGAAAAAGTTTGAATTTCATATGGCAAGCCACAGCTAGAAGAATTCTTATTGATTCTAGCCTGGCTACAGGAGCAAACGTTTCATCGATGTCAATACCTTCAATTTGGGTGTATCCTTGTGCAACTAACCTAGCCTTATTTCTTATGATAGTACCTTTTTCATCAGATTTGTTCTTGAAAATCCATTTGGTACCTATCACATTTGTATTGTTAGGCCTAGGTACTAAATACCAAACATCATTCCTAGTAAACTGAAGTAACTCTTCGTGCATTGCATTTATCCAATTATCATCTGCAAGAGCTTCAGTTACATTCTTGGGTTCATAAGATGAAGTATAGCAAATGTAGCTAACTTCATTTTCAATTTGTTTCCTCGTTCTCACTCCACTTTCAACATCACCAATTATATTAGTGGGGGTGTGAGGACTCATGACCCTAGAATGTGTAGGTTTTGATGGAGATGATTGCTTATTTATAGGTGGAGTTGAAACAGTTTCAACATTTTCATTTTCAGCACTTTCATCATCCTCAAGTTGCACAGTTTCTACACCGGAGTCATCCACAACTACATTTATGGACTCCATAATTGTAGAGGTTCTCAAGTTATACACTCGATAAGCTCTACTGTTGGTGGAATATCCAAGAAATATCCCTTCATCACTCCGGGATTCAAATTTGCCCAGTTGCTCTCTATCCTTAAGGATATAGCATTTACTTCCGAATTCTCGAAAGTACTTGACACTAGGTTTCTTGTTATTCCACAACTCATATGGGGTTTTCCTTGTTCCAGGTCTTACAAAAACTCTATTAACTATATAGCAAGCAGTGTTAACTGCCTCAGCCCAGAAAAGCTAGATTGTTGCTATGAAGCATAACTCTAGCCATCTCTTGGAGAACTCTGTTCTTCCTCTCTACTACACCATTCTGCTGAGGTGTAATAGGTGCAGAAAATTCATGTTTGATACCCGACTCATCACAAAAATCGTTGTACTTAGAGTTTTCAAACTCCTTTCCATGATCACTTCGAATTCGAGTGATTGGGCATCTTTTCTCATTTTGAATTTTCAAGCAAATACTTTTGAAATTGTCAAAAGCATCAGATTTCTCTCTTATAAATGCCACCCATGACATTCTTGAGAAATCATCAACCATAACTAGGATGTATCGCTTTCCACCTAGACTTTCAGTTATTGTAGGACCCATAAGATCTATATGAATTAATTCAAGTGGATATGAAGTAGCAATACTTGAAGTCTTCTTATATGGGGTTCTAATTTGTTTACCAATTTGGCATGGCCCACACACAACAGTAGAAGGCTTTCCTAGTTTGGGAACACCTCTCACAAGCTCTTTCTTAGAGATTTTGCATAGGTCTTTGAAGTTCATGTGACCTAGTCTTCGGTGCCATAAATCAACTTCCTCAATTTTAGTCTTATAACAGACATTTGAGGGATTAGGACTAGGAGTTAAGCCGTAGCAATTGTCAGTGGTTCTCAATCCTTCTAGAAGACACTTACCTTTACCATTAATGACTAAGCATTTATTTTGGGTAAAGTGTACAGCATGGTTATCATCACATAGTTGACTTATGCTAATTAAATTAGCTTTCAGTCCTTCAACAAACAAGGCATCTTTCAATTTAGGTATGCCTGGTGAATCGATAATACCCTTTCCTTTGACTAAAGACTTGCTTCCATCACCAAAAGTAACAGTCCCATCTGGACAGTCCTCAAATTGAATAAATAAGGACTTGTTACCTGTCATATGCCGAGAACACCCACTGTCGAAGTACCATATTTCTGTGTTTTGGGCTTTCAAGGCAGTATGAATGACAAAGCACTTAAGGTCATCCTTTCTTACATACACAGTCTTTAAACTTTGTTTAGATCTTTGATCATTAATCTGTGTAGTAGAGACCTTTTTCCTTTTTGTCCTCCTTGACCTTTTTCTGTTTTGTTCAGTTCTAGCTTTTTGATAAGTCAAATTGTTTCCTCTTGAATAATCATTTGGAATAAATTGACCAGTTCTTGTCCTAGAGATTTGAGCAATTCTATTAACATCATCGCTCAACATTCTAGACTTTTCAGCTAGAACCTGAATCTGCCTTTGAAGAGTCCCTTGACTTTGATTTTGGTTCCATGAACCATTTCGGGGAGCTCTCCTAAAAGCATTACAATTAGGTCGAATATGTCCTCTCACACCACAAAAGTGACATGTGGGTATGAATCTTGGAAGAGGAGGAGGATTTCTTCTAACAGGAATTTGATTCCTCAAAGCATTCACTCTAGGAGCTGTATTTCTAGGCTTTACAAAATTTGTATAAGCCTTAGTACTTGATGTAGAAGGTAAATTTTCTTTAGGATCAGAATGTATTGGCTCAAACACTGCACTAGCCATTGTACCAACAGCTAAAGGACCAGCTGGTGTGTCAGCATGTCCTATCCCAGATCTACTCGAATTTGATCCATACTTTCTAACTAATTCATCTAGGCAGCTAGTATTACCAAACATTCTTACTTCTTTTTCAAGAGTATAGATCTTCTGAATCAAGTCAGTCTTGTCTTTAAGGGTAATTTGATGTTCTTTTTCAAGAAATTTCACCTTATCAACAAGAGAGTCTTTAAAAGTTTCCAGCTCCATTTGCAGAGTTCTTAACTCTTCAATTTCTTTCATGGAAGTGTCTCTTTCAAATTCTAATTTTTTGACCACATTAGTCAATGAGACATTTTCTTCCAAAAGACATTGGACTTTTATAACAAATGCTTCTTTTTCATTTTCCAACTGACTAACTAGAGCACTCTTCTCTTCTGCTACTAGTTTACAAATATCTCTTTCATTTTGAATGATTTTGAGTTTTTTGCTCAAGGAGATTTTTGTTTTAGTCAGCTTCAAACTTTCAGCATACAACTTATCATAAGTTGTTTTCAAATCTTCATCACTTTCAGAGTCAGTTTGACTCTTCTGTATGTCATCACTAGACTCAGTATGAACACTCTCATCACTTCTATCCTTTTCATCAACCGCAGAGGTAGTCTCAAGAATCCCAGAAAGGGAAACAGTGAAAGCTGTATGATTTCCAGTATCTTCACTTGAAGAGGAACTGTCCGATTCTTCATTCTCGGAATCACTATCATCCCAACAGGCATTCATCACCTTGCCCTTACTCTTCTTCTTGTTAGGATAGTTAGGTGAAATATGACCGAAGCCATGGCATTCATAACATTGAACACCTTGGGATTTCTTGTCGCCACTCTTGGAATTTTTCTTGTTTTCCCAGGGCTTAGACTTTGACTTCTCAAAAGATTTTTCTCCCTGTTTGGGATTAAACCTCTTTTTCGTTCTAAAAATTTTTCGAAATTTCTTAACGAAGAGAGCCATTTCTTCCTCATTCATATCTCCATCACTGTCATCCTCATCCAAAGTTTCCTTGATGGATTTCAAGGCTAAAGATTTGTTCTTCTTGGATGGACGGAGATTGAGTTCATAGGTTTTGGAGTGAACCAACCAATTCCTCAATCTTCAAAGAGTCAACATTTTTACTCTCTTCGATTGCAGTGACTTTGGGTTGAAATCTCTCTGGGAGAGATCTAAGGACTTTTCTAACTATTTTGGACTCAGATATTTTCTCACCTGAATTGAAACTAGCATTGACAATGTCACTAAGTTTTGCATAGAATTCATCAAAAGTATCATTGTCTTCCATGTTTAAATGTTCAAATTTGGTGGTTAACATTTGGAGTTTTGAGATTTTAACAGTGGTAGTACCCTCATGGGTAATTTCAAGAATGTCCCAAGCCTCCTTTGCTGTTTCACATGAAGAAATTCGTCTGAATTCCTCAGCAGTGACTGCAGTAAAGATAGCATTGAGACCTTTAGTGTTCCATCCACTTGACTCAAGTTCTTTTCTGGTCCATTCATCAGAATATTTGACGATAGTCAAATCACCTACAGTTTTTATGGGCGTAGTCCACCCATTCTGTATAGACATCCAAATTCTCTCGTCAATAGATTTGAGAAAGGCTCTCATTCTTGCTTTCCAATAAGCATAATTATTACCATCAAAAAGTGGGGGACGAGAGACGGATCCTCCTTCTCTTAGAGTACTCATGATTACGGATAATACAGGATCACACTTAAGGGATTAGCCTTATCAGTGAACTTGCTCTGATACCAATTGAAATTTATCCAGATCAATGATCTCTAAGACCTAGAGGGGGGGTGAATAGGTCTATCTAATAATTTCGAACCAATTTTAATTTTTCAATTAATATGTTTAGAAATCAATGAACAAGTCAATCAGACAATCCACACAAATCAAACACAGAAGATTTTTACGTGGAAAACCCTAACGGGAAAAAACCACGGGACCTTGTCCAGCAATAAACTTCACTATGAAAAGATATCAAGTACAAGACAAGACCTTACCAATACAGAAATGACATTCCTAGGTATAGACTCTTACTCTTGATTTCCACGAACCAGCAGGTTCGATCTCCGCCGTAGCAGCTTCGGTTCCACACCGACCAAATCTTTTCAAGCTACTTCAAAACCACGATCACACACGATCGATCTCCTTCCACGAAGGCTCCGGATCAAACACCAGACACACACACACAAGGTGTAGGGTTGTGAATCAATTTAGGAAATTTCAAACCCTAGAGGGATCTCATACAGATCTGAGATCAAACAATGCAAGATCAAAGGTTTAGATCTATACTTGCATTCTCTAGGATCAATGAAAGAGGAGGGATCAACAAAGATCTAATAAAAGCAATAAGAAAAACCCTAGAAGAGTTTCTCAGACCTCTACTCTTTCAAAAATATCAAAAGATACGAATTAGGTCTCCAAAAAGTTGTTTATATAGGGTTTTAAAAAAAGAATCCAGAAAAAGAAAAATTCTTTTTACGGGGACCGATCGATCGGTGCTCACTACCGATCGCTCGGTCCAAAACGGATCGCTCGGTCCAAATGACCGATTGCTCGGTTATAAATCATCTGTCTGGAAAAATTCTCCATACAAACTTTTTGTCCAGTCGATAGCCACCGATCGCTCGGTAGGCCACCGATCGATCGGTCCCAATACCGAGCGATCGGTTGAGACAGAATTTTAGCCAAAACAATTTTCTTTTATTTTTGATTGATTCAAATAAGACCAAAATACTTTGGTAGGCTTAAAACTATCCTCCTAAGTATGTTTAGATTTATCTAAGTCAAATTCAACCTAGGTAGGGGTCTCTAAGTCCATTACCTGTCTAAATCCAGAGTAGGAGCTTTTTCTTCTCTTTCTTCAATCTTCTTTAATCTTTAGCTATTCTCTTCTGACAAGTTGAACATGACTCGACGACTCGACTCACATGACCTATCTAATGATCACGGAATTTGCCAACACCTATTTATGGATTTACAACTTAAACCTAGATCATGCTTTTCTAGGTGGGTTATGCTCACATCACACTTGTATGTTCATTATTAGTACAATGTCCTTTCCCATTCGTTCATCACATCATCCACACGACATCCATTCGCCAACATCCATCTCCATTCACCATTCATACCACCAATCTCATAACACATATATAAGTGAAGGAAAACAAGGAGAAACGAAGGAAAAGGGAAGTTATAACTAGGAGGGTAGTAAGAAGTACCGACCTTGAAGAAATGAGGAAGAAACCCCTTCCAAAAACGACCGTGAGGTGCTGCCCTAGCTTGGGGAACGCTCTCCACGAGTGCTTGAGCCGTGATCTTGGAGAAAAACCGGACTTGAAGTGATCTAGGGTCTCAAAACCCCTTTGATTCTTCTCCAAAAGCAAAACCCTAGCTTAGGAAACCCTTTCTCCTCTCTTCTAATCCCCCAAATCCTCTAAGTGTTGAGAATGAGCCCTAAAGGCTCGGGTTAAACTCTTAAGGTAAGAGTGAACCGACCAAAAGACCATAATACCCTTACTGAAATTTCTGCAAAAACACAAGTGCCAAACACGTTGAGCTGTGAATAGTGCCAAACACGTTGTGCTGTGAATAGTGCCGAACACGTTGTGCTTGTGAATAGTGCCAAACACGTTGTGCTGTGAATAGTGCTGAACACGTTGTGCTGTGAATAAAGCCGAACACGTTGTGCTGTGAATAGTGCCGAACACGTTGTGCTTGTGAATAGTGCCAAACACGTTGTGCTGTGAATAGTGCTGAACACGTTGTGCTGTGAATAGTGCCGAACACGTTGTGCTTGTGAATAGTGCCAAACACGTTGTGCTGTGAATAGTGCCGAACACGTTGTGCTGTGAATAGTGCCGAACACGTTGTCACGTTGTCTTATGTACAACATGCCCGACGTGAGCTGTACAACGTACACGTTGTTTGTTGTACAACGTACCCATTGTCTGTTGCACAACGGATGCACAACGTATACGTTATCAGAGCTAGAGCTACGTTATCAGAGTACGTTGTCTATGCGTTGTCTATGCCTTATCAGAGCACGTTGTCAGAGCACGTTATCAGAGCTACGTCCTTAGTGCCTTCCGAGCTACGTCCTTAGTGCCTTCCGAGCTACGATTGCCTGCAGGTCCAGACTGTTTTGGCCATATCTTTTGACTCGTTCGTCCGATTTTGACGATTCAACTTGCGTTGGGTTCGTACTTCGAAAAGGAACATTTCTGACATTTCGGAATTTCCAATTTCTTCCTTATTTATTAATTATACCTCTTTAAAGGCAGAATGGCAACGAAAGTGTCATGCATTAAATGTGAAAAGGTCCGGGGCTCTACATCCTCCCCCCTTACAAAAATTTCATCCTCAAAATTTAGACGCTACTTGCATTACAAACCAAAAATAAAATTACAAGTCATATACAAACTTATACAAAAACTCATTCAATTAATTCTGGGTACTTTGCTTTGACTTCCGCTTCACGCTCCCATGTAGCTTCTTCCCGAGCATGGTGTTGCCATTGCACAAGAACCAAAGGGATTGTCTTGTTGCGAAGCACCTGATCTCTTCGATCCAAAATCTAAACCGGCTTTTCAATTAAGGTGAGGTCCTCTCGAATCTCCAACGGTTCCAAGTCTATGACATGCGAAGGATCCACAATGTACTTCCGAAGCATAGACACATGGAAAACGTTGTGAACTGCGGCCATGTGAGGTGGGAGAGCTACCCTGTAAGCAACCTCACCAACTCGCGTGATAATCTCAAAAGGCCCAATATACCGAGGACTGAGCTTGCCTCGCTTTCCAAATCTCATGATCCCTTTGCTAGGAGATACTTTCACAAAAACTTGATCCCCTACTTGAAATTCCAAGTCCCTACGACGCGTGTCCGCATAACTTTTCTGGCGATCGTGAGCGGCTTTCAATCGATCCTGAATGATCTCAACTGTGCCTGCAGTTTGCTCAATCAACTCCGGACCAAGTACTTTCATTTCTCCTACCTCATCCCAATAGAGAGGAGACCAACAACTTCGCCCATACAAGGCCTCAAATGGTGCCATTTGGATACTCACCTGATAGCTGTTATTATAGGCGAATTCAACCAAAGGCAAGTGCTCTTCCCAACTGCCTCTGAAATCCAACATACAAGCCCGAAGCATGTCTTCAATGACTTGGTTCACTCTCTCGGTTTGTCCATCCTTCTGTGGATGAAAAGCGGTGCTGAAATCAAGTCGGGAACCCATAGCCTCCTGGAAGCTTTTCCAGAATCGTGATGTGAATCTTGGATCCCGATCTGACACAATACTAACGGGCACTCTGTGCAACCTCACCACTTCCTTGATGTACAAAGCAGCTAACTGACTAGAGTTGAAAGTAGTTCGGTAGGGTAAGAAGTGAGCCGACTTCATCAAACGATCCACTACTACCCATATCGCATCTGAGCCCCTTGCCGTCTTTGGCAAGCCAACTATGAAATCCATGGATATGTTCTCCTATTTCCACTCGGGAATCGGAAGGGACTGTAATAGACCTGCGGGCCGCATGTGTTCTACTTTTACCTGTTGACACACCAAGCACCGTGCTACATATTCCGCAACCTCCCTCTTCATATTCCGTCACCAAAAGTAACTCTTGAGGTTTCGGTACATCTTTGTACCCCCTGGATGCACTGTATACTTCGAACGGTGTGCTTCATCCAAAATCTCTCTTCGAAGATCTGCATTGGCTGGGACGCACAGCCTTCCCTTGAATGTGATAGCACCCCGACTAGTGAGAGAAAAGTCTTCACTGCCCTTGGCAACTTCCTTGTCCCGGAAAGCCAACAATTCCGCATCCATGGCTTGATATTCTTGGATCAAATCTATAATGTACGGTCGAACCGTAACATTTGCCAAGGTAGGACCACGGAAGAGTTATTCACACTGATGTCCAGATTTGCCAAATCTTCTAGTAGCTTCCATTCTTGAACCTACATGTATACTGATAAGGGCCGGTACGAGTGTCGCGACCCAAAACCCACCCTAGGAGTTAGAGTGAACTTTGGACGACTAATCATGGCTTACTTGACTTGCTTGACAAATCAACCTGCAAAAACCCACAGAGCATATACAATAGAGGATGACAGCGGAAACATACCTATAAAACACAGCAGAAGTCTAACAACCTCTAAGTATATACACATGGTCCAAGTTTAATACAAAGAAATCAAAACAAAGAAAGTGCGGACATGCCCGCCAAAATACATGGATATAATCACTCATGCTCACCCACAGCCAATCCACTCAGAATCTAACACCACCTACTGATAACCCTCTATGGGAGGTTCCTCCAAAGGCTCCTCGACATAATCCTCTTCCACCCATGGACCAGGAGCACAAACATCAAATGGAGCAGCAGCTCCCTCAGAACCTGCCGACATAAGAAGTATGGCTGAGCATGGAATACTCAGCGGGTACTAAATACTAACCAATAGTCATAGCATAAAAATGGCAATACATAAATCAGGAGCAATTCATATATGTTAGACGGAAACAATTCATATCATACAAGGAAGTAAAGCAATTTATAATCATGCTTGTATTTCGTAGAAAGCCGATAAAACCTCTAGAAAACATCGTGCACTTGACTTGGCTTGAAATATCTTTTCATACTTGAAAGCTTGTCGTGTTTGTCTTACTTGATCTTGTCGAGCGTGTCGTACATGTCATGTCATGCGTGCTTGCTTGTGATCATGTAACTTATGAGATACACTTGTGAGATTTCCTTGTGAGATGCGCTTGAGAGATGCCTTGAGAGGGAAGGGAGACCCTTCTTTATGCAATGCACTTGCGAGGGAAGGGAGACCCTTCTTCATGATATGTATGTACTTGCGAGGGAAGGGAGGCCCTTCTTCATGATATGCACTTGTCAGTGAGGGGAGACCCCTCGTGGAATGTTGGTTCTTGTTTTCTTGTGAAAAGCGAGGTAAAACATATCGTAGGATATCTCCCACCTCTAACCATGTTCTTGAAAACCTCGATAAATCATGTCATGCATGCCGTGCACGTGGGAACCGTGTACATACTTGCATTTAAATTTAAATATGACATTTGGGTAATTTCACAACACATATAACATCAATGATTGAGCAATGTAATATTCATATCATTTAGGGAAAGCAAGAAAACACACTATCATAGGCCCTAGCAATATTCATAATTTATTTGGCATGCATTTCCTAATTTACAACTCATTTTATTCACCTTTGCATTTCATCAAACATGGTGTGTTCATTATTCATTTAAACCTAAATCATGCTTTTCTAGGTGAGTTTACTCACATCATAAATGTGTGTTTATTATGGATACAATGCCCTCCCCATTTTAATCATCACAACACAACCCTTGGCATCCAATCGCCCATTCCATCTCCATTCACCATTCACAACCATCCATCTCATAGCACATGTGTAAATGAAAGAAAATCAAAAGAAATAAAGGGAAAAGAGGAACTATAACTAGGAGGGTAGTAAGAAGTACCGACCTTGAAGAAATGAGGAAGAAACCCCTTCAAAAAACGACTGTGAGGTGCTGCCCTAGCTTGGGGAACGCTCTCCACGAGTGCTTGAGCCGTGATCTTGGAGAAAAACCGGACTTGAAGTGATCTAGCGTCTCAAAACCCCTTTGATTCTTCTCCAAAAGCAAAACCCTAGCTTAGGAAACCCTTTCTCCTCTCTTCTAATCCCCCAAATCCTCTAAGTGTTGAGAATGAGCCCTAAAGGCTCGGGTTAAACTCTTAAGGTAAGAGTGAACCGATCAAAAGACCATAATACCCTTACTGAAATTTCTGCAAAAACACGAGTGCCGAACACGTTGAGCTGTGAATAGTGCCAAACACGTTGTGATGTGAATAGTGCCGAACACGTTGTGCTGTGAATAGTGCCGAACCCGTTGTGCTGTGAATAGTGCCGAACACTTTGTGCTGTGAATAGTGCCGAACACGTTGTGCTGTGAATAGTGCTAAACACGTTGTGCTGTGAATAGTGCCGAACACGTTGTGCTGTGAATAGTGCCAAACACGTTGTGCTGTGAATAGTGCCGAGTACGTTGTGCTGTGAAGGGTGCCGAACCCGTTATCACGTTGTGTTGTGCATAGTGCTGAGCTCGTTGTCCGTTGTCTTATGTACTACGTGCCCGTCGTGAGCTGTACAACGTACCCGTTGTCTGTTGCACAACGGATGCACAACGTATACGTTATCAGAGCTAGAGCAACGTTATCAGAGTACGTTGTCTATGCGTTGTCTGTGCCTTACCAGAGCACGTTGTCAGAGCTACGTCCTTAGTGCCTTCCGAGCTACGTCTTTAGCGCCATCCGAGCTACGCCCTTAGTGCCTTCCGAGCTACGTCCTTAGTGTCTTCCGAGCTACGTCCTTAGCGCCTTCCGAGCTACGTCCTTAGCGCCTCTCCAGAGCTCGTCCTCAAGTGCATAACCTAACGATCGATTGCCTGCAGGTCCAGACTGTTTTGGCCATATCTTTTGACTCGTTCGTCCGATTTTGACGATTCAACTTACGTTGGGTTCATACTTCGAAAAGGAACATTTCTGACGTTTCGGAATTTCCAATTTCTTCCTTATTTATTAATTATACCTTTTTAAAAGGAAAAATGGCAACGAAAGTGTCATGCATTAAATGTGAAAAGGTCCGGGGCTATACATCCTCCCCCCCTTACAAGAATTTCATCCTCGAAATTTAGACGCTACTTGCATTACAAACCAAAAAGAAAATTATGAGTCATATACAAACTTATACAAAAACTCATTCAATTAATTCTGGGTACTTTGCTTTGACTTCGGCTTCACGCTCCCATGTAGCTTCTTCTTCCCGAGCATGGTGTTGCCATTGCATAAGAACCAAAGGGATTGTCTTGTTGCGAAGCACCTGATCTCTTCGATCCAAAATCTGAACCGGCTTTTCAATCAAGGTGAGGTCCTCTCGAATCTCCAACGGTTCCAAGTCTATGACATGCGAAGGATCCGCAATGTACTTCCGAAGCATAGACACATGGAAGACGTTGTGAACTGTGGCCATGTGAGGTGGGAGAGCTACCCTGTAAGCAACCTCACCAACTCGTGTGATAATCTCAAAAGGCCCAACATACCGAGGACTGAGCTTGCCTCGCTTTCCGAATCTCATGATCCCTTTGCTAGGAGATACTTTCACAAAAACTTGATCCCCTACTTGAAATTCCAAGTCCCTACGGCGCGTGTCCGCATAACTTTTCTGGCGATCATGAGCGGCTTTCAATCGATCCCGAATGATCTTAACTGTGCCTGTAGTTTGCTCAATCAACTCCGGACCAAGTACTTTCCTTTCTCCTACCTCATCCCAATAGAGAAGAGACCTACAACTTCGCCCATACAAGGCCTCAAATGGTGCCATTTGGATACTCGCCTGATAGCTGTTATTATAGGCGAATTCAACCAAAGGCAAGTGCTCTTCCCAACTGCCTCTGAAATCCAACATACAAGCCCGAAGCCCGAAGCATATCTTCAATGACTTGGTTCACTCTCTCGGTTTGTCCATCTGTCTGTGGATGAAAAGCTGTGCTGAAATCAAGTCGGGAACCCATAACCTCCTGGAAGCTTTTCCAGAATCGTGATGTGAATCTTGGATCCCGATCTGACACAATACTAACGGGCACTCTGTGCAACCTCACCACTTCCTTGATGTACAAAGCGGCTAACTGACTAGAGTTGAAAGTAGTTCGGTAAGGTAAGAAGTGAGCGGACTTCGTCAAACGATCCACTACTACCCATATCGTATCTGATCTCCTTGCCGTCTTTGGCAAGCCAACTATGAAATCCATGGATATGTTCTCCCATTTCCACTCGGGAATCGGAAGGGACTGTAATAGGCCTGCGGGCCGCATGTGTTCTGCTTTTACCTGTTGACACACCAAGCACCGTGCTACATATTCCGCAACTTCCCTCTTCATATTCTGCCACCAAAAGTGACTCTTGAGGTTCCGGTACATCTTTGTACCCCCTGGATGCACTGTGTACTTCGAACGGTGTGCTTCATCCAAAATCTCTCTTCGAAGATCTGCATTGGCTGGGATGCACAGCCTTCCCTTGAATGTGATAGCACCCCGACTAGGACTACGAACAGAGTGGCTTGGTATTCTTGGATCAAATCTATAATGTATGGCCGAACCGTGACATTTGCCAAGATAGGACTACGAACAGAGTCATTCACACTAATGTCCAGATTTGCCAAGTCCTCAAGTAGCTTCCATTCCTGCACTAACATGCATGCTAATAACCCCGGAGGTCTTCTACTCAAAGCATCAGCCACTACATTTGCTTTACCCGGGTGGTATTGAATGGTACAATCATAGTCTTTCAAAAATTCCATCCAATGCCGTTGCCTTAGATTCAATTCCTTCTGGGAAAAGATGTACTTGAGGCTCTTGTGGTCCGTATACACATACAATTCCACCCCGTATAAGTAATGTCGCCAGATCTTGAGTGCAAACACGACTACGGCAAGCTCTAAGTCGTGCGTGGGGTAATTCTTCTCATGCTCCTTCAATTGCCTCGATGTATAGGCAATGAATTTCTTGTGCTGCATGAGTACACACCCAAGTCCAACGTGTCAGGCATCACTATACACCTCATACCCATAAGGTCCAGATGGCACAGTAAGGACAGGGGCTGTAGTAAGCCTCTTCTTCAGTTCCGTGAAACTGATCTCGCACTTATCACTCCATACAAACTTGGCGTTCTTCCTTGTCAGGTAAGTGAGCGGTGCTGCAAGGCTAGAGAAACCCTCTACGAATCTCCTGTAGTAGCCTGCCAACCCAAGAAAGCTGCGTATCTCAGTAACACTCTTGGGCCTCGCCCAACTCATAATTGCTTCGATCTTCTTTGGATCTACCGAGATACCTTCTGCAGAAACAACGTGGCCTAGGAATGCCACCTCTTCCAACGAAAACTCACACTTGCTAAGTTTGGCGTATAGCTTGTGCTCTCTTAGCATTTCCAAAGCAAGGCATAGGTCACGTGTGTGATCTTCCTGTGTTTGGGAATAGACCAAAATGTCATCAACAAATACAATCACGCACCTATCAAGATATGGCTGGAACACCCGGTTCATCAAATCCATAAAGGCTACCAGAGCGTTCGTGAGTCCAAAAGGCATCACCAAGAACTCGTAGTGTCCATACCGAGTCCTGAAAGCAGTTTTGGGAACATCTTCCACCTTAATCTTCAACTGGTGATAACCCGATCGAAGGTCTATCTTCGAGAAAAATCTCGCTCCCTTCAACTGATCGAACAAGTCATCAATCCTAGGCAAGGGATAACTATTCTTTATAGTGACTTTGTTCAATTGCCTGTAATCGACGCACATCCGCATCGAGCCATCTTTCTTCTTAACAAACAACACCGGGGCACCCCATGGTGAGACACTTGGTCGAATGAAACCAAGACCTTGTAATTCTTCCAACTGGGTCTTTAACTTTTTGAGTTCAATAGGGGCCATTCTATACGGAGCCCTGAAAACAGGAGCTGTGCCTGGTGCAAGCTCGATCACAAACTCAATCTCCCTGTCTGGAGGCAATCCTGGAAACTCCTCTGGAAATACATCCAGGAACTCACTCACAACCGGAATAGTCGATGAGTCCTTTGCCTCGGGATTAGCTAAGCTCAACGCAGCAAAACGAGCAATATATCTACTTTTCATCCCGCAAAAGTGGAATGGTTTTCCTTCTACTGGCTTGAAGAGTACCATTTTCTCAAAGCAAGCTACATGCCCATGATGTACGACTAACCAATCCATTCCCAATATAACATCAAAGTCTTGGAATCCAAGGACGATGAGATCAACCGCCAACTCGTGGCTTCCAACTTGGACCACACTATTTCTATACACTTTATCTGCCAATACTGTTTTACGGAGAGGAGTCGAAATGGCTAACTCCGGTTCTAGCTGACTTGGCTCTACAGAAAAGCCTTCTGAAAAACTCGGCGAGACAAATGAATGAGTAGACCCGGTATCAATCAACACTCGAGCCAAATACTCATTGACTAGTAGGGTTCCTGAAATTTTAACTAGCGGAGTTAATCCATGCATCAACA